>CM068371.1:323253308-323853308 GCA_034769895.1 Magicicada septendecula | reverse complement strand
AATCCTGGATATCAAGTATCATGATATTACATCCTGGATATCAACTATCCTGAAAAAGCAAAATATTTTCTAAGACAATTGCACCCATTGACAGCCAATTAGACTCTCCAAAAGGTGGGAAAATAATTATTTTCTTAATTTAAATTTATATTTGTAACATTTTTTAAATATCGGTATGGAGAACCATACATTACTTCCATGTTCTAAGATTTATATTTAAAATCATAATGGAAATAAAATATTTCCATAGAAACTACTTCTTTCTACTTATTGATTCAGCCTTAAGCACAGTACTGTGCATGTGGTCACTATTGTCTAACGTTATACCACCTCACATTATCGCACTCGATTTTCACTGATGATGACAGTCGATGGCACTGCCGAAACGTCTGGTTTTGCAGAAAACATTGTAGGCCTACTGTGCCCAAACAGCCCGGGAAGAAATTTTCACACTAAACTACTTCATTGTTGCCGATAACGTACTACACATATAAAAACATGAAACGTTGCAGGTAAACTACCCATTTCCCTTAACTGATCTTCACCAAAAACAATAATTCACGACTACTCTGCAAATCAGGCTGCATGCAAAAAATTATTTGATTCTGTTGAATTTGCAGCTTTTATTGTTTGCCATAGAAAAAAATCTTCACACACACACTTTTCGAAAAATGACTTTTTTCATGTTTTGAAGATAGTACAATCAAAATCTGCAAAAATCTCAAGCACGATTTTTTTTTGCCATCACCAAACTTCCATTTCTTTAAGGAACATGGAAGTAAAAATCATTAATATTTAGTTTGAAATTAGTCGTAATAATTGTCTTAATTTCTTGCATTATTTTTTTAATAGTTTTAGCAAAACTAAATAAAAGATCAATCTGTTTCACTAACTAAAGGACCTTGTCAAGGGATAACAGAATGAATGAATACTCAAACATTATGTGTTATTTAAAAACCATGTATATTCTTTATTTATACTGTACATTCACTTACAAAACAACTTTGTTTATATCTTCTACATAACAAGCAGTTTATTTTCAACATTTCAGCACCAACCCGTTAACTTATAAATTTCTTAATATACTAATAAATAGATCACAATACACTTTTCTTAACAATTAAGTACAAATTAAGAGGCACGCAAAATTCTGGGTTACCAGTATATGTTGGACTAACAAGTTAAATTCGGTATTTGTGTATGTAAATCCCCCTTTTAATGGCTAAGTTAAGTGATGGGCTAGAAATTTTATATATATATTTTATAATATATATATATTATAATATATATATTATTATATTATTTTATAATCGGCTACATTAATAAACAATTAATTAATTTACATCTTCTTTTAGCCAACACACTTGATTATCATACATGGAATAATAAATATATTAATATGCTTAAAATACTAAATAAACACAAAACAATTAAATTTAACACAATCAATAAAAAACTTAAAAATCTACTAATAAATAGTACACCTAAAGAAGATAACCAAAATTTACACACATTAAATAATAACCACACTTTTTACCCAAAATTCGTAAATTTATCTAATATTAAATTCACGGAAAACGAAATAGCTACCCTAGAATCATCAAACATAACAAATCTTAAAAATGTAAACAAATATGTAATAGATAATATCATAGTCGAAACTGAAAACGCAATTAATAATGTAGAACAAGAAAAACAAGATAAGATAAGAACAGAAGCCTCAATGGAAATAATAAAATTTGTTATTTTAGATACGTTGATGACACTCTGTACATTTCCCAAAACAATGGTATAAATATAAATAAAATATTCAACTCCATAAATAATTTACATTCTAAAATAAAATTCACGTTAGAAGAACAATGTAATAATAAATTCAAGTATTTAGACTTAACAATAAAGAAAAATGAAACAAATTTTGAATACGCAATATACAGGAAACCTTCTCAAACTGACTTAGTAATACCAAATACTTCTAATCATCCTCCCCAACACAAAATGGCAGTATTTAATTCCATGATTTACCAAATGCTTAGGATCCCATTAAATAACACAGAAAGAAACAAAGAAAGAAAAATTATCCAACAAATAGCAGTTAAAAATGGATACAAAATAAAAACTATTAATAAATTAGAAAATAAAATTAAACATAAAATCACTAATAAAATTCCTAAAAACACTACATTTAAAAATTCATCTATTAATAATAATATAAAATATACAACCTTCACTTATTACGGAAATATAACTCAAAAACTAAATAAAATATTTAAAGATACTAATTTAAAAATATCTTATAATACAGATAATATAATTTGTAATAAAATAAAACCTAAAACTAAATCCAATACTCACAATAAAAATGGAATATATAAAATAGAATGTCCAGATTGTAATAAATTTTACGTGGGCCAGACGAAGAAAATAACTACGAGATAGATTCGTTCAACACCGCAATGCATATATAAAACCAAATATTTATAAATCTAATTTAGCCACACATTGTCTAAATAATAACCACCAGTTTCCAAACATTGAAAATATAAAATTAATTAAAAACATACAAAAAGGTCAAAAAATGAATATTTGGGAAAATCTTAACATTTACAAACACAATAACAATAATTTATTAATTAAAGAACAAACCCAAATAAAAACGAAACAAGACGATCTATTTAAAATTATAAATTTACTAAAAAATAAAAATAAAAATGAATAAAATATAAACAAAATTTCAAATATAACCGAGAAAACAGCTGCTGAAGAAAATAAACATTAAAACAATCGTTAACTAATCGACCTAAATCGATTATCAGTTATTTTATTTTACATTAAAATCAATACAAATTCGATTATTCATTAATTTTATATTAATAGAATTATTTCGATTGTTATTAATTCACTTAGAAACCTCTGATGATACTGATATTTTTCAGTGAAACGTGCGTCAGGTGTTAAAAAGAATATACAATATTATCTACTTGCAGAAGAACAAATTGAAAACATCACAAATTATATATATTTTAATATGTTAATTTTTACAGAAGTCATATTTTACATTTTATATATTTACTCTAAACCTCAGACATTAGACACATATGGAAATATTCTGGCATAAGTTTGTGTAGCACGAAGAATGTTTATTAAAGATTAATGACATATGTGTCAAAGTCGAAAAAATAAAAAGTTACATAACTTATAAACAAATAAAAAGTGCGTGCGTGCGTGCGTGCGTGCGTGCGTGCGTGCGTGCGTGCGTGCGTGTGTGTGTGTGTGTGTGTGTGTGTGTGTGTGTGTGTGTGTGTGTGTGTGTGTGTGTGTGTGTGTGTGTGTGTGTGTGTGTGTGTGTGTGTGTGTGTGTGTGTGTGTGTGTGTGTGTGTGTGTGTGTGTGTGTGTGTGTGTGTGTGTGTGTGTGAAATAGGAAGAGGTAAATACAGCATGTTTTACATAATAAATTACTTTTTATAATGACCTATATAATATTTTCTGCTTCCATATACTTAACCAGTACACAAGATTTTAGTAGAATAAATCTTACTAAAATCTATTGTTTCTTAATGCACAAGTTTGATAATAATACTGTGATTACAAAGTGTATAAAGCTCAGTTCAGTTGTCTGCACTGATGGAGTTTACCAAATTATAAATATAAGTATGAACTTTCAAAAATTGTTTATTGTTTTATATTGATATTGTTACAACACAAATAAGCCACCCCAGTACCAGGGATGAAAAAGATAATTTTTAATGTAAATATACTTCATACTAAATAAAATGTTTAAATATAAATAAAATATAAAAAACTATGACACATATTTTTGTCAAATTGATTAATGACCAAACCATAATTAAAATCACAGTACAGAGCATTACCATTGCTTTATTTCATAGGAAGTTGTATAATATATGTGTGTGTTAGCAATTTCACTGAGCAGACAACTAGCGCCCTTGCCAAGTGGGCAATGACATGACAATAAGCTGTACAGAGCCGGGAATCATTTGAACGCTCCAGCTGTCAACGCTGATAACACCAATCTAACTAGTTAATTCACAAATTTAATTGTTTTAAAATAAAGAATTTGGCGCCACCTGGGACTCGCAACCCCTATGAATAAACAGGTAGGTTGTACTGATAGTTGAGACCACACTACGGACTTCGGTAGCAACAACCATTAATGTAACGACAGGTGTGAGACGAACACACCACACTAACACTTTCTACACATAAAAAACACGTGTACACATTTTACAGATACGACCAGAATTTAACGTTACAGATTGACGAATCCAACGTGAGATAAGAAACGAGTGGTTATAATATTTATTAAAGATCTTTGTATGACAAGCACTGACAAAGAATGCTAAAGCTAAAGAGTGTTTTACAACTTGCTTGTACTTCACAAGCACATCTGACAGTCTAGTTTATCATATTTACTAAACCTAAATTTAAATTAATTTCTTAAAACTGATACACATACATAACAGGAACAATGAGTACATTTTGCCTTTAGACCAATGAAATATACTGATTAATCTTTCAGTATTTGCAGTACTCATATACACAAACATAATTGTTAATGAGATCTTGATGAAAAATATGTTGCCAAGAAAATGTTTCCTAGTTGTCAGTTGATTCCATATACTTCGCCTCCCTTTCGGTAATCCGCATTTGCATAAATTTTGTTGTTTTTAGTTGCAAGAGCACAAATTATTGAGCCTCTATCTGTGTACCTTGATGTTTTATGTCCTAGTTTTTCAAAATTCTTTATTATTTCCTGTAAAATAAAATTAGGCATATTAATTAGTAAATCACAATTAGTAAATTAACAACAAAAATCACAATTTACAATTAGATAATTATATTCCATATAATGTAGCAGCGTGAAGAAAGTATCAAATCAGTTTCATCCACTTCAGGGAGAGACATATTAATAAGGAATAAAAGGAATGTATAAATATATGTGTTGCATATTGTAATATTTATTTTTATTTGTTGATGTAGAAATGTTCTAAGTCCCACTAGTTTGGGGGTCAATTAATATGTAAAGTAATACCAGAAAAATTAGTTTTGTTTTGTTACTAAATTAATTAGTAAAATAATATTCTTTTATTTCCTTTCTTAAAATTTTAATTATAATAGTAAGTTTATTATAATAGAATCAAACTCTTCACTAATTAATTCAAATTTTCGCCACACCAGTTTGAGCGGCAGGCTCGCCAACTTACGCCTTCTGTGATACTTCGGTACTCTGTTATATGAATGAGGAATGACTACTTATATTATTATCTTTGCAGCTAAAATAAAGGAAAACTTGCAATGATATTATTATTAAATAATATATTTTATTTTTCTTGGTTTATATTCAAAATCTTATAAAGTTATATTATTGAATACAATTCGTTAATTATTTCCGGCTGCTCAGTTGGTAATGTCAGCAGTTTGTTGTCAGGGATCGCTAATTATATACTTCAGTAATAAATATAATTATTTATTGTGCATTCGTTTGACCACGGAATAAACACAAAGAAAAAAACCGGAAAAGTACCAAAATACCTTTGTGGAATATAATCACAGAGTGCTTTATAAAATTAGTGCACAGCGTGTAGGTTATAAAAATACAATGCGCTTAGGTTAAGACTAAAACTGAGAATGTTAATAGTTTATATCTTTTTACTGTCCACTCTTAAATCGTGCTTTAGATATAATAAAGAATAGAGTTTCTTTTATAATATAGATAGTTGTATAATGTGCTATAATTTTATTTTATGTGCTATAAGGAATGTTGCAACCCCATCTATTTTGGTACTTTTCTGTGTTTTACAACATTTACCTTATTAATTCACAATATACTATAATCTTTCAGTATACTATAATATTATTCAGTAATCATGTAACATTAAAATATTAACATAATCAACTCAATATTGAACATCCTTGAATTTCATTAACTCTGATATCCTATATATCTAATGTAATCATAACATAGTCATTCAAGGTAAGTGAACCCATAACATTGGTTTTATTTAACATAGTAATCTTAACAGTGATCAATAATATATTATAGTTTATCTAAGGTCCATTTTATACTATTTGGTACTTTTCTCTACAATTATATATTCTTTGGGCTATAATGGGAGGTACAAAAATACAATGTTACAATATATACATACTGTATACATGTTTTCCTCTATTGCAGACATCAAACTTATCTGTGACTTTTGTATTACACAGTAACAGCTGATCTGATTTTTAAAATTCTTTCACCACCGTGTTTATTGAAGTTTGAGGATGGTTTTAGCATAAATTTTAACCGATAGTTTTAACAATTTTCAAAAACAGAGTCTTCAGATGGTTCCACGTCATGAAGATTCTTTTTTAATTTTCATGTAGTAAAATTTTCGGCATGCGATAAACTTTCGTTTTATGAGAGATAGCTATATGGTGTCAGCGAGTGAAAATTATAGAAAATTCCAAATATTATTTTGGTTTTGTTTCAATAAAATCGGCTTTTTCGTTTTCGTGATATTGGCGTTTTTGTAAGAAATTTAGTTGGCGGTTTTATAAGAAATTAATTGGTTGGCACATGCAGCGATTTTCCTTGTAACGATTTTTATTAATAATAAATATTACCTTAATGTAAGCATATTTTAACATTTATTATATTATTCTATTTAATAATAAAAATTTCAATTTTCATGTAGTACCTTAATGTAATTTCATTATTAACAAGCAAATCCAAAGCAATTGCCTGGATTTGCTCCTTGGAATTAGTGTCCTTTTGTAACCGTTTGTGTTTTGTTGTGAATTGTCGTCTCTGTTTTTGTATATTCATGTTATGTCCAATGTTTTCGGTGACCTGCAACGCAAAAAAACTTATCAAACACTACAAGAAAAAAATCTAACTACATCTAGTTCTCGTTGCGTAGTTTAAAGTAAACATGTCCCGCTTGTAGTACACTTAAAACTAATTGTATTAAATTTGTCGACTGGTAAGGGTGGATTTACTTTTGGTAACATGGATTTACTTTTGGAGTTCACTTAACTGTTATTTTTTGGTAATTAATAAAATTAGTAAAAAAAGTTTTCAAAACTTGTTTAGCAAAAAACTGACACAGTAAAAATACAATCAAAAACATATTTATCTTTATGCCCAGATTTAGTTTTGTGGCTGGTGTTAAGAGAAATTTATTTATTTATTTTAATCTACTGCTATAAGAACAATTTGGAAAAAATACGTACGATAAGATTTTAGAATTATTTCAGTGAACTTAATAATTATAAATCTAATGTAAACACACAAACAATCAGTACTGACTAGCAATTAAAGGATGGGTAGATGGATGGATAGATAAATAATTCAGTAAGTAGGCTACATGAGTAGATGATAAGATAAACCGGTATGTGAGTGTCTATCTGAATAGAAGAGTAGGTGGATAGATATCCTAAGTAAAGCTATAGACTAAAATTTGGATAGATGGGTGGGTGGATAGTTTGTGTAGGTGGGTGAGAAGACAGATAAGTTGATGAGTAGGTAGTTTGGATTAGACTGTACTACAAAATAAAGTGGATAATCTGACTGAAAATTATACATACCTTTAAGCTCCTTTCAGCAGATGACTTCATAGCTTTTATAGTCAGTAGTAACTGTCCCATCTGTTTTTTTGCATATTGAAACTGTTCAACAGTTTCTAGGTTTTTTTGAATCTCTTGAAATTGTTCAAACAGTTTCTTTTTTTCACTATTTATAGATATGCTTTTTTCAGTGTTTTTACTTTTAGGCCTACTTGCCTCATTTATAACTGTTTCTTCTAACATAGTATCGCTGTCCTTTGGCAGATCTATTATAAGCATATGTTCTTCATTCTCCCTTTCCTCAGGGATCCTATTGTTTAGTGTTCTACAAACAAGGTGAATATGTTTGCACATATTGTTTCGTATGGCACTGTCCATACACGAACACACAAACTCATGAAAGCAAGAGTTACAATGTATGCACTGTAAAAGGCATGATTTGCAGTGTTTAATCCGTTTAACAGTATAAAATTCTGTTTGTGTGGATGACAAGACCTGCCACTTGTCATCTAAAGTTGTCAACACTTTCTCTGCGTCCAACAACATACTAGCTTTGTGTCTATTTCTTAAAACTTGCAATTTTTTCACAAGTTTTCCTTTTTTCATTTTAATTATCAAATCAAACATTTTATCTTTCAGTAGATGTAAAATGGCACAAATTGTCTTGTCCAGTCGTTTGATGTGTTTTCCCTTTAGGTAAAAATATTTTAATATTTTATTAAAATTTTCTACTGCCATGTTTGTATTTATTCCTAAATGAACACGATAACAGTAGGCCCATGACCTGTATTGTTCTTTGTTAATGTATTGTTTTTTAAAATATTCATACAATGAATGTGTTTGTTCATCACCATGAAGTCTCCTTAACACTTCATGGAGCATTTTTTGGAAAGTGTCTGTGTCCAGTTCATATAATAAAGTCTGTAAAGTTTTAAATGCACTGTCACGTTTTTCTTTTATTTTAATTTTTGTGTTTGCATTGGTCCTCCAAGCTTTTAGCACATGCCACGTACAATAAATACGGTTGTCTGAAGGCCCCATTGTTTTACACCATGCGGAATAGAATGTGTCTTCCATGTCAGACATAAATGTATGGGTTGTAATACATCCTAATACAGACTTTATTTGATCAAAAAAAATCATTATAACGGTTTCGTCCCCTCTGTTCGTGAACATGAAAGTGCAAGGAAACCCTTCTCTGGTTTCGTCCATTGTTAGAAGTGTGTATAACTGAAAGTTGTAGTTATTAAGGCCATGGGTGCCATCAATACATACTACATCACTACTATACTTTTGTAGTATAGTTTTTTGTGCGTTGGTCATAAATATTAACAAAAAATCTTCTTTTTTCAGTTGAGGAAACTCAAAACTATTTACACCTTGTGGTTTATAAACCACTAAGGCAGTGTCCTTAGATGTTTTAAGATCTTCAACCCAAGCCTCGATGCTTACAGGGTCAAATGGATGTTTTATGGCTTCATCATTTAGATTGAAGCCTTTTTCAATATTTATAATATCTTTTTTGTTCACTAGGTGAATTCTTTGTAATTCACAATTTGATATAGAACACCTGATATCTTTTAAAATTTCCTCATGGGGTATTTTACTTGCTAAGTGAGTTGCAATTTGGTTTCTCTCTTTCTTTGTCAAGTGAATATGTTTTAACTCATTTTTATGGCCAACATGTGTTAAAAGAAATGAGACATGTACAGTGCCATTTTTTAATTTTTTCATCTTGATCATTGCTGGACAAAACCCATTTATTTTGCAGCTTCCCATAATTTTTAAGTGGCGTTTGTTTAGTCCTCGTTTCCTGTAAAAACCACTTCTGTGGCATCGGTAAACGTCAGATACATTTCCATTTGACGTTTGTTTAAAAAAACATGTTGTTTTCTTTTCAAGTTCTTGTTTCCACGCATTAAATTCATCGACAGAATCAAAACTGTGATGTTCAAACTTCATAAAAATGCCATGTACAGTTTCAAAATGACTGTAAATTTTCTGTTCATTATGTCCCCGTGGTCTCCTTGTTATGAATTTACAAATAGGACATTGTCTTTCAACCAAAAGTGGTTTTCCAATGTTATGATATTTTCTTTCATGCTCTGTGAGGTGATGTTTATGCTTGTATTTTGCATTACATAGAGTACACATGAAAGATCGTGCTAAGGATCCACTGTTATGTATTTTTAAACTTAATATGTGACGTTTTAAATTATACTGGTGAATTGTTGTATAAGTGCACATATCACATTTATAAATTTGTTTTGGCTCAGTAGAATGGGTTGATTTGATGTGTCGCTGCAAATGTTGTTTTTGGGAATACTGTTTGTTACACAAAGTGCAAGTAAATGTAGCTGTTTCAATTTGCTCCCCTTTGGCATTTCTTTTGTGAACAATTTTAATATGCCGTTTACAATAAGAACTCTTACTGAACTCTTTGCTGCATAAATCACATTTTACGGCAGTAGTACTCATCTGAAAATAAACATAGCATTGTTTTCATTGAACTTAAATTTAATAAGCAAATTTCAGATGAAACGGTAACAACTAAACTTTATTTATTCTTCCCATAATGGTCCTGTATTTTGTTTAATATACTTTCTGAAGTGACAGTTTGGGAATACAGTACTGATGCATTGTGCGATTCTACCACATGTTCCACTTCTGGCAGCTGGGTTCTAACAGCAGATTATTGTTCAGATTAAAAGTTGTGCACGCGTGCGCACACACGCACGCACATACACACATAGTATTCTTAACTGCCCATTAAACAAAACATTAAATTTTGTTTCTAAAAATAACTAAAAATTACAAATGTCTACAAGATAATTCTTCTTATTCTCTTTTCTTTCAAACATTAGGCCTGCTGCCTGTTATGCTTTTGACCATGGCATAACTGACATTTCACCACTGCCAGAGAGAAATCAGCTACATAGCAACTGTGTGTGTGGGGGGGGGGGGCCCAGAGACGCCAGACAAGACTGCTGTATTATTACTCAGCAATATGGGTGTGCAGGCAGACTGACTAATTTTTGTTACTTCCATATTCCTTAAGGAATGGAAGTATGGTGATGGCAAAAAAAATCGTGTTCGAGATTATTGCAGATTCTGATTCTACTACACTCAAAACATGAAAAAAAGTCGTTTTCCGAAAAGTGTCTGTGTGTGTGACTGTGTGTGTCTGTCTGCCTGTGTGTCTGTGTAGATTTTTTTTCTATGGCAAACGATAACTGCCGCAAATTCAAACAGAATCAAATAATTTTTTGCATACAGCCCTGATTTGTAGAGTACTCGCGACCTATTGTTTTTGGTGAAGATCGGTTGATGGAAAGGGGTAGTTTACCTGCAACGGTTTTTTTTTATCAAGGGAAATTTTTTTTGGCAAACGATAACAGCCGCAAATTCAAACAGAATCAAATAATTTTTCGCATACAGCCCTGAATTGTAGAGTTCTCAAGACCTATTGTTTTTGGTGAAGATCGGTTAAGGGAAAGGGGTAGTTTACCTGTAACGTTTTATGTTTTAACAAGGGTATTTCCTATGGCAAACGATAACAGCCGCAAATTCAAACAGAATCAAAAGATTATTTGCATACAGCCCTAAATTGTAGAGTTCTCAAGACCTATTGTTTTTGGTGAAGATCGGTTAAGGGAAAGGGGTAGTTTACCTACAACGTTTTTTTAACAAGGGTATTTTCTATGGCAAACGATAACAGCCGCAAGTTCAAACAGAATCAAATAATTTTCTGCATACAGCCCTGATTTGTAGAGTACTCAAGACCTATTGTTTTTGGTGAAGATCGGTTAAGGGGAAGGGGTAGTTTACCTGCAACTTTTTTTTTCTATGGCAAACGATAACTGCCGCAAATTCAAACAGAATCAAATAATTTTTTGCATACATCCCTGAATTGTAGAGGTCTCAAGGACTTTCGATTTTGGTGAAGATCGGTTAAGGGGAAGGGGTAGTTTACCTGCAACCTTTTACGTTTTAACAAGAGTAAAGTACTTGAAAATTTATTTAAACTTTTTGAAACAATGGTAATTGTTGAAAATAAAATAATTTTGTTGCCAGGTAACAAAAATAAAGTCATTTTGATTATAAAATATAAATATTTACAAGAAAAGAATTTTCAGTTTTCAAAATTTAAATATATTTTTATAAAACAATGGGTTCTTCATTGAGGTGGGGACTTGACGACAGTGACAGGGCTTTCCACCAAATTCAGCAGAGTGACAGGTAGGCCCAACTCTGATTGGCTCCTCAGATTTCCCCAGCGTTAGTAGGTTCTATGAAAATATTTTATTTCAAAAATGATTTTAAATATAAATCTTAGATATGTTTTATAAATCTCATGTTTTATGTTTTAACATGGGTAATTTTTTATATGACGAACCATAACTGCCGTAAATTCAAACAGAATCAAATAACTTTTTACATATGTGCCTGAGCTATAGAGAACTCAATGTCTGTTGATTTTGGTGAAAATCGGTTACGGGGAAAGGGCAGTTTACCTGAAACATTTTTTGTTGTAACATGAGTAAAGTACTTAATTTTGATAAAGTATCCTGATAAGATCTTAATAATCCACTGTAGAAACGTAGATGAAATATCTATAAATGAAGAGGCTAGTTGAACGGGCTGGGGGTAATTTTCTATAAATCAAAATTATAGTTGAAGGGGGAGGGGATAATTTTTTTTTATATGTGTACTACGTTATTGGCAACAAAGAAGTATTTTTTTGTTAAAATTCCTTCCCTGGCTGTTTGGCTGAAAATGATTTTAAATATAAATCTTAGAATATGGAAGTCATGTATGGTTCTCCATACCGATATTTTGTTTAGTAAAGTAACAGTATTATAGAGCGATCATACAATAAATAGTATAAATTCCACACAGTTAAATGTGTGTTATAATTTCTTTTAGTCTAACAGCTAGATGGATTTTTACACTTTTTTCAAATTATTGATTCCATTTTTGAGCCATGGGGTCAAAGAATTTTGAAATTTCTAAAACTGTACAGTATATTCAGATTTTCGTTAAAATTCTCTTTAATCGATGTCCCACATGGAATTTGTGATTTTGTCAAACTTTTGCCCCACTTTTTGAAACCTGGTGTCCCAAAATTTGAAATGTACAAAAAATAATACTATATTTGTATACACTAATTTTAGTTCTACTGGCAAACAAACTAGAAGAAGGAATACTCCGATCTTTTGTTAGTCACTTTTTTTTTTTAAATAGTGTTTTGAGGAGGAAAGAGTGGTTAGACTTGTGAATTATATTGTTCATCTTGCTGTATAAGGAAAAGTCAAGAACTACTTTTACAAGAAATTGTGTGGTTGTAACAGGAATTTTACATTTCCCTGGAACGAATCCAATTGTTATCTCACTGAAATGTATTTCAATTGTGAAAGCATTACATATCAAGTAACTGAATGTAATGAGAATGCACCTGTGCACACACACACACACACACACAGTGTACTTATTTGTTACTTGTTTGTTCCATAACATTGATTACAATTGCAGCAAAATTGATCAAAATGACATCAAATACATGGACATGTATATATGTACTACCCTCAAAACACGAAAAAAAGTCATTTTTCGAAAAGTTTCTGTGTGTAGATTTTTTTCTATGGCCAACGATAACAGCCGCAAATTCAAACAGAATCAAATAATTTTTTGCACACAGCCCTGAATTGTAGAGTTCTCAGGACCTATTGATTTTGGTGAAGATCAGTTAAGAGAAAGCGGTAGTTTACCTGCAACATTTAATGTTTTAATAAGGGTAATTTTTTCTATGACGAACGATAACTGCTGTAAAGTCAAACAGAATCAAATAATTTTTTGCATACGTCCCTAATGTGTAGAGCACTCAAGGTCTTTTGATTTTGGTGAAGATCGGTGGAGAAGAAAGGGTAGTTTACCTGCAACGTTTTATGTTTTTATATGTGTAGTACGTTATCGGCAACAAAGAAGTAGTTTAGTGTAAAAATTTCTTCCCGGGCTGTTTGAGCAAAGTACAATGTTATCTGCAAAACCAGACGTTTCGGCAGTGCCATCGACTGTCATCATGAGTGAAAATCGAGTGCGATAATGTAAGGTGGTATACGTTAGTGACCACACAGTACTGTGGTCAGGCTGAATCTATAAGTAGAAAGAAGTAGTTTCTGTGGAAATATTTCATTTCCATTATGATTTTAAATATAAACCTTTGAACATGGAAGTAATGTATGGTTCTCCATACAGATATTTTAATTGCTTTTAGTTTTACATTTGATATGTAAACGCATCAAGACAGAAATAATCGCTGCTGATATTGAGTTTAGCAATTTAACATGATAATGTTCGTTATATAGTAAATATATTTGTAATATAATTATTTAGAAAACATGATAGAAGACAATTCTTACCTTTAACTTGGTTACACAAGCACGCATCCAAAATAGATACAAAAGCACGCGCGGTAAAAACTTACCAAAATCAGCTGACAAGTATCAGCTGAGCCCGCCAGGTGACACGTGTGTCGGTGTCGCGGTCGGTTAGGCACTTTCCCCTCCAGTGCCCCCACCACGTTGCCAGATTGGTCACCATCAGCTTCGATGTTGGTTCCGTAGACGCTTGTGTTCACAGCCACCAGTCCAGCTGCGAGCACTGCCACTACACCGAAACTAAACTTCCCTGTGCGCGGGAACTGCTTGAGTTGCTCATACTTGGGTATAAAAATTAGGGAAACTTATTTTTTGGATACTCCTCGTACCACTTAGTCGCTTTCTTATGTCAGCCATTTTCTAAAGTTTCACACTAAAAATACTGTTTATAATATTTTTAAAATTCTTCATATCTACACTGATATTATAAAGAGAGAAACTTCATTTGCATCTTAAATTGTAATTCAAATTAAGTTATAAAACTTTTACCTATTCTAAGATCAGTCTGATAGATGAACATGAATGACAGACACACATGCGGTATGATGGTATAATAGAGTAACAAAATTACACAGAAAATTAGAATTATTCACTTTATGTTCTGCGTTGCATAAAAATGAAAATAAGTACCATCAAGTAGCCTCAAAACTGTGTCCACTACACCGTGTTTTGTTGAAGGTTGTTTAAACATTATATTTTGTACGATGAATATTAGTATAAATACCAACCAATAATAAACCACGTGCACAAAAGCAACTGTTAATGTTAGGCTACTTCTGATGTTGCATCTATAAAGAAAAAGACTACAGAGATGAACTAAACACAATAAAATATCTAGTAGAATCCAACGGATACAACAGAACAATAGTCAAAAAACTATACAAAACACAAAACAAACAACAGACAAAGACAGAAAATAACAAATTCGTAACACTAACATACATCAATAACCACACTGAAAAAATAGCCCACAAATTCAAAAAAGCAGGATACAGAATTGCATACAAAACTACAAACAAAACAGAACTACAGAACACACACTATCAAAACACACACACACAAAGCACAAAACAAATTTGATCTACCTGGTGTTTACAAACTAAATTGCTCAGATTGCAACAAATTCTACATAGGCCAGACAGGACGTTGCTTCAAACAAAGATACCGGTACATTGAACACACAGAGGTACTACACTCCACTACCGAATACGGACAGTGCTCCCAGTGGCAGCCTCAGACGAAGCTTATAATAAGCGAAAACTGGTTCAGGCTATAAAGTAAAAATTTTATGTTTTTACCAATAAAAAACTTTGTGTTCCGAGTCGGTAGTGATATACGTATATTAAAAGGTATGTCATTATTTACAGAAATTCAAACAAGTTAACTGATATGCTGGCTGAAAGTTAGAGTCTAATTTGTATAAGGGAGCTAGTCTCTCAAGTCTTGTGAGCATGTAAACGGTAAAAGTTATCTTAAAATGTTTCATCTACCAGTCATAATTGTGGAAAATGTGCATGGTGATAATATGTTATGTTTAGATGTACATTAGTAAGTTAGATGTACTGAGTGACCCAGTTTGATCGATGTTGAAAGAATTTCTGTCTCAAGTTTCCAGCATGGATATATAATTAAAATTGGGGGCACTGAAAAGAAAAGTACACGAGTGAAACTTTTACTTCCAGAAGTGATGAGGAATCAAATGTGTGTGATTCATCTTTCTGCTCCGACATAAATGTGACTACTTTGGTAATGGATGCACATCAAAATCGCTTGGCAACGTACTGTGAAGTACTTGGGCGACACTCTTGATCGACGCCTAAGCTTTAGAGCTCACATGTCCAACGTGCTCCAGCGTGCCCGAGGTGTCAAAGCCAAACTGTACCCATTCTTATCAACTCGAGGGTCACTGCCTTTGCGCACGAAGCTCTCGATATATCTACTCTTTCTCAGAGCCGTCCTAATGTACGCAGCGCCTGCATTCTGGTCCCAACTTGCCCCCGACGTAATTGCATGCCTGGAAGCCTTCCAGTCCATCACCCTCCACCTTATCTACGGCCCTCCCTGGTACGTCAAAAATGATTCTATCAGGCGAGGGCTGAAGATTCCGTCGCTCGATGGATTTGCGCGAACTCTTACGTTAACCTCTTCGATCGAGCATCCAACTCAGCCTTTCCCCAACTCCGTCACCTTGGTAACAATGATGGAACACCACCTGTCAAACGCAGATGCCCTCGAGCCCTGCTCGACGACCCTCCGTAAATTCAAAATTTTCCAAACTCACCATCTGCCCACACGCCGACCTTTCAAATCTAACAGTTTCCTACCTGTTTAAAACTCCGGTCCGTTGCATGCCGACAGATGGATCGGGCGTTGCGCCGGCTTTAGGTGTGCCTAGCGCCACCTTCAGTCGGTGATTTCGCCCCTACAATCTCTCGCCTGCCTCGGTATCGCCTTATGGCAGTCTACCGGGCTGGCGGAAGTGTATCGACTCGTTGTGGGCGAACAAATCCCGCCAATCTGTGCGAAGCTTTCGCGTAACTTCTCTCTCTGGCCATTGGTGGATCGCGCCAGCGGTTCAGCCAATCACAGCCCATCTCCTTCACCTCCAGTAAAATAAGAAAGGGGGTTCCTATCCTTTTCTGCGACAAGGCTCGCACCAAGCATACAGTAAGCATCAGGCAGTCATCGGGCTTGCCCGGACGCTGCCGTCACCGGGGCACGCACTGTTATGTGCCCCTGCAACTGCGGAACTGCACAACAAAAGAAACAATACCGTTAAACATATGATGCAAGCTACTTGGGATTGGGATTTATGTGGGGCGCAGTGATAAAGATGAACCCAAACCCCAGTGTGTGCTATGTTATGAAGTTCTTTGCAATTCTTCCATGAAACCAAATAAATTGCAAAGACACAAACAAAACATTCAGATGCAAAATTTAAAAGTGAAGAATTTTTCAAACGTGCTTTATCCAGATTAAAAGAGGAAAAACTGTTGTGTCCAGAGTAGGGCCCCTGAATTAAAAGCTTTCATCTTTGACTACTTTTTGCATTGCTAAAGCAGGGAAACCTGCAGGAGGGAAATTGATTCATCCTGTAGCTAAGGATGCAGTTTAAACTGTTTAGTGGTTGGCAGTTAGAATTAATTCGTCTGTCCTTTTCTGTTGAAACTTACAGTTGCAGACAACAGCAGAACATGTTTTCGACATTCTCAATTCTTACCTGACCAATCACTGGAAAAATATGTTGCACTAACTTTTGATGGGTGTCAGGCGATGTGTGGAAGGTAGTGTGGTACACTATGCCGAGTGATTTTAACAGTTCTCGACTGTGCGGTTAAAATTGTAAACTTTATAAAAGCTCATCCATTAAATTCAACACTTTTTCCGTGCTGTGCCATGAAATGGGCAGTGAATATAAGCAGCTTCTGCTTCACACAGAAGCGTGTTGTCTCTTGCGTGGTGAAGTCCTTGTAAGACTTTTCGAACTTAGGCAAGAAGTTATACTATTTTTCTGTGAGTGAATGAATGAGTATGTGACTTTGTTTTCAGTTGAGAATTATTTGGCCACATTAACTTATATGGGTGACATACTTACTGAACTGAATGAATTCAATATAAAGGTCACACCATTACTATGTTCCAATAGTTTCTGTTTCCAGAGTATATTAAAAAAAAAAGGTAACTTTTCTGCCTTCCAGATCTTAGAATATTTTGTAAGAGAATGACCTTCCCTTATCTAGCGAGTTTTGTGATTCTGTATTATCTCATCTCTGTGCTCTTGGTAACCAGGTTTAAATTTACTTTCCAGAAAGTTACAGTGAATTCAGTTGGATTTGAAACCCATTCTTGTATTTTGAAAGTTCAAACATGTGTCACTAAAACTAAGAGAACAACTGTCTGATGTCACCAGTGATTATGGCATTAAAACAAAATTTTTAGATTCAGACTTAACAAAGTTTTGGATAGCTATAAGACGTAAGTATCCTGAACTTTTGGACGAGGCATTAAAGTTACTCATGCTGTTCTCCACCTCATATTTGTGTGAAAAGGGATTTTCATCTTTGATTCAAGTGAAAAGCAACTACAGAAATAGACTTAACACACACACACACACACACACTTAGATTTACAACTTAAGTTAAATCATCTTGAACTCAACATACCCTAGCTTTTGCGGACCAACAGGCAGCTGCAACCATCACATTAGTTTGGTGAGTAAAAAATGTTTTGTTTTCAATTTTGGCATGTGTTTAGTTAGAGTAAATTAGTCTTTTGAATTACATATTTACTCTACTAGAATTAAGTATGTACAATTTGTTTAAGCATAAAAGACAGCAGTTGCGGCTTGCCCATAAGGTTCAATGGTTCAGTGAACCCCTTATTTATTTATTTAATAAATAATTTAAATATGCTTAAGGATTTGTTGAGATAATGATTTGATATTTAAATAACAAGATTTGTGAGATTAATCTTGTTGACTGAACAGTAATGGATTCCCATAATAGGCGAATTGCTCGCTACTATTAATTGGAAGTGCAAAGCAGCTCTCAGCACCTCCTGGACTGTGTAGACAGCTTTGGAAGGGGAAATTAGTATATGCAAAATTACATTCAACAGTCGCTAATCCCAAGTGTTAGCGGTAGAGATGAATAGTTCCAACGAGGACCGAACCTCACTGACCGGAAATTTTAACATTTTCATAACACCATTCGCCATTATTATGATTTTTACCACATGATTTGTCCATTTACCATCAGTTTTTTGTCAGATTTCTCCATTTCATTTAGAATGCAATGAAAATATGTGCAGTAAAGTCTTAAAATCATGAAGTAATTGTATTCCAAAAATAAAGTGTGTTTAATGTAGTTATTAAGTAATTGTATTAAAGTTAAACTGATCGAAGCGTGTATAACCTCCAAAGTGTTTGCTGGTATTTTTGTGTGTTAAATGTTCAGGTATTTCTTATCTTTGTGTTCAGTTCATTGATTTGGTAAAATGAATAGTGTTAAATCTATTTTAAAAACAAATTTTTCTTCTCTCTCTCTCTCTCTCTCTCTCTCTCTCTCTCTCTATTAAAGATAAATGGAAAATTAAGGAACTTGGTAGACCACTTCCCATTTTAAATATTAAACAGAAATATTTAACTATCCTTTTATTTTAACTACAGTAGAACTCCATTTATCCGAACTGTCTCACATGTAATTCGGATATGCAGAAATGCAGATAATTGGGACAAATTGACAGTGTTGATGACATTTTACTCCTTTACAACGGCAACAAAAGACAAATTGAAAATTTCCACAAGCACTATACACCAAAAATTAAAATTCACACTTGAATTAGAACAAAACAATAGCATAAACTTCTTGGTACTTACAGTCACCAAAACAAACACACACACATACAAAATATACAGAAAACCTACCACATCAGACATGGTCATACATAACTCATCCAACCACCCAACTCAACACAAACATGCAGCTTTCAACTACATGCTCCATAGGCTCACTTCAATACCCCTAAACACACATGACTACCAAGAAGAACTCAACACCATCAAATATATAGCTATCAAAAATGGATACAATCCCGATTTAATAAGCACACTACACAAATTCATCCTAAACACAAAAAGTAAAACACATAAAACCAACAGCACAAAACCCAGTAAATACATCACACTCACACACTACAATTCCAACACACACAAAATTGCTAACACATTTAGGAAACATAATTATAAAGTAGCCTACAGAAGCAACAACACCATCAGGAAGCACATAAATAATACTAACAAGGACATTGACACATACAGCAAAACAGGGGTTTACAAATTAAACTGCAATGATTGTCACCAATTCTACATCGGCCAGACGGGAAGATCCTTTTCCTCTAGATATTCTGAACATCTAAAAGCCCTCACTACAAACTACATACATTCCACATATGCCACACATTTACAAAACGAAAACCACAGTTACACAAACATAGAGCACAACATGGAAATACTATACTACTTACCTAAAAGTAGAAAACTAAACACAGCAGAACAATTTGAAATTTACAGATATCACACACTACAACCAAACAACATATTAAATGAACAATTACATTACAGATCACACATACTTTTTGATACACTGATACCTACACAAAATTTGAATCCCAGCGCCAATTCCCTCCCACCAGCAACCCCCACCACACACACCCACATCCCATAACCGTTACTGTACAGACATTCAGTATTTAAAAACCCATTGAGAAAGACGAATACTACGTCGAAACGTCTGGGTAATAAAAACCTAAAAGTAAGTTCACAGTGAAAGTGTTAATATATATTTATATAAAAATTGGGACAAACATAAGAGAAAGGTTATGTTGTGAAAGAAAACGCGAAAATTTCTCAAAAATCACTTTTGTTTATTCGTATTACATGAATACAGTATCTTAATAAAAACCAGGTCACATGTGTTTTGCAAAATTTTCACTTTTACTACAAAAAAAAATAAATAAAAATAATACTCACACATAATTATAATTTTAGGCGAGCAGTAGGCTAGAAAACATTGTACTGATCAGTACGTAAACTATGATGCATAGCTAACACAGTCTTATATGTATTTCATTTGCTGTTTTTTTTTTTTTTTTTAGTACGGCAACTGCAATTTGAATAAACTTTTTTTTTAGAAATTGCATTTTTTTTAATTTCCTAATAACGATTCGGATAACTGGAGTTCTACTGTATATATTTTTAGAATAATTTACAAACAGCATAAACACAACTTAATATTAGGCCTACTAAAAGTTGTCTATAGTTATATCTTCATGTTGAGACCCATCCCCGGTGTTATTTGGAATGGGATAATTGCTCTTATCTTAGGAGAAACATTCAGACGTTGAACCCCCAACTGTCAGAACCACGAGCCGCCACTGAAAGACAGCATGAACCGGCTTTGTTGAATACCTCTCCTTACCAAGAGAGGTGTCCACCAGTGATATCCTTTACCCAGGCGACATCCAAGCTCGCTTACCACTGGTGGGGGTTCACAAGGATCGTAGCGGTGGGGGCAGCGCTACCTATGAGCCTGAGCGTCAGCGAAACAGATGCGCTGCGCAAATTAGCTCTGCCAGGTTAGTCTCCTCTTTAGCGGCGAGATGTTGGTCGCTTGGCTGGAGGCTCTTAGAAGCTCCTACGAAACTCAGCTGTTTTTGTGCTGGCTACTCGGTTCACCAGCCAGCTGAGTTGTTGTCTTCTGTCTTTCTTGTTGTCAAGCAGCAAGCGAGCCAAAGATGTTGACTGTCCAAGTGGCGAAGCAGCAGGCAGCGGCTGAGAACAGTGAAATCTTCCAACGTCCAGCCAGGAGAGAGCAGTCCAAGAGAGAGGTCTGTCCTGTTGAAGAGCTGGATGTCTCGTGTGTCAAGTGTGCGTGCCTCAAAATTTTTGCTGGCCCGGGTTTTATGCACTAACCGGGATCGCTGATTGGCTCGCCTCGTATACTTCAGATGTCACGCGCCGTGTCGCTGGTACCGGAGAGCAGACGTAATGAATCGCTGTTGCCACAGTATGTTTCAAGACCATTTGCAGGTCAGGTATTGTTCTGTCTGTTCACTTTCTGAAAGTGGCTGAGGAGCAAGGAGGAAGATGTCTCCATTAAAACACACACACTAGCATAGACACAATTCCTTTTTTTCTTTATTTAATTTGAATTCTGTATTAGAACAAATGTTTTCAGAATTTACAAGTTTTTTTTTATTTCTTGGATTAATTTTTTTTAATTTTATGCAAGAGGAGTGTCTGTTTTTTATGTTTTTTCAATAAATACAATGAGAGGAGGGGGAGGGGGAGAGAAAGAGAGACCAAAAATGACATGTACAGAAATTTCATCAGAACTTTTCCTGATGGTAAAAAAATAACTAAATAATGAATGGCAAAGAACATTAACAAAATTAATGGAAATTATATTTATAATTTTTTGTCTAATGACCAGGTACTAGTAATGGCTTCATATACTTCACATCTTAAATTATAAACCTATTACAAACATATTTGGTATACTCAGCTTGAAACAAACTTTCAGACCAACAAAAATTGTTTAAAATTTGCCATGCTGCATTATTAGTACTGTTGAAACAGCAGGTTGATTATAATTGTTTTTAGAACAGACTTCTGGAATGTTGTGTGCAAGTCTATTGTATTCAAGTAGCAAGTTTCCGTTACTTCATAAAACATATCCTAGAAGCAAACTTTGACATCCAGTAGCTGTTGCTGAGGAACCTTACTAAGGGACTTATAAAAAAAAAACAACAACAATTACACGCTTGCCCTTTTGAACATCTGATGAAAAGGTTTTGTAAAGTGTACCTAACCTAAAAATGTACAATGCTCGATTTGTTTTTGTATTCCATACTTCTAGCAGTTTTACATGATATATTGCTAACACGAATAAGAAAAGTTTAAATCTGCTGAAGGTCTAAATGAATGATAGTTATTTGCAGACTGACAGGGCTATAAAATAATTCTGAAAGAGTTGTTGCTTTTACAACACCATCCTTTATCAAGTGACTACTCAAATCTGCCAGTTTTTCACAGCAAACTGAAGTTTGATGATTAGATCCATCATGACCTAGTGATGGTCCAATCATTTCAAGGATTCTCCTAGCCTTAAAAAACTGGACTGGCCTTATTGATTGACATGACTAATGTTAAATTTACTTTGGGATACTTCCAAACATAATACAGTTTACAATAAACAAACAAAACTTTATGCCTATCTAATTTTTCCAGAACTGTATACACATAATTTGATCTGGATAGAACATTTATTAAACAATAATACTATTTGATGCAAATAATTAAAATATCGGTACGAGAACTATACATGGCTTCCATGTTTTAAGATTTATATTTAAAATCATTTTAGAAATGAAATATTTCTACAGAAACTACTTCTATCTTCAGCCTCAACCACAGAATTGTGGTCACTAACATATACCACCTCACGTTAGTGCACTCAATTTTCACTGATGATGGCAGTCGATGGCACTTCTGAAACGTCTGGTTTTGCAGAAAACATTGGACCACGGCCAAACACCCCGTGAAGGAATTTTATCAACAAACTACTTCTTTGTTGCCGATAACGTAGTACACATATAAAAAATTATCACCTCCCCTTCACCTATCATTTTCATTTATAGAAAATAACCCCCCCTTCAACTTCCCCCTACCCCTTTTCATTTATAGATATTTCATCTACCTTTCTACAGTGGATTATTATGACCTTCTTTTCAGAATAATGTATTTATCAAAATTAAGTACCTTACTCTTGTTAAAACAAAACGTTGCAGGTAAACTACCCCTTCTCCTTAACCGATCTTCACCAAAATCAACAGACTTTGAGTCCTCTACAATATGCAAAAAATTATTTGAATTTGCGGCAGTTATCGTTCGCCATAGACAAAATTCTACACACACACATACACATCTTTCAAAAAATTACTTTTCTTTATGTTTTGAGTGTAGTACAATCAGAATCAGCCCTTATCTCGAACGCAATTTTTTTTCCATCCATTTCCTTATGTAACATGGAAGTAAAAAGAATATCCTTCTCTTTATAATATGTATTGCACATGTTTTCTAACATGGGACACTAATTATTAGATAAAATGGTTACCTTCATTTAAGCCAGCTTCCACTCACTGTGTACTTTCTCAGAGGCCATAACATGTTCTTTTTAACGTTGCCAAACATAAACTGATGTTAACTTAAAAATAAAGTAAAGGCTTAGCACCTGAAGTTTGCAATGTCCAAGTTGGAGAATCTATTTAATTATTCCACTTAACTTGATATAAGTACTGATTACATTTCAGGATTATTATTTTCAGAAATAATGTATGTAAACCAGTTTTCCCCATATGAAGTTAGTTAAAATTCTTTAATGCATAGCATTCCAGGCCTTTATGGTAGTAGATCTGTATTACTAAATTTGAATTTACACAAATAATTCTCTTTGATTAACCAGAGTTACACACACAAACTAAATGTTGAGTGTCCTTCTAGTGTATAAATTCAGCTAAAACACTATTCCAGAAACTTACCTTGTTACTAGAATATGTGACATGATGAACTTTTCTTGTTAAATAGTTTAAATACTTTGTGTTGAGAGTTAAGCATTTTAATAATTTTTATTTATGCAGGCGTATAGCAAAATCTGATCATCATGAAAAAGGAATAAGGCATTTTGTAATAGCAATTAACTGATTCGTTCCTACTGTATTACCGACTCATATTACAAGACCAATTTTTGTCTAATTGAAAAGATATATTTTAATTGTTTCTTTTGGTGCAATCTGTAAACATGACACACATCCATAAAGGTTTGAAAATATGCTTATTGCAGTTTGATAGGAATAAATTCTCAAAAAACTAATATAAATTTGTTATGTATGATCACACCAGCTATCCTTTCTATTTGAAATGAGCCTTTTATCCAAATTTATTATATAGTATTGTGCCAAGATATTTCACTACATTTGTATACTGTAATACAGTAGTGGTAGAATATTATCCTAACATAAAAAATGAAAATACATTATATACACATCTTTTGACATAATCATCCTTTCACTTATCACTTTTTGCCTATCAATTTATTTGATGAATATTGTAACGACTAGATGACGTCCATCTTGTTTAAGCCCCGCGATGGAAGCCAATCTGTAACAACCAGTTTCTTATCGTCTTAAATTTGGTAAAAGTGTACGTTTTGTGTGTTCGCCTCACACGTGTGGTCGTTACTTTATGTTCACTCTGACGATGTCCGTAGCAATCTCTCGAATTACCAGTACACGCGAGTGGGAACCTTACCTGTTCTTCAATAGGTGTTCATTAATCCCGGGTGGCGCCAAATTCTTTAACTAAAAACGATTAAATAAAAAAATAGGACGATTGAGCGTTCTTAGCTAGGACGGTATGTTGAATTCAAATTTACTCCCACCACCTGTGCGAATTTCTTAACCTGTTAGTTCGCCGAGTTTCCGACGTGAGCGCTTACCGTCACCTTTGCTGTTCGTTAAAATACACAAATAATATAATGTACTTTCCTATGGAATAAAGAACAGTGGTTACAACTCTGTACTAGTTTATTAAATTGCGATTAGTATTTATTCAGTATTATACAAAATTATATTTTGTTAGTTAACAAATTTGCACCGGCAATTATTATAAGACAAAAATCTCAAGGTTCGGCGAAGTGACTCTGAACGAATTATTCAGTCAGACATGGCGACTGCAATGTTTACTATTAATCTCGCTCAGATTCTGGTGATTGCAAAAAAATATCAATTTGATTACAATAAAGTACACTACCTTACATTAATTGTACTTATATAATCTAATGTGTAATTATAATTTGTTCCTGAAGTGTTATAAAGTGTGTTTCCAAAGTTCGTAATTAATTGAGCAATTGCAATAAATTCTACATAGGCCAGACAGGACGTAGCTTCAAACAGAGATACATTGAACACACAAAAGCACTCCACACCACTACAGAATCTACCTTTGCAAACAACCTCATTGAAGCAAACCACACATATAAAAACATCGACAATAACATGAACATTCTACACGTACACACAAAAGGCCGAAAACTAGACACTCTAGAACAATTAGAAATATACAAACACACAAAAACAAATAAAAACGACATCCTAAACGAACAGGCACAATTCAAATCGCACGCATTATTCGAACACATCTCACCACACACACACAGCTTCAATCTTTCGAATAACTATCCCGTCGCCAACAACAAGACGGACAATGCTACCTATGGCAGCCTCTGATGAAGCCTTCTAAAGGTGAAAGCCGGTTTAGGCTGTAAGGTAAAACTTTACGTTTTTACTTATAAAAACCTTAGTGTTCCGAGTCGTCAATACTATAGTGATATTTAGTTAAGTAACGGACACGTCATGGACAACGAAATCCAAGAATGAAATGTATTGTTGTCTTCGATAGTCATCAATCTTCAATCATCTTGGGATCTAAGTACGCCTGGCTTCTTTTTCGTATTAGTTGGTTTAAATTTATTAATTTAGAAATTATTAATCAGGTATTAGGCATCAGTTAAATGTCCTTATCTTCTTACTTCTTCATTTTTTCAAATTTGGATTACTTTTAAACATTTTATATTAAAATTTTGGTTATTCACGGCTTGGCGTCTATTCCTGTTGAGTGTCAATAATGGAATAATAATTTCTAACGGAAAATTCATAAATAACGTTCAGTTGTCATGGTAACTGATTGGCTGAACTTGACTTAAGTCCATTGTTATCATATTTGAATTTTTATTCAAACTGACTGTATATCTTCTGATTGCTATTATTCGTCTGTCTTCTTATTTATGTATGAGATATTATCACAACTGTTCGTATTTTCTTTCAAAGATCATTTTGACATCCCATAAAGCTGGGTTTGCTTATGTATTATTGTTTGAACAATTATGCTGATATTATCTAATTACATTTCTTTCTAATTTTATGTCCTTAATTTAACATTTTATCTTTTAATATGATTCATTAATCATCCTTGACTAGTTACTTGCCTTGGATTTGCTAATATTCTAATTAATTTTTTACAGTTTGTAGTTATTGGTTTTATACAGTTAGGCATTTCATAGGCCTAGTTAGTAATTGGCTATCTTTTCTTAATTTATACAAATTACATATTAATTTACATTTATACATGTTTTGTGTTGGTATTACAAATGATTTGTTTACTTGTTGAATTGTTTGGGTGTGTTTTATAATAATTGTATGTTTTTATTAGTTTCCACATTATGGTTTGTCTATTATTTTCTAACTGATTTTCCAGTACAGTACTATTAGATTTATATTAATTTATCTTTTTACTTATTTCTATTGCCTTTGTTTATAAATTGTATATTATTTACTATTCTCTATCAAATATAACATAACATTTAGGCTTATGGACTGTATAACTCCTTCAGCCATATTCCTATTCATAGATTTAATCAAACAATTCTTTAACATTCATTATGCTACTCTTGTTTACAATTTGTTTTATTCGTACTTATTTTTTGGTGATAAACATCATCACACCCTCTAACTTTACTTAACTAACTATCCTTTAGAACATAGGCTGTTTATTGATTTTGGCTTTCCTATTCTTTACTATATTTTTTCTTATATAAACTTTACCCTCTATCCATGGTAACACTAATTTTTGACTTTCCATGGGATTCCTTCCCTGAATACTATTGTATCCTTCATCTACAATTAATCTTAGTACTATCAATAACAAAATTCTTATTTAACAATACTGTTCACCAATAAACCTTTAGTGTTTATCACTGATTATTAGGTGTTTATACCTATTAATAGGATTTCTGTTTATTTTGGGGTTTTACACTGTCACTTTGCACTTCTTATATTTTATTTAAGTGTTATTAGTAGGTATTCCCTAGCATTACATTCTCTTTGTCACTTACTTATGTTCATTATCTTTCTATCTCTTTATCTCTCACTTTACAAAGGTTAGTTATACTGTTAACAAGTTCATGTCATTATAGAGTCCTTTATTACATTTAAACTCTATTTCTTTGGTTAGTGTACTTTGTTTGTCTTTACTTTATTGGATTTTATCAATTATCATTTACAATTATCATTTACATTGATTATTTAGTCGATACTAATAGCTATCTTTTACATTTGTTATTTATTGGTTTCTTTTTCATTATTATATTTGAGTGTAACATTTCTCCTTTTTCTGTTCTTTATTATTTGTTTGGGTCTTTTCATTTCTTCTCATTTTATTTCATTTATTTTGTTTTTCCACTTTCCCATTTGGTTTCATTTTATTTGGTCACTCACTTTCTCATTTGGTTTCATTTTATTTGGTCAATCACTTGGCTTGGGTCATGTAGTCGTTTGTCGCGTCATCATCATTTTATTTTCTTTAGTTTAAACATTTTATATAGTTGATTCATCGTTTTTCCCTGGTATCGGGGTGGTTTATTTGTGTTGTCACAATATATATTAAACGATTTATGTAAAATACAACAGGTGTTAAACGGACATGTAGTATAGCCTTTAAAATTAATGATCATGGAGAAAAGATGTCATTCCATGGCACACACACTTTTATAAGTGTGTACATCAGAGGCGGATTTACCATCTAATACTGAATTCAAATTAAATAAACTGTAAAAAAGAATTTATTAGGTCTTTGGCTATTCTAAGCAAAATTCAAGAGCTTTAGGAAAAAACTCTTTAAAACAAATTTAAAGACTCCCTGTATTAAGTCTTTTAAAGTCTACTAAAATTAACGTTTCTTTTTCATACACATGTTATTTCAATTTATTTTCATAGCAATTAACATTAAAAGTGCTAACTGAAGATAGAGACACACCATACATTTGCGGTTAGGTGGGGTAATTGTAAACGGAAAATGGATTGAAACATTTTGATTGATTAAAAATTGTGTATAGGTTTTAAAATTGAAATAACTGCAAATAATAGTTACTTCAACCTTTGTTATTATGTTGCGTACAAAAAATTGTTTAAATATAAGTAATAAATACAGCTCTAAAATTCAATTTACAATTACCCTTGACATCTTAGAGGTAATTGTAAACAAATGTTTTCTTTATCGTTTGAAATATTGAAACAAAAATAATGACAACTGTAAACTAGTTGACATTGTACTATTTCATGTGTTTATAATCCTAACTGCATGTTTACAATTACCCTGTCTTCGTCTATATGGAAAATAAATGGAAACAAGTTAATTCAAATACTATGTATATTAAAAATCATAAATAAATAATAAAGAAATGTTGTTCTGTTACATAATGTAACAAGTAAATGACAGAATAAAAGTTTATCATTGTTCAAACACTTCCAGGGAACTCGTAGACAATTTGTCTGTCAATTTCCTTCATTTCTGTATTGGGCAAACTTGTCAATAATTGTTAAAAGCTAACAGTACTTTCATCATTTTCTTTTAATATAAACTTTATAGAAATTCCATTTTTTCTATGTGTACATAGTTCTGGAAAAATTAGATAGGCATACAATTTTGTATATTGTAAACTGTATTATGTTTGGAAGTATCCCAAAGTTAATTTAACATTAATAATGTCAATCAATGGGCCCAGTCTAGTTTTTTAAGGCTAGGAGAATCCTTGAAATGTTTTGAGCATCACTAGGTCATGATGGATCTAAGAGTCAAATTTCAGTTTGCTGTGAAAAACTGGCAGATTTGAGTAGTCACTTGATAAAGGATGGTGTTGTAAAAGCAACAATTCTTTCAGAATTATTTTATAGCCCTGTCAGTCTGCAAATAACTATCACTCCTTTAGACCTTCAGCAGATTTAAACTTTTCTTATTCGTGTTAGGAATGTATCATGTAAAACTGCTGGAAGTATGGAATACAAGGACAAGTCGAGCATTGTACATTTGTAGGATAGGTACTGGACGGTAGCGCGATTATTTTATTTTCTAGGTTGGCTAATCTGATTTATATCGCGCATCAATTTTCGCGTGGTTGTACTGCACAGTGCATAGCTAGCTTCCTCGGCGTTCGGTTCGCCGAATCCTTCGCTGTCAATTAGTGTCGACATTAATTGTAGGCTTTAGGCCTTTGTATTCTCGATTATGACCGACTAGGCCCTCTTCATGATTAGCTAAATTCATACTAATTCGCAACATGCAGTATTAGCCAGCCTCATTCAAATTTACAGCTGTAATGTAATTATTCAAAATATTAAAATTATTCGTATACAGTCCACTTCTTGTTATTTCTTAATGCAGAATTAATTCAGTTTACACATCATCTCAATCACTATGGAAGACCAGCCAACAGAATATTTAATTCAAGAAGAATACATTTAGCCCACTTGGGCCCAATTAATTAACACTTCCTGTCCACGCTTGTGGAACATTATTTCATTCAACAGTTTCGGTCCACTTGGACCGGGACTAATCATTTTTTGGTCCACCGTGCCTGGATTCTAATCAACATTTTTTAGTCCTCACGGTGCGCATCAACCATTTTTTGGTCACTCCGGACCTGGATTTCCACTTAATATCTTTATATCTGTTTCTGGCCATCACGGGCGGATTAGCGCGTCAGCTAATGCGACCGTAGCGTGATTTGCGTCGCCATTTCGCTCGTCATCTTCGGACAACGTAATAGCAAGTTCCTGCCGGCTGCAGTGCTTCAAAGTGGTCATCTCTGCCAGCTGTTCACCATCGTCACCAAGGAGCCGACGCTGTGGGACGTCGCCAACCAGGTACCACCAGCAACAGTAAAAAGGTGCGTAAAAAATGTCTGAAGAAGGCCTCAAGGTGCTGACCAGAAAGAGAGGCGGATTAAAGTCCGCGATAGTGCGGATACAATCCGCGGTAAATTCGTTTGATATTAATTTAAGCACAAAACATTTTCTGACTGTAAGATTAGAAAGTCTTAAGAGCTTAGCCTCGAAGTACGACGAGGTACTGTCTGAGATAGAGCTTATCAGTAAAGACACGAGCGCTGTTCAGGCAGACCGAGTCGAGGTTGAGGAAATGATATACTCAACTGAGGCAAACATTTTACAACTTCTTGACACTTTTAATACTCAGACTGTGCCTCCTATACTATCGACGCCTATGCATTTAAAGCCGATAAGTTTGCCCTGCTTCTCAGGCAACATACTTGAGTGGCAACACTTCTATTCAATTTTCAATGATCTAGTGCATTCAAGATCCGACTTAACACCAGTACAGAAACTGCATTATTTGCATTCCTCGGTGAAGTGTGAACCATTAGACTTAATTAAATCATTACCCATTTGTCAAGAAAATTATGTAATAGCGTTGAACTTGCTGTCCGAGAGGTATAATAATCCATTTATATTAGCCAAATATTATGTACAAAACCTACTTCAGGTTAAGTCCACAATAAAGGACTCAGTCCAAAGCTTGGCGGAGTTTACGAATACAATAACGTCTTCCGTTAATTCACTGGCGGCAATGAAGCTGTCCGTAAATTCATTTGAGTTTATTACCATACAGTTGCTCTCCACCAAACTTGACCCTATTACTTTAAAACTTTGGAAGGAGTCAATAGACCCTGACAACTTGCCCAGTTTTCAAGACTTTACGCATTTTTTAAACTTGCGCCGACAGCTTTTAGAAAATACAATGCCAATTGAATCCGGACAGCAATTCAACAAACCTAGTGTAAAACCAAACAATAAATTTGAGAAATATAGCTTAAGAAATACTGCTGGCAGCAATACCTTTAAGAGTTATCACGCAGCGGCAAGGCATTATTTATGCGTGTGTTGTAAATCTTGACCACCCGCTTTACATGTGTAACAATTTTCGTATATTAAGTGCCGCTGAGCGGGGGCAATTGGTTGCAAATCATAAATGCTGTATTAACTGCCTTAGAGCAGGTCATTTGATAACAAATTGTAAAAGTAAACAGGTCTGTAAAATTTGTTCAAAGGGTCACCACACCTTGCTGCACGCTAATTACGTGCCGAAATCACCAGCTGCCAGCAGCAATTATTGCTCATTTAAATTACAGTGTAAAAACAATGTTCTTTTATCCACAGCGGTTGTATATGTCGTTGATCAGGCTGGCAACAGGCATGAAGCTCGGGCACTCCTAGACGCCGGTTCCCAGATCAATTTTTGTACGAAATCATTTGCGAAAAGGTTGCACCTTAAACTAACCCGATCTAATATTCCAATTACAGGAATAAACAACACAGCGTGTTGCGCTACTGACATTGTTTCTATGCGTATTATTTCTCGCTATCAGAGACATATTTTTGAGGCCAAATGTGCCGTCCTATCTAACTTAACTCATAATCTACCTTCAATCTCGTTTGACATCAACCGGTTCCACATTCCAAACAAAATTTTTCTCGCCGACCCAGATTTTAATATATCTTCACAGATCGACATACTATTAGGCGCACAATTTTATCTGGATTTAATATTAGCCAATAAATACACACGCGGACCCAACTTCCCTATCATTCAGGAAACAAAACTGGGTTACATTCTGGCCGGCAATCTGCCCAAACACTGCCACACCCAGGGTCCTGCGGTTTCGTTCCTGGCAAGGAACAATGACAGTCAAATTCTGCAATCTCTCGAGAGATTTTGGGAGGCAGAAACAATCCCTGGCGATACCCCTGACGGCGAGTCGGCTTGCGAAGAGCATTTTGTGCGCTCTACTCAGCGCAACCACGAGGGTAGATTTATAGTGTCGCTCCCATTCAAGTCTGATAATCCCCACTTGGGGGAATCTTACACAAGTGCCGAATCAAGATTTTTAAGCTTGGAGCGTCGATTCAGGCGCGATGCCAAGCTCGCTCGCGACTACGCGGACTTTATCAGGGAATATATGGATCTTGGGCACATGACACTCATCGATCATGGCGCTATCAATTCAGGAGCGTCAAATATTTACTGCTTGCCTCACCATGCCGTGTTTAAACATTCTAGCTTGACCACAAAACTGCGCGTTGTTTTTGATGGTTCGTCCAAGACTACTAATGGTCTTTCGTTAAATGACATATTATTAGTAGGCCCCAATGTTCAGCAGGATCTCTTCTCTATTCTGTTGCGTTTTCGCATACATAAGTATGTCCTGATTGCCGACATCGAAAAAATGTATCGTCAGATTCGCGTAGCTGAAGGAGATTGTCACTATCAACGCATTTTGTGGCGTGACTCTCCCCTCGAACCACTTAAGCATTTCGCGCTGCAAACAGTAACCTACGGCACGGCTAGCGCCTCTTTTTTGGCCACTTGGTGCCTTCTACAAATTGCTAGAGACAACCAAACTTCCTTTCCCCAAGCGGCTTTAGCCATAACTAACGATTTTTATGTCGACGATCTACTTACCGGTTCGGACACTATCCCCGATCTAACCAAGCTGAAATCCGACCTAAGTGCGTTACTTGCTCAATATGGTTTCACGTTGCACAAATGGGCATCAAATGAACCCACAGCGGTCGCAAATCATCACAACTTTTCACTGCCCCTAAATAAACAGGACAACGTGCGTACCCTGGGCATTCTTTGGAACAACACTGCCGATTCATTTTTGTTTGATGTCAAACTATCTCCGGTTGACCATAGCATATCCAAGAGAAAGATTCTTTCAATTATCGCCGGAATATATGATCCGCTGGGTTTAATCGGACCAGTTGTCTTTTTGTATAAACACTTTATGCAGCGACTTTGGCTTTGTAAGCTTGGTTGGGATGAACCGATTTCCGGTCAGTCACTTTCGGATTGGCATTCTTTGTGTAACAAATTGAGTCTGATTGGTAAAATAGTAGTCCCGCGATCTATTCGTTGCAACCGTGAGGCGGTTACGGTTCAGTTGCATGGGTTTTCAGATGCCTCGGAGAAAGGGTTCGGCTGTTGTATATATATCCGAGTCATTTATCAAGATTCTACTGCTTCCTGTCGTCTCTTGTGTTCCAAATCTCGCGTGGCTCCCCTACGCCAAGTGTCATTACCTCGCATCGAGCTCTGCGCTTGTTTGTTATTATCGCGACTCGTATCTAAGGTTATTCCTGCTCTTTATTCGTTTATTGATAATGTACATTTGTATTCTGATTCTATGGTGGCTCTTTACTGGATTCATGCGCAGTCTACGCGTTGGAAGACATACGTCGCTAATCGGGTTGCTGAAATTCAGCGTCGCACGCAAGCTTATACCTGGCATCACATTGATTCGCGACGCAATCCTGCTGATATTATATCTAGGGGGTGTTTCCCTGACGTTTTGCGCGATTGCTCGCTTTGGTGGCACGGTCCTAGCTGTCTGTTTCAATCGTCAGAGTCTAATCCTGTCCCATCCTTCGTACCGGCCACTCCATCGTCTTCGGAAGTCACCGCGGAAGAGAAAACTGTACACAACCGGTCTCTAATGTCTACCCTGGCTGTTGACTTATCGTTGGACTTTTCCTCGTTGCACCGGCTGACACGTGTATACGCTTACTGTTTTCGTTTCATCAGAAATATTAGGCACTCATGTGCGGACAAACTTTCGGGCGGTCTGACCCCTGTAGAAATTCATCAGTCTCTCAATTTCTTCATAAAACAATCTCAGTCGATCCACTTCGCAACCGAAATTAATTGTCTTCGGAACGGATCTTCTGTTTCCATTAGGAGCAAGTTGGCTTCTCTCGACCCGTTTCTTGACGACTCTGGAGTGATACGCGTGGGCGGACGTTTGCAGCATTCCCAGTTACCTTACGATTCGAGACATCCTATCGTATTACCCCCATCGGCGCATATTACACGTCTTATCATCGAACGTGAACACATTCGTTTACTTCACGCTGGTGCTCAGCTCGTGCATCATTCACTGCGTCAACGTTGGTGGATTGTTAATGCCCGGCTAGTCATCCGTTCCATTATTCGTAAGTGTCTCAAGTGTATCAGGTTTAGTGCCACACAGCAGGTCCAGAGACTTGGCATTTTGCCATCCCCTAGAGTCACTCCTTCAAGGCCGTTTCTATTTTGCGCGGTTGATTATGGTGGTCCCTTCATGATTCGTCATGGCGGGCAGAAGTCTAGAACCTTTACTAAGGCATACGTATCTCTGTTTGTTTGCTTAGCAACTAGGGCTATTCACCTAGAATTGGTGTCCGACCTTACTGCCAGCGCATTTGTAGCTGCTTTACGTCGTTTTATGGCACGTCGGGGTATACCTAGTCAGCTGTACTCCGACAACGGCACGAACTTCAGGAAGGCCCGCACCATCTTACATGACATTTACAACTTTTGGCACAATAAGAGTGCCATCACCTCGATTAAGTCATTCACATCCTCTCAGGGGATATCATGGTCATTTATTCCGCCCTCCTCGCCTCACTTCGGTGGCCTTTGCGAGAGCGGCATAAAGAGTTTGAAATTTCATCTGCGGCGCGTGGTAGGCAAATCTATATTGAACTTCGAAGAGTTCACGACCGTTTTGTCTCAGATAGAGGCATGTCTGAACTCTCGACCTTTATTTGCTATTTCTTCGGATGTTAACGACCCGGTGCCACTTACACCTGGCCATTTTTTGATTTGCGCACCCCTAACCGATTCCTGACCCAGACCTTTCTCACGTTCCTGTTTCTCGTCTTGGTCGTTGGCAACTACTTCAGAGGTTTGTCCTGGGCATTTGGAAGGCGTGGTCTCGCGATTATTTGCACCAGCTGCAACAGCGTCACAAGTGGAAGTTTGCCAAAGATAATGTTTCCATTGGTGACTTAGCTTTGCTTATTGAGGATAACTTGCCTCCATTAGCCTGGAAATTTGGCGTGATCATCGTCACATTTCCCGGCCCAGATAACTTGGTTCACGTCGTAGACATTCGCACGCCTACGGGTGTTTTGCGGAGACCAATACATAAATTATGTCTGTTGGCAGCGCGAGACGAGATTTGACATTATGATTATAGCACAATGTTGTTTTATTCAGCCATTGGCTTATTATTTGTTACGACCATTTGGTCAACATAATTGTGATGAATTGTCACAATATTTTTGTCAATTTTGCGTCGTGGCACGCTTCTAATTATCACAGTTCTGTGGTATCTTGATATTTGTATTGTATGTTAATTTTTGTGGCATACTATGTCTCACATTTTCATTGATGTTATGGGGTGTATTGCATGTCTTTGGGTGGTCTTATTTATGAAATGTTATTACATAATATTCGCATGTTTTGCCGTTAAGTAACCATGCATTCATTTCTTTATATTGTTGCTGATAAATGTGTACTATTCTGTGAATGTCTTTAAATTGTTAAATTGTTTCTGTAATTTCAGTATTGCATTGTTCTTTGACATTGCAATTATTTATCTTGTAATTATTCAAATTATTGTTGTTGTATTCACATAAATTGTGTCTATGTAAAAACTATTGTAAGCGTCTGCCGTATGTAACTGCCTCGTCTAATTTATTCATATTGTATTTTATATTTTATTTATTTTGTAAGTAAGCATGCACAATTCTTTATTTAAAATTATGACATACATGTCATAGCTGGGCTGCATTCAGCATCTGGTTTGCTCATACATTGTTACATATTGTAAATTCCTGAAACTTCAGGAATAGCATGTCTAGATCAATACATGCCGCCCTGCTGAATATACAATAGAACATGCAACTACAACATGTTCAACAACAATTTTGTTCATGATGAACCTCCGTTCATGCATTAAACATTGTATAATTAAGTATTTTTCTTTCATGTTTTATAATGTTACATACTGCACACACTTGTGTCAGAAATATTGTTAACCAGACTTATTCGTATATGAAACAGCTGTTCGCCAACCTTGGCCTACAATCGCCTATCTACAGGCTTATCTTATGCATGCTTATCTCTAAACTAGCGGCAGACTGCCGTTATCTAATCTCAACTCAAGGTTCAACTTAGCCTTGAAGCTAACCATCGTTAGTAAGAACTGCACTCTTTTAAATTAAATTGTAAATGTATTCTAATTTATTAAAAAATGTATTAAAAAATCTTTTGATTTTTGACGGGGAGCTTATGGACGGTAGCGCGATTATTTTATTTTCTAGGTTGGCTAATCTGATTTATATCGCGCATCAATTTTCGCGTGGTTGTACTGCACAGTGCATAGCTAGCTTCCTCGGCGTTCGGTTCGCCGAATCCTTCGCTGTCAATTAGTGTCGACATTAAATGTAGGCTTTAGGCCTTTGTATTCTCGATTATGACCGACTAGGCCCTCTTCATGATTAGCTAAATTCATACTAATTCGCAACATGCAGTATTAGCCAGCCTCATTCAAATTTACAGCTGTAATGTAATTATTCAAAATATTAAAATTATTCGTATACAGTCCACTTCTTGTTATTTCTTAATGCAGAATTAATTCAGTTTACACATCATCTCAATCACTATGGAAGACCAGCCAACAGAATATTTAATTCAAGAAGAATACATTTAGCCCACTTGGGCCCAATTAATTAACACTTCCTGTCCACGCTTGTGGAACATTATTTCATTCAACAGTTTCGGTCCACTTGGACCGGGACTAATCATTTTTTGGTCCACCGTGCCTGGATTCTAATCAACATTTTTTAGTCCTCACGGTGCGCATCAACCAGGTACACTTTACAAAACCTTTTCATCAGATGTTTAAAATAGCAAGCATGTAATTTTTTTTTTTATAAGTCCCTTAGTAAGGTTTCTCAGCAACAGTTACTGGATGTCAAAGTTTGCTTCTAGGCTATGTTTTATAAAGTAGTGGAAACTTGCTACTTGAATTCTGTGTTTCTTTGACTCCTTAATCTTTCAGCTTTTTCAAGGGATTCGAAGATAACTCTACTAGGAATAAATCTGCATCTTAATAAAGTACTACACATAAGTATGGATGGGTCTAATCCTAAATGAAAATTTTAAGAACAATTCAGAATACTGTGACTCTGGGAACAGAAGTTGATAAAATGTAAAAAAGGGCGAAGCAACTATGGATAAACGCAGAATCCATGGTGTAAAAAAAGTTTGAAAAAAAGTTCACCCTGAGTTATCTTGTCTTTTCCAATCAGTAGTAGTATACCTAGAAGTTTTTTCAGTGTAACGAGTTGGTTTCACCTTTTCTTAATTCTTAACCTCATCTGATGAGTACAAATGTATGCCTACTTATAAGTAACTTTACTAATGAAAAAATTAAATGAAAATAAAGTCACAAACAGTATAGTCGACAGTGCAACAGTTTCAGTAAATTAGTGATGGGAGGCCGTGCGTGTAAGTACGCGCGGCCTGCCCCAAAATTTATGTCAACAAAAATATATGTGAGTGAGAGTGTCATTAAAAAAAATGAAGTCTTAGAGTGGAACATATAAAGCAGTGTTCGTTGTGACGAAGTGAAAGTGAACGATGGTGGAACAATTGGAATAGCGAGGAAAGTTAAGTACAGTGAATATGTTGGCCAACAAGTTTTTGAATCTTTAAATAATAAAGCGCTCGGTAAAAGGGGGGTGAAAAATATATAGAATTGTAAAGAATGAGAATGTGTGTGTGTGTGTGTGTGTGTGTGTGTGTGTGTGTGCGTGCGTGTGCGTGTGCGTGTGCGCGTGTGTGTGTGTGTGTGTGTGTGTGTGTGTGTGTGTGTGTGTGTGTGTGTGTGTGTGTGTGTGTGTGTGTGTGTGTGTGTGTGTGTGTGTGTGTGTGTGTGTGTGTGTGTGTGTGTGTGTGTGTGTGTGTGTGTGTGTGTGAAAGTACTAGTTTGTAGGGATATAGTATAAGTAAACATATCATAGAGAGATAAGGCAATAACATTTTATAAAGAAAAGCGAAAGAAAGAAAGTATATGAAATTTGATAAAAATAAAAGTGTTTATTGGTTTAACAGAAAAATGTGTTAAGTGAATTATTAAGCCACTCCCATAACCTGAGTTCTGCATCAAGAATTCGTCTAAAACAAAACCTGTGAATTTTCTGATTTAAGGGAAGTAAATATCAAAATTAATTAAGGGTAAGTGTATTATGGTTTTGATGTTCACCTTAAGACATTGTGGCGACCTTTGAATGAGTTTGGATCTTCTGGGGGTTTTATAAAAGGTAAGTGTATCAATCAGGGTAAGTAATAAATTTTTAGGTAAAAAGTGAAAAAAAGTTTGTTTCTTTGCAACTAATCACCAGCTTTAATTATCACAATTAATCAGTTTGTAATCAACAAGATAGTCTCTTACAACAAATAAAATAAAAATTGTTCACACACAATAAAAATGTCTACTAATATAAAACACAATTGTATTACAATTGTCCCGCACAATTATAAAACACATAACACTTCGCCACGATACTACGAAGTGCACTCCAATAAATCGCTACTTTAACTCACTGTGTAAATAAATGAAATAACTCACTCGCCTGACAATAAATGAACTAAGTGCTGCTGAAGCCTTGTATTTATACCCTGCTCAGACACCAGATCATTCCACATTCTACGCATCAGCGCTACACTAGGACGTAATTGACCGCGGCCTTGACATAGGGTGCACAGCTGGCAACATCTAGAAAAATCTCACGGACACATGTTGAAATTACGTATGCACACAACACTACAGCCAGATTCGTCTGAAACATTCGAGAAACACATAGATTGTTCTGTAATGTCGTTAACACTATATATGTACGTACGTGTGTATGTAAAGCAAAATTGAAAGTTAAGTGCATGGGAATGCGTGAAACGTTTATGGTCAGAGGGGAATGGTGATGTGGTGGGAGTTACTTTGAGATGCGAGAAGAGAATTGTTGTTATGAGCATCACTGCAACCAACATATGAATAATATTTCAAATAGTAGCCAAAACTCGCATGCAAGGTTTGTCAGTCATCTGTGTTTCGCTTACCACGAATGTCTCCCTCTCTCCCCCCTCACACTCTCTCTGTTACATATCAAATGTTATATAAACCTATCTCATCTTTTTTTAGTCCTGTAATTGTCTGCTGTTAAGACGTATATAATACAGCTCTTATCAGAATGGAATGGAATGTGCAAACTATGCACTTGTGCACTTCCACGCCTTAATTATACTCAACTATCTAATTAAATCCATCCCTACAGTTTATCATAAAGGGACGGCTTCTTCATACCGGTATTAGCTTATTTGCAAAAATCTTTTAACCCTATAAAACAAAAATATGTTTCAAGAAGAAGGAAAAATCATGTTATTTTAATACAGTATTTTAGGTAAATAATATCTTTTAGCCCCACAAAGTCACAACTCGTGAAAGTAACAGACAAACGACAGAGAGATCATTTATGTGTGCTTTAAAGGCAAAACAACCTTATTGTAAATAAACAAAAAGTTAAAGTTATAACATGCATTAACCAAAATTTTCATAATTTTTTCATTTCAATATTTTACTTCATTTTAGTATTACTGAAAACAAAAACGTGCGCTCGCGCATACACGCATAGGGGAAAGTTGGCCAAAATGGGACACTTAGTACAGCATTTTCATTATCTAGCTTCAAAATAGGTAAATATTTATAACAATATAATAATTAAATTCTATAATGTGTCTACTTTAATTAGCAAAATGTAGAAACTCCCCAAGATAATAGTTTTTTTATAGTAGCTGGTTTTTGAAAACATCTGCAAGTGTCCTGTTTTGGCCAACCGGTTGGATAAAACAGGATACCTATTGAAAGTATATGTACATTTTTATTGCTTTCATATCATATCAAATTTATTGTCAGAATCACAAGAGATAATATTTTATATGATAATACGGTATGAATAATACCACATTATTAATTTTAACTTTAATTTTTCAGTGTCACAATTAGAATAATAATTTTTCTTAATTCACATTAAGCTGCAAAATTCACAAACAAATGAATCACAATCTTCAGAATCTAATCCAGAGCAAGCTTCATGAGCCCAACCCTGACACTGTAGACACTTTATCCGACCCTCATCTGATTTGGAATTTGAATAAAGATCATTACAGTAGATGCAGGCTTCATCTTCTTCTTCCTGGTTAACAGATCCTGGTTAACTGTAATTGTTTCTGGTAAAGTACTGGTTGGTGGCTGTGTTTCTGGCTCGTGTCTGTTGTGAATGGTTGCTGGTATTCAACTGTATTTGTCTAGACCTATTTGTTGTTTCAGCTGGTTCAAACATCCAGTCCGGGAACACACCAGCATTAAAAGGACATATTCCTGGTTTTTTAAATCCATTCACCGCAGTTTAGATACAAGTAGATTTCATAAATGCTCTGCCATACAGATTTCCTATCTGCATAAGTGTGACTGCTCTACCTGTATGTATCTGCAGCCACTTCTGCACTTCTTGTGAATAGTAAGTACTCAAAGGGGCCATAAAGCTGACATCAAGGGGCTGCAAGCGGTGAGTGGTGTGTGGTGGAAAACACAGTAAAATTACGTTGTTTGCTCTGGCAAGCTCTGCTAGTTCTTTTGGTGTGTGTTGCATGACCATCCAGTAAAAGCAGTACTGGTTTATCTTTAGATGGTTTAGAAAATTCTAAAAAAAGTTTAAACCACTTAATAAAAATGTCTTTTTGGATCCATCCAGAAGTGTGATATGCAGCAGTACTGCCAGGCGGGGCATCATCAAGCAGCTCAGGCTTGGCTCGCTCCCTCGGGAATACATACATTGTTGGCATAAAGTTGCCAGCAGCATTCATAAATGCATGTTTCAGCAGTTACCAGAACACCTCATTCCGCGGATATAAGGCACCCATCTTGCTTTTTCCCTCTGAGAGCAAGACATTTAGATCTTTTCTTGGGGACTGTCATGATCCCTGTCTCGTCAACATTGTATATTTGACTTGGACTTAAATTATAATTTAAATATATTTGAGAAAGTAATGAAAATAACCGTTGTACTGCAGGTTTATTGAAGCCAGTGGCACGAGCAATAGAGGTGCCCTCAGGTGATCGCAAACGGAGCTCAGGATGGTGCTCTAAAAATGAATATAACCAAACTTTACCTGCCACTCCCTTCTGTCTGTTAAATGTGTGTTGTAAATTATTTCTTTCAGCAAGCTCAAGCAAGTTTCCGCAACTCATTCAGAGACAGACCAAATAAACGACCTTCCATGGTTAGAACTAGCTCCACTAATTCTTGTTCTTTTGCAGGTTTAAAAACTGGTTTAAAGTGGCCCAGCCCTAAAAAGTCAACAGAGAGATATTAGGGTAAGATCCAACATGAAACTTTTTCAAGACAAGCTAAAATAGGGCTACAGATGAAATACGAAGAGAAAAAAGAGAGTAAAATGTGGTGTGCATTGGTTAGTTAAGTAGCTTCAGACCTAATTAGAATAAAGCACAAGTCGGTTATAAGAGTGCCGAAGTGGAAATACAACCACTGCTCTACTCTTGTATCTGCCAAGACTTAAAAATCACATCTCAAAAACCGATAAAATTTAGTGTTAAAGTTGTACTGCTATAAAAAATTTTAACTGTATTAAATACTCTAAAGTTAACTGCAGTAAACAGATACTTTTCTCTGCTGCCTTTTCTATGCATGTCTCTCCTTTCCTCACGCGAAACTCTAGCTTCAAGAGTACTATGCGGCATTCCATATTCCTTGGACGCTTTTAAGTAACCCATCTTTGCTTCAATGACGTCTTTTACTGCATTTCTCAAGCTATCCTCACTCCAAGACTGTTAATCTGTTGTACGTTTGTATTTCCCCATCGCGACAAGTAAATCTATAATCACGCATAAACGTAACTATTATAGGGCTACTCACCTACAGCTTGTGTTTGAAAACATGCTTATAGGCGTATTAAAATAAAATTATTGAAAGTATAAACGTTTTCAATTTTATAACATTAATAAAATTTATAAATCTAATTATAGTGTAAGAAAATAATATATAGTTATCCTAATTATCTAACAAGAAAATATGTTTATTTTAAGTCAATTATTTAAAAATTTTTATTTTTTCTGTTATTTAATATTACACTATATAGGCCTACTTACGTTTTAGCACAAAATTTGACGTTCATAATTCAAATACAAACATTAAACTTGTAAAAAATATAAATAGTGACAGATGAATCTAGTCGGATAAAACGGGATAGGCCTACTATCCTGTTTTGCCATACCATCAGGTATCCTGTTTTGCCCGACTATGCACTGTAGAAAAGAATATGGCGTACATACAAAACAAAATAAGATAATATCAATTATTCGACATGAAACTATAGTAAGGAATGGTTTATTTAAACTAGGCACTCACCTTAAATATAAATACGTTAACTGGCAAAGCAGACGTTCTGTATATGATTCACTGCAGTTTAGTAGAATGGAAAATTTTTAATTTTTTACAGAAAAAGAAATACATCTGACTATTCTCATTCACTGCCAACTGCACAATGTAACGGTCTACTAAACTCATCTAATACCTGCCACAGGCATAAGATTGCAGCACTTTACGGAGAGAAATAGACGGTATCCTGTTTTACCAGACCCTCCCCTACACAAACTCGTGCGTGCATGGGCCATTTTATCATAATACAACTAATATTCTACTATTATTTATGTACTATTTGTTTTATAATTATTTATTTTTATTGTAAAGATAAACAAGACATTAATAAAAAACCTTCAGACTCGCTCAAGTATGTACTAAAGCTAGCATGAATAGTACTGTTTAAACTAATAAAATGAACTGTAAACGAACGAGATAATTAATAATAAACTGAGATATAAATGTGTAGACTGAGGTATTATGTAACACAGTAATTAACAATGTAACTAAAATGTGACACGCATGTTGCCAACACCTTCACTTGTATAGCAGTTGATTCTCCGTTATGCTCCCGCCATTCACAATTTCAAAGTGGACTCGTCCATGAAGAAACTGGTTCCTGCATATGTGCCTTTAGTTTTCAATTTTGCTATATTTATGTATGTATTTATGTGTTATTATATTTCGCACTCTTTAGGAATGAAGACATATAAAAAATATTAAATTATCAAGGTTGAGGTGGGCCTGACATTTGGTGAAAATGAAATACGGATGTGCAGCTGATGATGGAAGGCGATGTGACCAATGATTCAAAACTATTTGGACTGGAGGTCCATCGCGTCACATCGCGACCGTTGGAGAAGGTCAAGACTCAGCACCAGGGATGATGATGATATGGTTTATTGAGAATCTAAATTCTTGGTTTTTATTGTCCACAACGTGTCTTGAGTGTTGATAATGCATAATAAACTTAAGGAAACCCTAATTTTTAGATATAAATTTTAACAAAATGTTTACCTTTGGCTCAGCTAGCTTTTGCTTATTGCAACTTTGTCAGAAACTGTAACCTTCATCTTGGCTTACCGTGCTGCATTAATTTTTTGATTTTGTTTTGATGAAATATTTGAGCTCTGATAAAGCAAAAATTAGTTCAAACCAAGGTAAAACTTTATTGAAATTTATATATAAGTGTTCCGTGTTAGATAACAGTGCATTACATATTATCAAAAATCTAGTTTATTAACATATAGTGAGCAGTAAATTTAATAAAACAGCTGGGTTATTATTTTTTGTTTAATTATTATTTGTTTTATGTTCATGTGAGAATATATTATGCTTTGTTTACATTGAAAACTAATAAATTAATCTCAGAGTAGAGTAATGTGTTAGACATATGCGCGTGCAGAAACTCACTAGATGGACATCCGAAAGGAAAACTGGTCGTGACAATACAAAACAATACAAACTTTTACTTATTGCGGACATTCTATCCCGTAAACAAGTTAGTTATTTGAAGAGACAATTTGAAGCCTTGTAGACACTTCCTTCTCAACATGTGACCAACCCAGTTTGTTGTTTCTTTCTTGTAGCTCTTATAATACTTCTGTCTACATTTATTCTCCTAAGCACTTCTTCATAAGTTACCTTTTTTTTCCAGCTGATCTTTTTCTATTTGCACAACCACCACATTTCAAAGCTTTCCACATACTTCTTTTCCCTCTCTGATGCATGTATGGCAATGGTCCATACAAATCTCCACTTAAATATAATGAATATTTGAATATAATTAATTGACTGCCGACTCGGAACACAAAGTTTTTTATAGGTAAAAACGTAAAGGATTTACCTTATAGCCTGAACCGGATTTTGCTTTTTAAAAGCTTCTTCAGAGGCCCAAACCTATAAGTCCACAGTAATGAAGGTTAGAAAGATCGCTACGCACGTAACTTTTAACAAAACATGCCTCAACCAATCAATCACACCAAATTATGCAGCCTCTGAAGAAGCTTTTTAAAAGCGAAAACCGGTTCAGGCTATAAGGTAAAACTTTTACGTTTTTACCCATAAAAATCTTTGTGTTCTGAGTCGTTAGTGAATTAGTTATATTTAGTTAAGTAACGGACACGTCGTGGACAACGAAATCCAAGAATAAATATAATGGTCAACTTTGCAAATCTCTTCCGTAACTTAACATCAAATTCTCTTGTAACAAATAGGATCTTTAATCTACTAAACGCTGCCTTTCCAAGTGCAATTACTTCTAATATTCTCTGTAAACTACCATTTCAAGTGATAATACTCCTAATGTATTCTTTTAAATCTACTTGTTCAAATTCTGAATTTTCTATTGTCACATTTACCTCATGATTTTCTGTAGTGATTCCTATTACTTTAGTTTTCATGACATTAATTTTGATTCTAAACATTGTTCTTCTGTTACAACTATTATGTTCATAATTTTTTATAACTCTTCTTCACTGCACACTTGAATTACATCATAATCTGCATATTTAATGACCATGATTATTTTGCCATCCATCCCTTCCAAAGCTTCATTCATCAATTTCCCATTGGAGGCATGCAACTACCTTTCTCACAGTTCATATATTTTTTCACTTTGTGCTCTCACTATTGTCTCATGCCTTAAGTATAATTCCTTGACAAACCTTCCCTCCAATCGATTAATATTTTTTTCATTATCCTCACCATCAACACCAGTTCACACTAACCACAGATCTTTCAGTCAGCACATTAGATGGTGCTATTACATGTATATGTTTCTCTATTTATATTCCCAATAACCACCTGTAGATGTGTTTCTTGTCTCACTATATAACAGGAATATCATCAACCTACACAACTTGCAACAATTTCTGAAATATTTGTTTCCCACATTTCCCCATTATTAAACTGCATTGCTGACAATACCATCTCGTCTCCATTTCTGCTGTCATTTCCTTTATGTAAAATGTAATAAAAATTATTTAAGAATGCACGATACTATTTGTAAACTTATCTGTTCAAACATGTTGATATTCTTCATTAAACTGTCCAACTGTACTTGTTTCAACATTCTGCCAACTGACTTTTGTTTACATCAACATTATTCTATAAAAGCGATATCAACCTATTAAATTTTTTAACAGATAATTTATTATACAAATCTTTCATAAAAGATTATATTACACTATAATGTTCTTAATATAATGTCAGTCTAATAGTAATTTTATAATTATTATATGTTTTGTTGTTAACAGCTTCTTTTCCCACAGCTTCCAACATTTATAATTAAAACTGATTATATTCTCCACAGTAATCATTTAAGGGCCAGAAAACTGGGTAATTTTAAAAAATCTATAATACTGAGTTTGGTGATAACGTTTCTCATTATACTTTTGTGCAAACATTTCACATTTTTCCCCAAAAAGCAAACACCACACTATAAAAGGTACATGCTGATAATAACTCTGTCAATGATGGCCGATATCAATGATAACTTGCACGGATGGCCGAGTGATGATGACAAGGTTAAGTAAATGGTAAAGCAAATCAATAGAAATCTGATATACAAATCACTCTATTGTTGCACTGTAATGAACATAAGGTTCTTTGAAAGCCATGTAATTCTCAGAGTTATGTATGAAAAATATAAATTACAATTTAAGAATTGCATTAGCATGTGAAAGTACAGGCATTCATCAACTTACAACTCGGTTCTGTTCTGACTGACTAGCCATAAGTCAATTTGCATATAAGTTGGACATGTACAATATATGTATACACTGTGTTACATTTGTATGTTATGTTATACTGTGTATGTTATGTATGTACATGAATTTATGTCTCCCTTACACTTCCAAGCAGTTTTCTAATTTTTACTGTATTAGCTCTAGGCGCACATTCTCTAGAAGTTTCTGAGACATCACCAGAAAACACATCCAACAGTAATATTTTTTTGTCTAATTAATTTTTGTTTTCAATATTCTATTTAAATGGACAATTGGTTTAAGTCTTAATTAAGTACATTAAATCTGAAGACTTCATCATGATGACAAACACTTCACCCACAGCATGAAAAAAAAGCTATAAAATATAAGTTTTTGTGACAATATTTTTTGAGTTGTAGCCATGTTACATAGGCCATAAGTTAACAAGCACCTGTATAAAGTACTATAAATATTTTGACATTCAGAGAAAATCTATAAGAAATATGGGTACTAGTAATGCAATTTGCTCCATGGAAAAATCTATCAGGAAATAGTCACGCTCAAAAAGAAGTATTAAGATTAGAATATCTAAATCACTTAAAGGTAACAAGGGATGCTCAAACAAAGACGAAACAAGCCATGAAAACAAGAAAAGAGGTTCAAGAATTTGAAATGATCATGCTTGATCCTGAAAAAACATTTCTGTTGCTGAAGACCCTGACCCATAAGGTAATACCCTGTTATAACGAACCTCGCATATAATGGACACCTCCAAGAAACATGGAAAGTTGAAAAATCAAAGACAGTCAGGCTCATAATTTTAAAGTGACCAAAGTAAACGACCACTTGAACTTTGTCACTAAGTATGTTCAGTAATCAAACAATGAAAATGTGTTGCCCCATTATGGTGTGTTCATTTAATGAACCAAAGCATCCTAAATCAGTTAAAACCCTCAGAAATGTTATCGACTGTATGTGTTCATTAAATGTGGGCTTTAAAATGGGAATGAAAATTTGTGATAAATGTAGGAAAAAAAGAATAAAACACTGAGAATAAAACTGAAGTGTTCCAGCCAGACGTTGTTAAAAAATAAGAAGTAAAAGAAAAATGCATAAAAAATGCCGTTTTGAAACATCTTGACACATCATTAAAACTTGCACTTGGGTAGTTTTACCACTAGCCCTTGATATAATGTACAATGTGAAATTTATTGACAGTCTAATCTTTGTTGTTTGTTAGGATAATACTTATGACACTATCTGGCATACAAAAAAATTGTTTATTTAAAAAGCTGCTAAAAACAAAAGTTATTATTATATATATACACAACTTTCACAAGTGAACACTTACTTTTGGTTTTATGTCCCAAACGATTCGACGTGGTGTCCGTCTTCCTCAGTGGGATTTGAAATACAGAATGTCTGTACAAAGTAACCGTTATGGGTTGTAGGTGTGTGTGGTGGGGGTTGCTGGTGGGAGGGAATTGGCGCTGGGATTCAAAGTGTGTGTTTGAACAAGTGTATCAAAAAGTATATTTGATCTGTAGTGTAATTGGTCATTTAATATGTTGTTTGGTTGTAGTGTGTGATGTCTGTATATTTCATATTGTTCTGCTGTGTTTAGTTTTCTACTTTTAGGTAAGTAGTGTAGTATTTCCATGTTGTGTTCTATGTTTGTGTACCCGTGGTTTTCATTTTGTAAATGTGTGGCGAATGTGGAGTGTATGTAGTTTGTGGTGAGGGCTTTTAAATGTTCAGAGTATCTTGAGGAAAAAGATCTTCCCGTCTGGCCGATGTAGAACTGGTTACAATCACTGGAGTTTAATTTGTAAACCCCTGTTTTGCTGTATGTGTCTGTGTCATTTTAGTATTATTTATGTGTTTCCTGATGGTGTTAGTCCTGTATGCTACTTTATAATTGAGTTTCCTGAATGTGTTAGCAATTTTGTGTGTGTTGGAATTGTAGTATGTGAGTGTGATGTATTTATTGGGTTGTGTACTGTTGGTTTTATGTGTTTTACTTTTTGTGTTTAGGATGCGTTTGTATAGTTTGTTTATTAAATCGGGATTGTAACCATTTTTGACTGCTATATATTTGATTGTGTTGAGTTCTTCTTGGTAGTCATGTGTGTTTTGGGGTATTGAAGTGAGCCTATGGAGCATGTAGTTGAAAGCTGCATGTTTGTGTTGAGTTGGGTGGTTGGATGAGTTATGTATGACCATGTCTGTTGTGGTGGGTTTTCTGTATATTTTGTATGTGTGTGTGTTGTTTGTTTTGGTAATTGTAAGGTCCAGGAAGTTTATGCTGTTGTTTTGTTCTAAATGTAGTGTGAATTTTAATTTTTAGTGTATAGTGTTAATGTATTTGTGGAAACTTTCAATTTGTCTTTTGTTGCCGTTGTACAGGAGTAAAATGTCGTCAACATATCTGTGCCAATATATGATTTTGTTGGTGTATTTGTTATTGTTTAATATGTGTTCTTGTTCTATGGTATGTACGAATATTTTGGCTAGGATTCCTGATATAGAGAAGCCCATGGGTAGTCCATCTGTTTGTGTGTAAATCATGTTATTGTGTGAGATATGTTGATGACATTTTACTCCTATACAGAATTCAGTTACATAATGTAACTGGTGCATGGTAGTAAACTTACATATATTTCAAACCTATAAGTATATATTAACCGAGCTGTAAATATAAATATCTCTAGCAGACAAACATTTTGTGAACAGTCAAAACGTGCCCGCGTGCGTGCGTGTGTGTGTGTTATTTGTTATTAGTTTGAGTTTAGTGTTTATTTTTATTCATTTGGAAATTACTCTTTTATCTTATTCTGTTTTTTAAATGTATGTAAGGGTTTCCTTTTGTTGTTGATTTTATAAGTTTAATATTTTCGGAATCACAGAATGTGTGTTTTGTGTTGAAAGCATATGATACTAAATCACACTTATATACTGTTGACATGCCGAATGTAATATTTTTTATTTCACTATTAAAATATATAACATTTCATTGTACCACCATTTGTTTTCTAATAAATGTCACATGGAAGGTATGGTAATAGGAATGAGTGATGTGTGTGGATTATTAATTTAATATTTCTTTTTCAAGAACTGACTTGAATACTAGAGCTCTTTTGGTGCCCTACCTTGTGTCCTTTATCAGCGTTTGGTAATAATGGAACCTGTGTTCGGTTACCCATTTGTTCTCTTTGTGGTTTCTGCAGTTTATTCTTGTTACTGTATGAGAGAGAGAGAGAGAGAGAGAGAGAGAGAGAGAGAGAGAGAGAGAGAGAGAGATTTGAAGTATGAACTATTGAATGTACAAAAAAAAACATGAAATATGGCTATACTTATATATAGTTTTCAGTAACTTATCCCCCTTTTTTCCAAAACTGAAATGGTCAGATTCTGTGGTCTGTTCAAGTGCCATCTTCATTTTTGGACAGTAATTACTGTTGATAAAATAAGAAAATTTCTAGGGTAGTGTTGATTTTCAGACCTATATAGTGTAACAGAATTCAGTCGTATAATTGTTAAACTCATTAACATTCTTTTAATGGTTGTAATGTTTCATACAGTCAATATTGCAGTTTACTTACTGTAATATTTCCACTTTATCCAAAAGAACTGTACCTGCAAAAGCTAGAGTTTGTGAATTTCTTCTGTATACTGTTGCATAATTTAGTTCATTTCATATTGTCTTACTCATATCAGTTAGTATGTGATTAAACAAAGAGTTAAGTACATCAGTCATGAATTGTAGGATTATATAAGTTACATTAATACTTATAACCTGAAGAACATTTGAGGACACAAACTTTTATAGTTGTTTGTGTCTGCTTAATTTTTCCAGCTCTTTAACACAAGTCGGATAATTTTCTAACCAAATTCTATATTGTTATAAATAATCCTGTTGTTTTACTTTGTACTAATCAACATGTTAAGTGAGCATTAGGCATGTTTTATTAACTTTCAGTTGCAGTATCCTAAATATTTCAGTGAAAGGTTAGGTGGGAATTGTTTTACACTTTATTTTATGTATTCAGTTCAGAAAACTAAAGGTTTTATTACTATTACAGCCTTGTTGAAGAACAGTTCAGCAGTCATTTGCCGCTTACAAATATACAGTATGATAATAAACACAGAATAAGATGCAAGTAACACGTGTTTTTATGCTGTGTCAGCAATTTATGTCTAGTTTTAGGTTCAGAAATACATAGGCCTATACATTCCATATATGATTCAAATAATACACAATCTGAATAATTTGAGCAAGTACACTTACATTGAGTTGCCGTGCATTTGGATTGTCCCAGATGTATTCTTTTTTTTGATGAGGATGAGGGAGAATACATTTTTTCATGTCTGGGAGACATTTTTTTGTCTATTTTAAGAATTCTTATGTGTGTTTAAGAATGTAAGTTATGCTTCAATTGTATATAGTTAGTTGACAAAGGCCTTTCATGTGTATTATGTTGTGATTTTTGTGTTTAAATTGAAGCAGTTACAGTTTCTTTAGATTGTGTTAGCATCATTCAAGGAATTTGAATATTTCTGTGGTTGAACTTTTCTGACAAACACAGGCGGATATTGAAACGATCCGGAATACATAAATAAAAACGGAGTAGTGATTTACAATTATTTACTCAAAGGTTCAATTAAAAAATCAAGTCTAACTAAAAAGCATAGACAAACAGTGTACATATTAGTGTGTAAGTTATTATAAAAATTTGCGTTTCTGAGTCAGAATAGCAGTCAAAATATTTTCAAAATTTCTGTAAAAAGATCATTTACAATATATATTTACAGTACTCAATTTCGAAAATATTAAATGCAATGCCATTTTATTTTAGAAAATATTTTAAACAGGGAAAGATCTTTCAGAAGACTGTGATTACAAACAGCAATTGTGTATTTTTCATTTTTTCCAATTAATGTTTTACTTTTTGTAACTATTTTCTGTTTAATTGAAATGTTGTTTCCCCTAAAAAAATGTTACCATTTTATAATTAATAATGTATACGTGTTGTATATTTATTATTATTAATATATAATACCGTATTTGTTTTATTATTAATATATATTAAATATAGGTTTTTAACTAAACTTTTTTCAATCCGAAGTCATTTTGAAATCATTTTAATTCTTTCAATAACAAAAAATTCTATTATTACTTGGTGACATGCTATTGATATATCAACTGTTCAGATATGCTGATTTCATGTCCAGGATTGTTGATTACATTTGTCAGGAGGTGTTCATTTTATCACATGGCAACACACATATTATATTTTATGTTACAACACACATGTAACTGCAAACAATATTTGTCTAAGTCTTGTAGTGTTAGTATTGTTATCTTCTTATAATATGGGAATCGGGGCAGTAATTTGCAATTACAGATTTGTGTAATTAGCTGTTTGCAAGTAAATACACTTTACTTTCAAAGCATTAAGCAATTTGAGGTGTATCAGCTAGGCCTAATCCAAAATTGACCATTTGTTGTTTTCGGTGTCATGAAGACGTGGAATTTTCCAGACAATGTACAATTTACTGATATGTGTATGGGGGTATTAGATATTTATGTACTTCGGTTTAAACATTCATATTCATACAAAGGACTTGCTGCTGCTTTTTGACAAACTGAAAATCCCTTTTCGTTATTTCATAATCTCCCTAGTTTCTTGAGAGGCATAACAAAGTGATTAGGAAACTGTCAGTTGTAATGATCTAGTGAACAAATCAGTTGCTTACTTCATACAAATAAACGCACAACACTGAATGCTAAAGGACTGACTGATTGAGGAGGTTATGCTATGGCTGTAGGCAAATTTTGCCCACTATAATATTAACTATGAAGTTTGCAAGGGATGAATTAAATTTTTTGATGTAAATCAGTAGAAGCGGAGGGACAAATCTTTGTCGTGTGATTTGGTAACCTACACATTAACCGTAGGGTGATGGGCTTTTGTTACGAATGATCACTCTCCCCTCCCGTATCGCCATGGTCACTGCCACATACATATCGTGGCGGTCTTGTGTTATCCACGGTGCCGAAGCTAACGTATTGCTAAGATGGTATGAATGAGGTAGCGGAACGTACGCGGCTGCCGACTATTGTTATAGATACTGTAACTATCATGCACTGTATGTAAACCCACAGAGCAATTCCATTTTTTGAACATGTCATCACGATTTGTTCCGGGACAGCGCGAACGCAGTCCCGACTACCAAAAATTACGCGTCCGAGATAACCACATTTGGGTCATTCGCAGGGGTCAGCCCAACCGTAGTGCAATGGAAGGGCCTCACCCTGGGGGAACCGCCTTGTTGATCACGGTAACCCCTACGCCAGGTAAGTATGAACTACAACGCCAGCTTTTGCCTACCCTATCTCGCGAGTGTGATTCATAACGACGCGAACTTGATTTTCGAGCGTTTTTTTTTATTTCTATAGCTCAATTCTACGAATCTTTTCGTACATTTTTTACTGAAACTATCGAGTTCCGATACGTTGCAGATATCCATGTCTTGCAAATGTACGCAGTTTTATTAGGAAAATGTAAAAAGTACGCAGGCGAGTGCGTGGCGCTATCTGTTGCAGAAATAATTCAGCAAATCGATACAGTAACGACAGTCACTGACTACGCTTCGTTTTGTTAATTGCTGCTACGGTACGAACTATTTTACCGATATCTTCTTAAAAATTGTAGCACTTGAAGCTTCAAGCACACAAAATGTAAGGAAACGATGGCAGAAACATCGTGGTGACCATTGGACGCCACATCGCAAGCGATACGTTGATGAAATAAACGGCAGCAGGAAAGTGACTCTCGTCGTGTAAAACGACAGTTCGTAGAGTGACTCATAAAATCTGCGACTTAATTTTACAGTTTTCTGACAAAGAATACAGTATAAATATGCTTTAAATATATAGTTTGGATATACCGTGTGATTCGTGTGCGCGCGATACGTTTTGCGTTGGTGCCAGTATATCTAAAAAAATAGAAAACATTAAATGTTCACTTTATGCATATGAACAATCGCCAAGGCTGAGGAAAACGAAAATTGTAATATTTTTAAAATTTTGAAACGTATATACTGATATAACAATACACGTTTTTAAATCTGTTCTTATCAGCTTAATATCTGATGATACGCTCTGCATTGCAGGGGCCAGTATATTAAAATGATTTTTGGAAAATGACGGAGTGCTAGGGGCTTGCTCCACCCCTGTCACGGGTTGACCTGGTATTGCAGTACCGCTGGCACCAGCCCACATAATAGACTTAACATAATGCATAGCGGATGCTAATGACTTCGCCATAGTTGGGGCGATAGAAAATGCCAGCGTGCATTTTATATTGCGTTATAAAAATTTCAGTAATTAGAAGGGTGCAGTTGTATTTAATTGTACGAATAAATGTGGTTGCAAAAGAAATTAAGACAAATTACAATTCGACGATTAAAATGTTTTGCTGATGGTAGGCTACAATACTCTTAGAAAAAATAAATGAAATAATGGAATTACGAGCTGAAGATTAGTTACAAAAAAGCGGGATAGAGTCAATAAATTTACGAAACAACTATTCTTTGCTATACAAATGGAAACTCCTGTACGTAAATTAAGCGTATTGCATATATTCATAAAGTAAATATATAAATATTGCGCGCGTATGTGTGATTATTCTTGTTATTTAAATTATTAATAAAATATATTTTTGTAAATACAGTAGGTTTCAAATTTCTTTAACGATTTATTTATTCACTATGAAGATAACAGTAACTTAAAATGGTTGAACATAGTAAAACAATACAAAATATTATTAATTTTACACACACACGTTATAAATTATAATGAATAATTTAATAAATTACTTAACAATTGATAACAAGTTATAAATAATTATATAAAATTAATTATTAGGGTCTTGGGGAATAGTCAGCGGCAAAATGTAACTTCCGTCGCCGCGCGTGTACTACATTTCGGTGTCCGATGTGTACATCCAACTGTTTTCTTCACAAGTAACTAATGCCAGCTTATGGAGGTTATGTACGACAATGTAACTTAAATAAAATTTACTTTGTTAGTGTACATTAAAAGGGTGTATTTATTGGAAGTACACAAATTAGTTTACATTTATCGCACATAATTACGGTACAGAGACGATTTTGGGAGGTTGTGGCTACGTTTAATTATTTAACTTAACCTTTTAGATTTTTAAAATTAACAAGACTTAACAGACATTTCCTTAGTTAGTGTACATTCAAAGGCTGTATATAACATTAAAGGCTGTATTTATTCAAAGTACCGGAATTAAGACGTACTTCCAATTTAGAACCTGTACAATCTAATGTATAACCAAACAAGTACATTAAAATCCTTTTTTCAACATAATGCAATAAAAAGCAATGTACAGTTTCTGTTAACATGCAAATGATTAAGTATTAATAATGGGTTACAGTGGAATTAATGTTACTACGGTCTGAATTAATGCAAATAAAATTGGGAGAATCTCGTAAACATATTAAAGAATGCTTGTATATTACACACAAAATTATTACAGTACGGACCTTTGTTAATGAATAGAAACAAATTTGACTCTATACTTTAGTATGTACCAATAAAATTCACCTTTTTTCAAATACTGTACCAATATCTGTTGTTTTTTTCATACCCTTAAAAAAAGGTCATTAACAACATACATTATGAGAAAACGTGATTACAAATAACCAGCCATTAGTTACTTGTGAAGAAAATAGATATAACATTTACAAACATCAAATCTTCAATTCTCTCTCTATTTGTTTTATAAAAACTGGAGTTTCTACTGCAGGTTTAAGTCCACTAACTACTTAATTAAATATACACAATTGTTCCTGTATCTCGTTGGGTAACATATTAATATATCTGCTTCCTACTCATATGTGCAAACAATGTTTTTAATGTACGGTCCTAAAATCTTTATCAACACTTTATATCTTTAAGATTTAGACAAAGTCTAATCAGCAACTTGGCCTAACCTGAATTTACATGACCTGGCTCAGAACAATTTTATTTTGGCAAATACAAAGATGAAGGAAGACTGGTTGCAATTTACTACCATAAATGCCTGGAATGCTATGCATTAAAGAATTTTAATTAACTTTATATGGGGAAAACTGGTTTACATACATTATTTCTGAAAATAATAATCCTGAAATGTAATCAGTACTTATATCAAGTTAAGTGCAATAATTAAATTGATTCTTCAACTTGCACGTTGCAAACTTAAGGTGCTAAGCCTTTACTTTATTTTTAATTTAACATCAATTTATGTTCGGCAACGTTAAAAAGAACATGTTATGGCCTCTGAGAAAGTACACAGTGAGTGGAAGCTGGCTTAAATGAAGGTAAAAATTGTATCTAATAATTAGTGTCCCGTGAGGGCTGATTCTGATTGTACTACCCTCAAAACATAAAGAAAAGTCATTTTTAGAAAGATGTCTGTGTGTAGAATTTTGTCTATGGCGAATGATAACTCCCGCAAATTCAAATAATTTTTTGCATGTTGTAGAGGACTCAAGGTCTGTTGATTTTGGTGAAGATCGGTTAAGGAGAAGGGGTAGTTTACCTGCAACGTTTTGTTTTAACAAGAGTAAAGTACTTAATTTTGATAAATAAAGTATCCTGAAAAGGTCATAATAATCCACTGTAGAAAGGTAGATTTAATATCTATAAATGAAAAGGGGTAGGGGGAGGGGATAATTTTCTATAAATGAAAATGATAGGTGAAGGGGAGGGGATAATTTTTTATATGTGTACTACGTTATCAGCAACATTGAAGTAGTTTGTTGATAAAATTCCTTCACGGGGTGTTTGGCCGTGGTCTAATGTTTTCTGCAAAACCAGACGTTTCAGAAGTACCATCGACTGCCATCATCAGTGAAAATCGAGTGCGCTAACATGAGGTGGTATATGTTAGTGATCACAATTCTGTGGTTGAGGCTGAAGATAGAAGTAGTTTCTGTGAAAATATTTCATTTCTAAAATGATTTCACATATAAATCTTAAAACATGGTAGTCATGAATGGTTCTCCATACCGATATTTTAATTATTTGCATCAAATAGTATTATTGTTTAATAAATGTTCTATCCAGATCAAATTATGTGTATACAGTTCTGGAAAAATTAGACAGGCATAATATTTTGTTTGTTTATTGTAAACTGTATTATGTTTGGAAGTATCCCAAAGTAAATTTAACATTAGTCATGTCAATCAATAAGGCCAGTCCAGTTTTTTTAAGGCCAGGAGAATCCTTGAAATGTTTGGAGCATCACTAGGTCATGATGGATCTAATCATCAAACTTCAGTTTGCTGTGAAAAAACTGGCAGATTTGAGTAGTCACTTGATAAAGGATGGTGTTGTAAAAGCAACAATTCTTTCAGAATTTTTTATAACCCTGTCAGTCTGCAAATAATATACTGTATTACAGTATACAAATGTAGTGTAATATCTTGGCACAATACTATATGATAAATTTGGATAAAAGGCTCATTTCCAATAGAAAGGATAGCTGGTGTGATCAGACATAACAAATTTGTTGTATTAGTTTTTTGAGAATTTATTCTTATCAAACTGGAGTAAGCATATTTTCAAACCTTTATGGACGTGTGTCATGGAATTTACTGATTGCACCAAAAGAAACAGTTAAAATATATCTTTTCAATTAAACAAAAATTGGACTTGTAATATGATTCGGTAATAGAGCAGGAACTAATCAGTTAATAGCTATTACAAAATGCCTTATTCCTTTTCCATGATGATCAGATTTTGCTATACGCCTGCATAAATAAAAATTATTAAAATGCTTAACTCCCAACACAAAGTTGAACACATGATGAAAGTTCATCATGTCACATATTCTAGTAACAAGGTAAGTTTTTGGAATACTGTTTTAGCTGAATTTATACACTAGGAGAACACTGAGCATTTAGTTCGTGTGTGTAACTCTGGTTAATCAAAGAGAATTATTTGTGTAAATTCAAATTTAGTAATACAAATCTACTACTGTAAATGCCTGGAATGCTATGCATTAACGAATTTTAATTAACTTTATATGGGGAAAACTGGTTTACATACATTATTTCTGAAAATAATAATCCTGAAATGTAATCAGTACTTATATCAAGTTAAGTGCAATAATTAAATATATTCTTCAACTTGCACGTTAAATAGATCCCTTCTCCTTCATTTACCAGGCATATAAGGGAAGCTCTAAACCATGAACTGTCCCAGTAGTGAATGGTACAATGAGATCTTTAGAGTCTGTATCACTTTCTTTTGAACTTCTAAATACAGGATTTCTTGGAACTGTGTAGAGTGGGATCAGTGGAGTAACTTGTGGAGGGGGGTTATCAGGGGATCAAGTCTCCTCCAGAACTATTCGAAATTTCAGCAGAATTCCATAATTTTCTAAGTAGACCCATTTCTAAGCCAGTTTTGTTTGGCTACAAGTAATACTTATAAATAATTATAGAAATAAAAAAATTACAATATTTTAACGTTATGTTTTCCCCTTACATAAAATAGGCCCCAACTTAAACCATTTCATGACCATGATACATGAAGAACAAAATACTAAGTCATTAACTAAACTGTATACTATAAATATTGTCTGAGGTAATAAAAAGAGATAAGAATAATGTAATGAAACTGATAAGAACATTATCAATAAGAAGATTTTACTCCAGTAAACTGCATTAAAAATTGTTAAAAAAGATAAAACCTATACTCCATACTGCAGTAATAAACTGGATACTCAATAAAGAAAATTATTAATTCAGTAATTAGTTTCTAAGTATTAAAATAATGAAATCAAATTTTATTTATGATTATGAATAGAATAATGTAAATCAAAAAGAGTATTACAAAAATGTAATAATAAAACAACAATAAAGCTAAATGTAAGCCTACAAGTAAGGTTATGTAACATTATAATGTTTTAAACAACAGAAAGAACAAAAAAGCATTGTAAAATCCATGAATTGTAAACAGAAGGTGAAAACTACTGATGAAGTAGTAAATAAACTTATAATAGCTAGATAATAATGGTTATAATTTGAATTATAACATGAAGAAGAAAAAATATGAGAAACTAAAACTTGTCAATAATTATATGTAAAAAGAACAGTTTAAATGGAAACTTATTAAACAAACTATACTGTATAAATAATACTAGAATCGTTATTATTAGAATAATATTCTAGTAAGGAAGATATGATTAACCAATAAGTATAAACAAAGTAAATAATGAAACAAGATACATGGACTAAACCTTCAGAATACTGATACTGAAGAGAATAACAACTAGAATAAGTAAGAAAAACAATATTAAAGGACACACTATGTTGTCAAAGCTTCAGTAAATTGTGAAGAATGTTTTAGAATAATGATGTAATAGGAAGAAACATGTATTTTCAAGGTATGAATGAAATTAAGGGTCAATATCATAGGCAAATGAGCCTAGAACATTTGTTATTCATAGTAAATAATTGTTAAGTTATGTCATTATTATTGTAGTGAAAGTTGAATAAGGGTATCAAGAACAATGTAAAGTAATTGTCTGATAGCAAAAGTAATTATTTTAAACGTACGAAAGAAACTAAGGTGTCCACTACAATGGGCCAGTAGGCCCTATACCTGAGTAACTTATTTCTACTATTTGTAAACAATTATTGCTAATGATTGTCATTATTAGTGTAACAAAAGTGAAAGCCAAGGATCAAGAACAATTTAGAATAGTTGTCTTGTATTAAAAACAAGAATTGTTAAAATATGAAAAAATAATGTTCAAACTATAATAGGCCAATATGCCTAGAAAAATTATGTATGTTAATTGTAAGAAATTATTATTGATTTTTGTCATTAGTATTTTTGTAAAAGTTGTAGGGAGTTATAAGGAACAATTGTGATCAGTTATATCACAGTAAAGTTAAATAATATTATTAGAAGAAAGAGAATTAGGATGTCAGGAACCCAGGTTGGGTTATGCCTAGTTAGCCAAACATGACTTTTATAAATTGGGACATTATTAATTACTGTAAATAATTTTACACTCAATGGTTTGTAAGTAAATATTATTCTTTAATTTTCTTAATTCTTAACCACATATTATGAGTACAAATGTATGCCTACTTATAAGTAACTTTACTAATGAAAAGTCTTTTTAAAAAAGATACTTGTGTCCATGATAACAGCAAAGATGACTATTACTGAAGCTCTGAGAACTGTCATATGATAATGGGATGACAGTGTATCAGTTAGAATAATCAACAACTTATTAAGGCAAACTGTAAGGAGGTATGTTTTAATCATTTTGCACACATCATTCCAGAAGTCTGTTCTAAAAACAATTATAATCAAACTGCTGTTTCAACAGTACCTACTAATAATGCAGCATGGCAACATTTAAACCATTTTTGTTGGTCTGAACGTTTGTTTCAAGCTAAGTATACCAAATATGTTTGTAATAGGTTTATAATTTAAGATGTGAAGTATATGAAGCTTTTACTAGTACCTGTTCATTAGACAACAAATAATGACTATAATTTCCATTAATTTTGTTAATGTTCTTTGCCATTCATTATTTAGTTATTTTTTTACTGTTAGGAAAAGTTCTGATGTAATTTCTGTATGTGTTACTTTTGGTCTCTCTCTCTCTCTCTCTCTCTCTCTCTCTCTCTCTCTCTCTCTCCCCCCCTCTCATTGTTATTTATTGAAAAAACATAAAAAACTGACACTCCTCTGTATGTGTCCACATTGCATACAATTAAAAAAATTAAAAACATACTTGAAACATACTTGTGATCTTGTAAAAGAGGATCAGTCCTCTGTGTGTTAAGATAATTAGTTAATCAATGAACATGTCATGGACAACAAAATGCAAAAATTTACAAATGAATAATGCAAACACAAAGATTAAAAACTAATAAGAAATCATTATAGACATAAAGAAACAAATTAGTAAGATTAACCAAAGGAATTCAGAAATTCAACTGATAATCACACATTAGTACATAGTGTTACTAATTTCACAATTCCACAAAATTTGTAATTATTGGATAGTGAACATTGGATTTCAATATAGTAAGCGTGCACATATTAATTTTAAGCACGTTTTACAAATAGTGAATGGAAAAGAAAATAAATACACAATTTCAACTTTCTTAAACCGAAAACAAGAAATTCTTTTGAGTTAGTGTAATGTGTTGTGTTACTGTAAGACAGAACAGTGCTGTTCGTGTACTAATTAAGATGCATTAAATGTATAAATAAAGCTAATGTGTTATTCTTAGATGACATCATTAATCTTATTGGTAATGGTGTAAAAGCCTTCTCACAGCAGTTGCAGGTTTGGGCTGATTTCTTTCTTCCTTATCATGTTATAGAACTAAGCCTGGCAGCAGGTGTGAGGCCTGAAGAAATTGCAACCAGTCTTCATCTTTGTATTTGCCAAAATAAAGTTGTTCTGAGCCAGGTCATGTAAATTCAGGTTAGGCCAAGTTGCTCATTAGACTTTGTCTAAATCTTAAAGATATAAAGTGTTGATAAAGATTTTAGGACCGTACATTAAAAACATTGTTTGCACATATGAGTAGGAAGCAGATGTATTAATATAATATGTTACCCAACAAGATACAGGAACGGATCTAGCTTACAATGGTACGGCAAACTCAAACTTCCGTCTCCTCGTTTGTACTTATTTTCCGTGTCCAGATTTCTACTGGATGTGTATTATTCACAAGTAACTAATGGCAGATTATGGAGGTTATGTACGACAATGTAACTTAAATAAAATTTACTTTGTTAGTGTACATTAAAAAGGTGTATTTATTGGAAGTACAGAAATTAGTTTCCATTTCCCGCACATAATTACGGTACAGAGACGATTTTTGGAGGTTGTGTCTACGTTTAACAATGTAACAACCTTATAGATTTTTAAAATTAATTAGACTTAACAAACATTTCCTTAGTTAGTGTACATTAAAAGGCTGTTTCTATTGTGTGGATAAAAGGCTGTATTTATTCGAAGTACCGGAATTAAAACCTATTTCCAATTTAGAACGTATAACCTAGTACGTTATTGGTACATATTTTATTGGGGTTTATTGATACGTATTTTATTAAAAGGCTGTATTTACTGGAAGTACAGAAATTAATTTCCATTTATCGCACATAATTACGGTACAGAGACGATTTTTGGAGGTTGTGTCTACGTTTAACAATCTAACTTAACCTTTTAGATTTTTAAAATTAATTAGACTTAAAAACATTTTCCTTAGTTAGTGTACATTCAAAGGCTGTAGTTATTGTATGGATAAAAGGCTGTATATAACATTAAAGGCTGTATTTATTCCAGGTACCGGAATTAAAACCTACTTCCAATTTAGAACCTATAGCCAAGTACAATCTAACATATAACCAAACAAGTACATTCAAATCCTTTTTTCAGCATAATGCAATAAAAAGCAGTGTGTAGTTTCTGTTAACACGCAAATGATTAAGTATTAATAATGGGTTACAGTGGAATTTAATGTTACTACGGTCTGAATTAATGCAAATAAAATTGGAGAATCTCGTAAACATATTAAAGAATGCTTGTATATTACACACAAAATTATTACAGTACGGACCTTTGTTAATGAATAGAAACAAATAGGACTCTATACTTTAGTATGTACCAATAAAATTCACCTTTTTTCAAGTACAGTATCTATTGTATTTTCATACTCTTAAAAAAAGGCCATTAACAACATTTTAGTTACTTGTGAAGAAAACAGATATAACATTTCCAAACAAGAAATCTTCAATTCTCTCCCTATTTATTTTATAAAAACTGGAGTTTCTACTGCAGGTTTTCAAGTCCACTAACTACTTAATTTAATATACATAATTGTTCCTGATCTTGTTGGGTAACATTATATTAATACATTTACTCCCTACTCATATCTCAAACAATGTTTTTAATGGTCGGTCCTAAACATCTTTAAAATTTAGACAAAGTCTAATGAGCAATTAGACCTAACCTGAATTACTACAGTACATCTAAGAATATCTTATTCGGTCATTTAGCTTTATTTATACATTGAATGCATCTTAATTAGCACATTAACAGAACTGCTGTGTCTTACAGTAACACAATACGTTACACTAACTGTAAAGAATTTCTTGTTTTCAGTTTAAAAAAGTTGAAATTGTGTATTCTTTTCTTTTCCATTCACTTTTTGTGAAACAACCTACATTAATATGTGTACGCTTACTATACTGAAATCCAGTGTTCACTATCCAATAGTTAAAAATTTTGTGGAATTGTGAAATTAGTGACACTATGTACTAATGTGTGATTATCAGTTGAATTTCTGAATTCCTTTGATTCATTAATAAATTTTACTATTTTGTTTCTTTATGTCTATTGAATGATTTCTTATTAGTTTTTAATCTTTGCGTTTTCATTATTCATTTGTAAATTGTTGGATTTTGTTGTCCATGACATGTCCATTGGTTAACTAATTATCATTAAAACACACAGAGGATTGATCCTCTTTTGCAAGGTCACAAGTATGTTTCAAGACCATTTGCAGGTCAGGTATTGTTCTGTCTGTTCACTTTCTGAAAGGGGTTGAGGAGCAAGGGGGAAGATGTCTCCATTAAAACACACACACACACTAGCAGCACACAATTCCTTTTTTTCTTTATTTAATTTGAATTCTGTATTAGAACAAATGTTTTCAGAGTTTACAAGTTTTTTTTTTAATTTCTTGGATTAATTTTTTTAAATTTTATGCAATGTGGACACATACAGAGGAGTGTCAGTTTTTTATGTTTTTTCAATAAATAAAAATGAGGGGGGGGGGAGAGAGAGAGACCAAAAATGACACGTACAGAAATTTCATGAGAACTTTTCCTGATATTAAAAAAATAACTAAATAATGAATGGCAAAGAACATTAACAAAATTAATGGAAATTATAGTTATAATTTCTTGTCTAATGAGCAGGTACTAGTAATGGCTTCATATACTTCACATCTTAAATTATAAACCTATTACAAACATATTTGGTATACTCAGCTTGAAACAAACGTTCAGACCAACAAAAATGGTTTAAATGTTGCCATGCTGCATTATTAGTAGGTACTGTTGAAACAGCAGGTTGATTATAATTGTTTTTAGAACAGACTTCTGGAATGTTGTGTGCAAGTGTATTGTGTTCAAGTAGCAAGTTTCCACTACTTTATAAAACATATCCTAGAAGCAAACTTTGACATCCAGTTGCTGTTGCTGAGAAACCTTACTAAGGGACTTATAAAAAAAAGAAAAACAACAATTACACGCTTGCTCTTTTGAACATCTGATGAAAAGGTTTTGTAAAGTGTACCTAACCTAAAAATGTACAATCCTCGACTTGTCTTTGTATTCCATACTTCTAGCAGTTTTACATGATGTATTGCTAACACGAATAAGAAAAGTTTAAATCTGCTGAAGGTCTAAACGAGTGATAGTTATTTCCAGACTGACAGGGCCATAAAATAATTCTGAAAGAATTGTTGTTTTTACAACACCATCCTTTATCAAGTGACTACTCAAATCTGCCAGTTTTTCACAGCAAACTGAAGTTTGATGATTTGATCCATCATGACCTAGTGATGGTCCAAACATTTCAAGGATTCTCCTAGCCTTAAAAAACTGGACTGGCGTCATTGAGTGACTAATGTTAAATTTACTTTGGGATACTTCCAAACATAATACAGTTTACAATAAACAAACAAAACTTTATGCCTGTCTAATTTTTCCAGAACTCCATACACATAATTTGATCTGGATAGAACATTAATTAAACAATAATACTATTCGATGCAAATAAATAAAATATCGCTATGGAGAACCATACATGACTTCCATGTTTTAAGATTTATATTTAAAATCATTTTAGAAATGAAATATTTCCACAGAAACTACTTCTATCTTCAGCCTCAAGCACAGAATTGTGGTCACTAACATATACCACCTCACGTTAGCGCACTCGATTTTCACTGATGATGGCAGTCGATGGCACTTCCGAAACGTCTGGTTTTGCAGAAAACATTGGACCACAGCCAAACAGCCCGTGAAGGAATTTTATCAACAAACTACTTCTTTGTTGCCGATAACGTAGTACACATATAAAAAATTATCCCCTCCCCTTCACCTATAATTTTCATTTATAGAAAATAATCCCCTCCCCCTTCAACTTCCCCCTACCCCTTTTCATTTATAGATATTTCATCTACCTTTCTACAGTGGATTATTATGACCTTCTTTTCAGGATACTTTATTTATCATAATTAAGTACTTTACTCTTGTTAAAACATAAAACGTTGCAGGTAAACTACCCCTTCTCCTTAACCGATCTTCACCAAAATCAACAGACCTTGAGTCCTCTACAATATGCAAAAAATTATTTGAATTTGCGGCAGTTATCGTTCGCCATAGACAAAATTCTACACACAGACATCTTTCAAAAAATGACTTTTCTTCATGTTTTGAAGGTAGTACAATCAGAATCAGCCCTTATCTCGAACGCGATTTTTTTTCCATCCATTTCCTTATGGAACATGGAAGTAAAAACAGTATCCTTCTTTTTATAATATGTATTGCACTTGTTTTCTACCATGGGACACTAATTATTAGATAAAATGGTTACCTTCATTTAAGCCAGCTTCCACTCACTGTGTACTTTCTCAGAGGCTATAACATGTTCTTTTTAACGTTGCCGAACATAAACTGATGTTAAATTAAAAATAAAGTAAAGGCTTAGCACCTGAAGTTTGCAACGTCCAAGTTGAAGAATCTATTTAATTATTGCACTTAACTTGATATAAGTACTGATTACATTTCAGGATTATTATTTTCAGAAATAATGTATGTAAACCAGTTTTCCCCCATATGAAGTTAATTAAAATTCTTTAATGCATAGCATTACAGGCCTTTATGGTAGTAGATTTGTATTATTAAATTTGAATTTACACAAATAATTCTCTTTGATTAACCAGAGTTACACACACAAACTAAATGTTGAGTGTCCTCCTAGTGTATAAATTCAGCTAAAACACTATTCCAAAAACTTACCTTGTTACTAGAATATGTGACATGATGAACTTTTCATGTTAAATAGTTTAAATACTTTGTATTGAGAATTAAGCATTTTAATAATTTCTATTTATGCAGGCATATAGCAAAATCTGATCATCATGAAAAAGGAATAAGGCATTTTGTAATAGCAATTAACTTATTAGTTCCTGCTGTATTACCGACTCATATTACAAGACCAATTTTTGTTTAATTGAAAAGATATATTGTTATTGTTTCTTTTGGTGCAATCTGTAAATTACATGACACACATAAATAAAGGTTTGAAAATATGCTTATTGCAGGATAGGAATAAATTCTCAAAAAACTAATACAAATCTGTTATAAAATTATCTTGTTGTTGCATCCTCTTCGTTCACTTTATTAATTTAATAATATATATAAAACTTTCACTAATGAACTTACTGTTGTCACTTCCCAAACGTTTCGAGATGTTGTTTCTCTTCTTCAGTGGGTGTAATACTGACTGTCGATTACAGAATAACCGTTACGGAAAAATGGTGTGTGTGGTGGGGGTTGATGGTGGGAAGGGATTGGCGCTGAGGTTTGAATTGTGTGTGTGGATCAGTGTGTCGAATAGTGTATGTGATTTATAATGTATTTGTTCATTTAATATGTTGTTTGGTTGTAGTGTGTGATATCTGTATATTTCAAATTGTTCAGCTGTGTTTAGTTTTCTACTTTTAGGTAAGTAGTGTAATATTTCCATGTTGTATTCTATGTTTGTGTAACTGTGGTTTTCGTTATGTAAATGTGTGGCAAATGTGGAATGTATGTAGTTTGTGGTGAGGGCTTTTAAATGTTCAGAAAATCTGGAAGAAAAAGATCCCTTCGGTTAAGGAGAAGGGGTAGTTTACCTGCAACGTTTTATGTTTTAACAAGAGTAAAGTATTTAATTTTGATAAATAAAGTATCCTGAAAAGAAGGTCATAATAATCCACTGTAGAAAGGTAGATGAAATATCTATAAATGAAAAGGGGTAGGGGGAAGTTGAAGGGGGAGGGGATTATTTTCTATAAATGAAAATGATAGGTGAAGGGGAGGGGATAATTTTTTATATGTGTACTACGTTATCGGCAACAAAGAAGTAGTTTGTTGATAAAATTCCTTCACGGGCTGTTTGGCTGTGGTCCAATGTTTTCTGCAAAACCATATGTTAGTGACCACAATTCTGTGCTTGAGGCTGAAGATAGAAGTAGTTTCTGTGGAAATATTTCATTTCTAAAATGATTTTAAATATAAATCTTAAAACATGGAAGTCATGTATGGTTCTCCATAGCGATATTATATTTATTTGCATCGAATAGTATTATTGTTTAATTAATGTTCTATCCAGATCAAATTATGTGTATGGAGTTCTGGAAAAATTAGACAGGCATAAAGTTTTGTTTGTTTATTGTAAACTGTATTATGTTTGGAAGTATCCCAAAGTAAATTTAACATTAGTCACTCAATGACGCCAGTCCAGTTTTTTAAGGCTAGGAGAATCCTTGAAATGTTTGGACCATCACTAGGTCATGATGGATCAAATCATCAAACTTCAGTTTGCTGTGAAAAACTGGCAGATTTGAGTAGTCACTTGATAAAGGATGGTGTTGTAAAAACAACAATTCTTTCAGAATTATTTTATGGCCCTGTCAGTCTGGAAATAACTATCACTCGTTTAGACCTTCAGCAGATTTAAACTTTTCTTATTCGTGTTAGCAATACATCATGTAAAACTGCTAGAAGTATGGAATACAAAGACAAGTCGAGGATTGTACATTTTTAGGTTAGGTACACTTTACAAAACCTTTTCATCAGATGTTCAAAAGAGCAAGCGTGTAATTGTTGTTTTTCTTTTTTTTATAAGTCCCTTAGTAAGGTTTCTCAGCAACAGCAACTGGATGTCAAAGTTTGCTTCTAGGATATGTTTTATAAAGTAGTGGAAACTTGCTACTTGAACACAATACACTTGCACACAACATTCCAGAAGTCTGTTCTAAAAACAATTATAATCAACCTGCTGTTTCAACAGTACCTACTAATAATGCAGCATGGCAACATTTAAACCATTTTTGTTGGTCTGAACATTTGTTTCAAGCTGAGTATACCAAATATGTTTGTAATAGGTTTATAATTTAAGATGTGAAGTATATGAAGCCATTACTAGTACCTGCTCATTAGACAAGAAATTATAACTATAATTTCCATTAATTTTGTTAATGTTCTTTGCCATTCATTATTTAGCTATTTTTTTAATATCAGGAAAAGTTCTCATGAAATTTCTGTACGTGTCATTTTTGGTCTCTCTCTCTCCCCCCCTCATTTTTATTTATTGAAAAAACATAAAAAACTGACACTCCTCTGTATGTGTCCACATTGCATAAAATTTAAAAAAATTAATCCAAGAAATTAAAAAAAAAACTTGTAAACTCTGAAAACATTTGTTCTAATACAGAATTCAAATTAAATAAAGAAAAAAAGGAATTGTGTGCTGCTAGTGTGTGTGTGTGTTTTAATGGAGACATCTTCCCCCTTGCTTCTCAACCCCTTTCAGAAAGTGAACAGACAGAACAATACCTGACCTGCAAATGGTCTTGAAACATACTTGTGATCTTGCAAAAGAGGATCAATCCTCTGTGTGTTTTAATGATAATTAGTTAACCAATGGACATGTCATGGACAACAAAATCCAACAATTTACAAATGAATAATGAAAACGCAAAGATTAAAAACTAATAAGAAATCATTCAATAGACATAAAGAAACAAAATAGTAAAATTTATTAATGAATCAAAGGAATTCAGAAATTCAACTGATAATCACACATTAGTACATAGTGTCACTAATTTCACAATTCCACAAAATTTTTAACTATTGGATAGTGAACACTGGATTTCAATATAGTAAGCGTACACATATTAATGTAGGTTGTTTCACAAAAAGTGAATGGAAAAGAAAAGAATACACAATTTCAACTTTTTTAAACTGAAAACAAGAAATTCTTTACAGTTAGTGTAACGTATTGTGTTACTGTAAGACACAGCAGTTCTGTTAATGTGCTAATTAAGATGCATTCAATGTATAAATAAAGCTAAATGACCGAATAAGATATTCTTAGATGTACTGTAGTAATTCAGGTTAGGTCTAATTGCTCATTAGACTTTGTCTAAATTTTAAAGATGTTTAGGACCGACCATTAAAAACATTGTTTGAGATATGAGTAGGGAGTAAATGTATTAATATAATGTTACCCAACAAGATCAGGAACAATTATGTATATTAAATTAAGTAGTTAGTGGACTTGAAAACCTGCAGTAGAAACTCCAGTTTTTATAAAATAAATAGGGAGAGAATTGAAGATTTCTTGTTTGGAAATGTTATATCTGTTTTCTTCACAAGTAACTAAAATGTTGTTAATGGCCTTTTTTTAAGAGTATGAAAATACAATAGATACTGTACTTGAAAAAAGGTGAATTTTATTGGTACATACTAAAGTATAGAGTCCTATTTGTTTCTATTCATTAACAAAGGTCCGTACTGTAATAATTTTGTGTGTAATATACAAGCATTCTTTAATATGTTTACGAGATTCTCCAATTTTATTTGCATTAATTCAGACCGTAGTAACATTAAATTCCACTGTAACCCATTATTAATACTTAATCATTTGCGTGTTAACAGAAACTACACACTGCTTTTTATTGCATTATGCTGAAAAAAGGATTTGAATGTACTTGTTTGGTTATATGTTAGATTGTACTTGGCTATAGGTTCTAAATTGGAAGTAGGTTTTAATTCCGGTACCTGGAATAAATACAGCCTTTAATGTTATATACAGCCTTTTATCCATACAATAACTACAGCCTTTGAATGTACACTAACTAAGGAAAATGTTTTTAAGTCTAATTAATTTTAAAAATCTAAAAGGTTAAGTTAGATTGTTAAACGTAGACACAACCTCCAAAAATCGTCTCTGTACCGTAATTATGTGCGATAAATGGAAATTAATTTCTGTACTTCCAGTAAATACAGCCTTTTAATAAAATACGTATCAATAAACCCCAATAAAATATGTACCAATAACGTACTAGGTTATACGTTCTAAATTGGAAATAGGTTTTAATTCCGGTACTTCGAATAAATACAGCCTTTTATCCACACAATAGAAACAGCCTTTTAATGTACACTAACTAAGGAAATGTTTGTTAAGTCTAATTAATTTTAAAAATCTATAAGGTTGTTACATTGTTAAACGTAGACACAACCTCCAAAAATCGTCTCTGTACCGTAATTATGTGCGGGAAATGGAAACTAATTTCTGTACTTCCAATAAATACACCTTTTTAATGTACACTAACAAAGTAAATTTTATTTAAGTTACATTGTCGTACATAACCTCCATAATCTGCCATTAGTTACTTGTGAATAATACACATCCAGTAGAAATCTGGACACGGAAAATAAGTACAAACGAGGAGACGAAAGTTTGAGTTTGCCGTACCATCGTAAGCTAGATCCACAGGAACAATTATGTATATTTAATTAAGTAGTTAGTGGACTTAAAACCTGCAGTAGAAACTCCAGTTTTTATAAAACAAATAGGGAGAGAATTGAAGATTTGATGTTTGTAAATGTTATATCTATTGTCTTCACAAGTAACTAATGGCTGGTTATTTGTAATCACGTTTTCTCATAATGTATGTTGTTAATGACCTGTTTTTAAGGTATGAAAAAAACAACAGGGGCCTTGGGGAATAGTCAGCGGCAAAATGAAACTTCCGTTACCCGCGTGTACTATATTTCGGTGTCCGATGTGTACACCAATTGTTTTCTTCACAAGTAACTAATGCCAGCTTATGGAGGTTATGTACGACAATGTAACTTAAATAAAATGTACTTTGTTAGTGTACATTAAAAGGGTGTATTTATTGGAAGTACAGAAGTTAGTTTACATTTATCGCACGTAATTACGGTGCAGAGACGATTTTGGGAGGTTGTGGCTACGTTTAACAATATAACTTAACCTTTTACATTTTTAAAATTAATTAGACGTAACAAACGTTTCCTTAGTTAGTGTACATTCAAAGGCTATATTTATTGTATGGATAAAAGGCTGTATTTATTCGAAGTACCGGAATTAAAATCTAGTTCCAATTTGTCGTACATGATTACAGTACAGAGACGATTTTACGTAAATCTAACGTACAACCTTGCGTACAACCAAACAAGTACATTTATGTACAAAATGTACTTGTCATTTATGTTCAGTCGTCACGTCATTTTTTATAATTCAGAGTTAACGGACGTCTTTATACAATCCATGACTTCGCAATTTGGTCGCGATATATTTACATATCCAATATAATTTAGTGGGCAGTGTACGTGATTTACAGCCAGCTGAGAAGGCTTTTGTTTGAGTGTGTTATCGTATGGTTTAGTAAAAGTATCCGTTGTAGTAGTGTGAAAATTGTGTGTATTAGAGTTTGGTAACAATGTTTTCTCGTAAAAAACCGGCCAGACCTGCACGAACAAAACCGTCAAGTCGATCAGGATCAGGATTGTCACAGGTCTGTTTAGCTGCCATTCAAATTCTTTGATAATATTAACCTAGGTTATGTTTCCTTAATAAATTATTTTCAGCTGTTTGATTAATGGTGCTTTGTGTGTGTGTGTGTGTGTGTGTGTGTGTGTGTGTGTGTGTGTGTGTCACTGAAGTAATGAATCCATTAACTTTTATAAAACGGTAAGAGAATAAATCTGTCATAGTCATTTTTTGACAATGAGTTATAATGACAGTACTGTCATACCGTTTGGCAATTCGCTGTCTAGTTCCTTATTTTGTGATTTTGTGTATGGATACCTCAGTTTTTTAATGTTCAGTTTGGACCTAACAGGGAGACTTGAATATGAACCAACCGGATTAGGCCTACCATTGTATATCTTCAATTCATTATTTGTTTACAACTTTGTTTTTTTTTAACGGCTCCAACAGTTTGTTTAAATTCCTGTATTTATTGAAGCTCTGGTGTTTTAGCATTTATTAAACTATTCATAAAATGTGTTTGAAGGAGTATTTTATATGGACTTAATGAGGTATCCCACTTTCTGTAAATTACAGACCGTATTAAAGTGTAATATACACAAGTCTGACTGTGGAATATTTTAAGAAGAGTAGGTTACTTAGCACAATGGTTCCTTAGTCTCCTTCACAGTACTTCCCTTGGGATTTCATACACTTAGTACAATGTCTCTTCCACTTATTGAAATAATCAGCAATCCCCTTTTCAGGATTACCCACAACGCCTTCCGTTTTTTTATTCAGTGCATTCGTCAGACTGCAGCATTGAAGATTCTGTGTAGCACTCCTTAGTTATTGTCTGACTTAGGAAAACATTCTCTTGATGGACTATACCTTCATTGTAAAAAAAATATACAGTCAGCATGGACTTGCTGTTGCATCCAGAACGTGGATTACTTTCCATGGACTCGCAGCCATTTTGAAAGCGTTATAACCACACTTTAATTTGAGCTTCATTTATGGAATCTCCACAAAGACTCTGTTAACCATTTGATTGGTGTCAGTGGATGAATGTTCAGTTCAAGCTGATGATTTAAAACTTGATACATATTCACTGTTCTATGCACTCAGTCATTGTGAATGAGTCGGTCACACAAAACACAATCACTGCCTAATGAGGAGCCTGATGGAAGCCTGACTATTCATGTATACACAGCAGTAAGGTCTCCTCCAGTTGACTATGCAGTTTTGTGAAGGTCATGTGATGTGTTATCGAGCTAGGCCTATTTAAAATTGCCAGATACTTTTTCATCAGACTTTATACTTAACACAATTTTGAATAATTTTTCTTTCAGTGTTATATAAGTGTTCACACACACGCACGCATGCACACACACACACACACACACACACACACACACACACACACACACACACACACACACACACACACACACACACACACACACACACACACACACACACACACACACACACACACACACACACACACACACACACACACACACACACACACACACACACACACACACACACACACTACAGTAACACCAGCTCTGAACGCTAAGTGTAGAAATATTTTTATTCAGGGGTCCCATTTACTGGTTAGCCATTGACTTGAAGGGTAGAATGATCATTTAAAAGCCTAATTATATTTTGCTCCTTCGTGGCAGGAGTTGAACTGCAATGGCATGATATTGTAAGCCAGGTCGCTACCTACTACACCATAGCCACTTTTAAGGACCATTAATAAATAGAGGTTGATTAGGTTTCTGGGCTGTTGAGCTGTGAACTGTTCCTTAAAGCAACTGGACATTTCAACTCCATTTGGCAACTTCAGATACTGATGGAACACCAATTGACTGGGAAGAGAGGAGTTAACTCTCTGAAGTTGACTTCTGCAAATGGAGATTAAACATCTGGGGTTTTCAGGAATAGTCCAGACATTTTTAGGAATAGCTACAACCAATGAGTCTGGATGTGAAAACTTAAACATTAATAAATATTAATATTAGAGATCATATATTAGTGAATTAGATGTTTTCTATTGGATAGTGTGTCTTAAATTGGATGAGGTATGAGTAGTTCGTCTTATGGTAGTGCAGATTGGATACTGTTGAATTGTTAACAGATATGGGTGTGCTCTTGTTTGATGTTTTGAATAAGGTATAATATTCTTGATTGTATTTTTATGTTTTAACTTTTTTTGAATTTCTGTGCCATTTGATTAATTGGCACCATTCTGTGCCATTGTATAATTGCAATAGAAATCCAGGAGAACTGAACATGATGAGAATTCTAGAGATTTTAAGTTAGTATTGCAAGAGTAAAATAAACTGGCAAGCATCTGAAAGTAAAATGGTTTACTGTTATTTTGATACACAGTGTTTGAAGTTGTATATTATAATGTACTGTAAAAAGATATTGAATTATTTATTTTGATGCATAGGTGTAAAGAATAAATAATCATTTGAAGAATGAGACAAAGATGTATATTGTGTAATGCTGTATAAAATTTGTTTATTGTATAATGTTTTGCTATTATTTGAAATATTTCTTGTTGACCTTATGAAATATAAAAATTATGGCAATGAAACAGATTCTGTCAATAACGAAGTGTGTTTCAGTATTACTTGGAAATAAGTTTATTTCCACATACTAATAGCACAAAAGTATATAATAAGCTCATACATGTTGCAGTAAAAATTGAATGTGTATTAACTGGTTCCAGTATGGCTTGATTGATATCCCGAACGTTAATAATATGGGAATGAATGATGTTGGTGATGACTATGAAGATGATGACGCAGAATTAGAAGCTGAACTTTTGGCTCTTACATCAGGTGGTGCTCCTCCACCTAGACCAAAACCAGGTAGGCCTACAAAGTATTTTGATATTTGTGGTTTATGTGATGATGGCAATTTATAATGAATACTACAGTGCATTAGGAAAATGTTTAGGTTTCTGTTGTCTTCTTTCCAGTGGTAGTGCTAAATGCCAGTCATCCCCATTCTTTGTGCATGGAAACAATGCTCACCATGCAGGTAATGGTTGCCTCTAACTACACTCTGTTATGCTTGTGTGTGGAATAGGATTTTCTTTGACCATTACAGTTCCTCCAGTATGTTTGTAAAAATACCTTGAAATATAACACCTTCTGGCATTCTTTAATTTCCTGGATTTTATTGTCCACAACATACCCGTTGTTTTTAATTAACTATATATATAACACTACAGACTTGGATCACAAATGATTATTGATAAAACTGTTGATCACGGAGCGATAACTAGTTTAGGCCATGAGGCCATCATGTAAAAATTTATCATTTTTATCAATAATAATTTGTGATCCGAATTGGTAGTGTTATATATAGAGTTAAGCATTCTTTGACTTGTGTGTGATATCTGATGTGATTTAAGTGGCGACTACCATGTTCTTATTATTAAGTATAATAAATTATATAGATTGGTCATTACTTTTATCTAATTCCTTCCTTGCAACTTAATTATTTGCGTAACGCGTTTCAGGATCACAGTCCCATCATCAGGTTATAAAATTAAATCATGCACTAGTCACTCATCGTTAAGTTTAAAAAAAAATATAAAACCACTGCACAACACTCGTATTTGCGCAAACACATAGCTATGTGTATTCACTCACGTGCGCATCGTCGTAAAGTTAAAAGTCGACTGATTTGTTATCACAAACTTACACAGGCAGTTGTCTGCTTTCGTCCTGTTGTGTGCGTATTACTGTGTCAAAGAAGACGTTGGATTTAAATGACAACATATCATTCAATAACTCATCACGTTGGAATTTACTTGCTTTGTAGATTATAAATTCTTCCATTGCATCCATGAAACGTCCTTTCTTACAGTAATGTAGAGGTTTTAAATTTTGTACAAAACTAGTATAATTGTGGTTGTATTCCATTAAATGCTGCGCGTAACTGGACTTTATATTATTGACATTCTTCTTGGGCAGATGTTCTATATATCTATCTTTAAAACCTCTTCCTGTTTGTCCAATATAGAATTTATCGCAGTCACATACAATTTTGTATATGCCGGAACATGTTTCAGGATTTTTGTTTCTTTTTGCGCGTAATACGTTTTGAAAATTATTGTTTGTTTTAAAAATTACTGTAACGTATTTCTTTAATTGATTTTTAATGATTTGTGGTATCAAGTTAGTGTACTCAACGGATATAAATTTATTGTCCTGTCTCGGTTTGTTTGTTCCTAGATTCTTTTTGCGTCTGTGTTTATCGATTAACTTGTCGACAACTGTGCTGCTATATCCGTTGGCGATTGCTATGCTTTTTATGGTGTCAATTTCTTTGATAAAATCCTCCTTCTCTAGGGGTACATCATGGATGGTATGGTCACAAAAAATGGCTGCTTATAACGCGTTTGTCCACAGACTCCTTAATGTACCCCTTAATAATGTACCCCTTAATGTACTCCTTAATGTACCATGAGGTCTGACACAAAAATAATGAGACTGTTAGCATTACTAAGGAACTACTTATCGTGTTGTATTGTGCGTGCACTGTGTTCAACCTTGAACTGTATTCTTACATGGTGACAAGTTACAAGTCGCTCGGTTGACTCAGTCGCAGTGAGAGCAGTTGAATACAGTTGTGTTTTTACACTTTGCCGGAAAATGTCGGATACGAAAAGTGATCAGCACGTTAACATCAGGTTTCTCTTGAAATTTAAAAAGTCGGCAACAGAGACTTACCAAATGTTGTTGGCAGCTTATGGCAATAAATGTATGTCGCATGCACGTGTCTTTAAATGGAATAAGAGATTTTTAGAAGGCAGGGACTCCTTGAAAGATGATGACCATCCAGGCTGACCATGCACATCAACAATCTACGAAAACATTGTAAAAGTTTGAGACACAATATATAACTGTGTTTTTTGGGTGTTATTAATTAATTATATGATTAATTTGATTGATTATTGGGTCGTAATTAAGATATAACTAGCCCCAAGTTTGGGATGCCATATACAACTATTGATTATTACACTAATGCTTGCTTATTGCCCCATGTTGGGCATGCCATGTTATAATGTGAATTTATGTGTATATGATTTAATTGTTATTAATTAATTAAATTAAGCATTGAGTGGTAATTAATAACTTTCTTAAGCCCTGCGATTGGAGCGCCATGTATAACTGTGTTTTTGTGTGTATTATTAATTAATTAATTGCAATAAAAGTAATAAATTCTAATTACCTTTTATGTTGCGCGAATCCTTCGTTGGGATGTCATAAATAACTATGGATATGTAATATACATCAATATTAACTTGATATAAATGCCATCTTATGCAAATTAGTTTTACTTTGTTTTCTTGCGGATAGAGTGGTTAATTAGGCTCACTCTATGGACGTCATATACAAGTATGTCTGTTAGTGCTTGTATCACATTGGATTAAGTATATACGTGTAATAAGTGTGATGAGTGCTATTAATTATTATTCAGATGGTTTTGACTTTACTTTGAGCATTACAACGTTATCACTAATTTACTCCATACTTTGGGTGTCATTCGTATCTACGTATAATTACGTAAGGTAATTGGTATTTACTGGGATGATTATAAATGATTCGACTCGTACACCAAATTCTGCACTACAAACAATAATTTATTCAGATCTTTTTTAATGGTCATCAATTTCTGAAATTAATTATAACATTACTTTGCAATAACACATGATACATTACATTACTAAGTCTTTCATTACTTCTCTAATGATTCATCTCGTAATTAATTAAGTGTTTAAATCGTAACTTCTTTACATATTACAAAGTTCTCTGATTGATGGACTCACATTTCATATTCTTCCTTTCGCATTATACGATTCGGCTTTACTCTAAATGAATTTAAATATGCATTCTAACTAGATCAGAGGTGTGTTCTTTGTGAGGAACAGGACAGTGGCTTCTACACATAAGTGATATTTAAATGATTTACTTGTAGTACTAATCCACATCGACGGCGTGTGTCTATGATGATTTTCTCTCTCCCTCGCTCCTCAGGCTGGCTGATGGCTTGGTGGACATCCTCATCGTCGTCTGAGCTTTACACTTTTCACTATCGCTGGGATTAGCACTCCGGCGTCAACATTCTTTTAGTTTGCACTCATTTAGAAGTTATATGTGTAACAAAATCATTACGATATTTGATATATTTAATCGATACAATTAGTACGTTGATTCATCATGCAATCACGATACTTAGTCCATATGTCCGAATCCGCTTTCTTGGTAAGGCACATCTGTTCTGCAGGTCTCCTGCACCATCCGTTCTCTGGCTGGTAAACAAGTTCCCCGCTGTTTTGCCATGCATGGTCCTTTGTTCCTGTAATGTCCGTTCGAGTTTTTCCATTGTGGACCCTCCACATCTGAGTGTCGTCGCTAAGCTCCCACACCTGGTTTGACAATACTCGTGTCGCCAGCATATCTATATTCTTGGTAATTAGCCCAGTAAGACGTATTCCTTTGTTTTTCTGTTACTGCAGCATGTTCCCATGCCATTCTCTTACATCAAACATCTGCTACAACCGAGGCATTGTCTTCTATAGCGGAGCCTATTTCATCGCTAATGCGTATCACGTGTTGTCACCGAATGGCGGCTGGTTGGCTCCAACGTATTTCATTTCTGACAGCTGACACTTGCTACTAAACTTGGTAGCAACAAAAAAATTCCCTTACAAAATTGCTTTACAGTGTCCCAAATTTGGGTACATTATGATGAGTCCCGAATCTAAGGGATCCCAAATTCATGCCCTTGCTGAAGTATTCACCAATGATCATCCTTCACTAAAGAGAGTGTAGTAAGCGTGTAATTTTTTTTTGTCTCACTGTTCGATGTTATCTCACCTCTGATGGTTTCAATATTAGTATTGAATTTATTGCTCGTTATTTTGAAATTATGAATCCATTTTACACATTTCCTATTAATTAAACAATTAGAATAACGTTCATTTTCATTTTCTACATCTACATTTCTAAACAGAATGATTTTATTGCTTATTAATTATCTTTATCCATTCAATTATATCTTAATATACATGATCCATAACTTATCTACATGCTAAACTTAGATATTAATGAAAATCGTGTTATTATTTCGGTTACAAAAAAAATCAATCCTACGTAGTAACATTTTAAACACCTACTAATTTCATTCATTTTTGGTTATTTACCCAAAGATTATATTACAAATAAGATCATACTACTTTTTACATGTCTAAACATCAATAAAGTAAACTCTTATGCATTCTTTTTAAGTAATAGCTCAATGTTAAACTTACTTCAATAGAATCTCATTTCTGCTTCATATAACCTTATTTACATTTTCCTTTTAATTCGAATTTAATTAATACATGTATATTGTTACAACACAAAAAGCCACCCCAATACCAGGGAAAAAACTATGAATTAACTATATTAAACTAATGAAAATAAAATGACTATGACGAGACAAATGACTATGACCCAACCCAAGTGATTGACCCAATAAAAGAAAAGAAAATGAGAAGGTATATGAAAAAGACACAAACAAAAAATAAAGAAAATAAAATGAGAAATATCAAACTCAAATGATGATGAAAAAGACACAAACAAATAATAAATGTAAAGGACCAGTATTAAAATCAAATAAAGTAATATCAATTAAAGTACACTAACCAGAGAAATAGATATTAAATGTTATGAATAACTATATAATGATAAGTGAATCAGAACATGAAACTTGTTAACAGTATAACTAATAATTGTGAATAAAACGATAAAAAACCCAGAAGTGAGAGATAGGTAGGGAGTGAAGGTGATTAAGTGAGTAAAGAGAAATCAATATTAGGGAATAACCACAAGTAACACTCAAGTACAATAAAAAAGTGCAAAGTGCCAGTGTAAACCCAAAATAAATAGAAAACCCAATATATAGGCATAGACACCTAAAACCAGTGAGTAACACTATAGTTTAATGGTGAAAAATACCAAAAAATAAGAATGTTATTGTTAGTATAGTTAAAAGTGATAGTAGATTAGGAATACAGTGGTATTCAGGGTAAAAAGCCTATAATGAATAAAAATGTTATTGTTACAATGGTTAGGTAGAGAAAAAATATATAGTAAAAATTAGAAGAAAAATATACTAAATAATATAAGTGCAAAATAAGTAAAACATCCTATGTTCAAAGGGATAATTAGTAAGATAAAATAAATGGTGTTATAATGTTAGTCACCAAAATAGTTAAGAATAAACTAAATATAAACAAGATTAGCATAGTAAATGTTAAAAGATTTATTCAATTAAGTTTATGAGAAGGAATATAGCTGAAAAAAGTAAACAGACCATAAACCTAATTTTTGTGTTATGTTTTATAAGTAATATTAAATGATAGACAAGTTATAAAAAATGGCAATATAGATAAGTAAGGAGATAAATTCTTACAAACATAATAATACAGGAAAAGAAATTAGAGAATAATAGACAGGCCATGATTTTGTAAAGTAATAAGAACATACAATTATTATAAAACAGCCCAAATTAATTCAAAAGGTAAACAAGTCATAAGTGACACCAAGCGAAACATATGTAAATGTAAAATAATCTTTAATTTGTGTAAAATAAGAAAATATAGCCAATTACTACTTAGGCCTATAAAATGCCTAACTGTATAAATCCAAAATCAACAAATTATAAGAAATTAACTATTGTATTAGAAAATCCAGGGCAAGTAACTAGTTAAGTACAATTAGTGAATCATATTAAGATGTCAAAGTTAAATTAAAAACCTAAAATAAGGAAGAAATGTAATTACATAATATTAACATTATTGTCAAAACTTTAATACTGTACATAAACAAACCCAGCTTTGTGGGATGTCAAAATGATCTTTGAAAGGAAATATAAACAGTTGTGATAATATCTCATACATAGATAAGAAGACAGAAGAATAATAGTAATCAGAAGATATTTGATCATTTTGAATTAAAATTCAAATATTATAACAATGGACATAAGATAGGATCGGCCAATAAGAGTACAGACAGTTGCTATAACAACGGAACGTTATTTATTATTATTCCATTAAAAATTATTAGTTCATTATTGACGCTCAAGACAGATAGAAGCCAAACCATAGTTGACTCAATTTTAATTTAAAATAGAAAAAAAAACAAGTCGAAATCTTATAAAACGAGGATGCAAGAAGTCTGATGAAGAACTAGTCAATTCAACAGAGACCACAGACCAGATTTTCAAATTCTAAATTAATTATTTAATCCACATTATCCGAAAAAGAAGCCAGACGTACTCCAACTTATAAATGAAGGAAGATTGATAACTGTATAGACCCAGCCTAACGAAGAACTGAATAACTTTTCACCGAATTCAACAGAGTTGATAAGTATATCTGAAATACCCGAATTTATGGAATAAATTCTTATTAACTTTTTCTCACAACACAAATAACTCTCACTACGAACTGATAATCAAATTTCTTTCAAGGATTCATTGAAAATAAAAAACTCAAATTTCTTCCAAGGATTCATTGAAAATAAAAAACTAAACTTGTATGAAACCAGAAAATAACCTGGGTATAAATTACGAACTCTTAACACACACTTTTTAACACTTCAGGAATGAATTGTAATTAAATCTAATAGTATATAAGTACCATCAATGTAAGGTAGTGTACTTTATTATCATCTTATTAATATTTTTTCGTAACCAAAAGAACTCAGATTAAACAAACATTAAGAAACTAAACACAAAATGACAGCATGTCGATCTAGTAACGTTCAATCAACTTTAGCCAACCTGGGAAAAATTGTCTATTTATTGCCGGAGCAACTTTGTTTAAATAACAGTATATAATTTTGTATTGAATTGAATAACTGATAATTTCACGTTAATAAACTAGTACTGAGTTGTAATAACCATCCTTTATTTCATTGTAAATTGCATTATAAAGTTTGTGTACTTTAGCGACGAGCGAAATTGACGGCCAGCGTTAGACGTCGGCAACATGGCGAACTACTAGCGAGATTCATACGCCTGCCAATTGCGAGGGTAATTTGAATCAGTCAACACCGTTTTGAACGACCGCTCGATTTCATATTTTTTCATTGTTTTCACAAACAATTTGGCGCCTACCCGGGAATTAAAATTACTAATTAAAGGACAGGTAAGGTTCACACTCGTGAGACATGGTACTGGTAATTCTTGAGATCGCGATGGACATCGTCAGCGTAACAAAATCAAAACAATAAGTAAGTAAACATAAAGTAACGACTACAACGTGTGGGGCTAACGCACAATAAAACATATTTTCGAGAGCACATACAGAGCTCGTCGTTACAAATTGACGCCAACAACGTGTAGCAGAATAATTACATACAGAAAGTAGCGTTGTAAAGATCGCGTCGTTACAATATACAACTCTTGTTTCAATAAAATAATTAAGATTACCTAGTTCATATCAACTATCTTCTTTGACACAAAATGATACTTAACATTCATTATAAACTTTAGCAATTTATAGCTAGTTAATTCATAAAATTAAGTGAGTTTCCTTGCTTACTATTAGCTATAATTTTCTATTCTATCATAGATACATTCCTTAATGTCTTAACATGAAAAACAAAACAATTTATTTCTACTAATTAGTCTCTGGTTTCTTCACAAACTATAATACAATTACATAATGTTTCGACTTTATTACAAAGACAATTCTATCACTTAGCTAAGCAAACTTGAATGGTCTGTGTTCGTTATCTTTTAAGGCATAACGTGTACCTATAGACCCTTCTCCCTTAGCTGATGAATGATTTGCCTAATACATATATTAAGTCGCATGTACATATGTCTGTTCCTTAATTTATTTTATTTATTATCCTCTATATAGATTTCCTACCTTTAACTTCCGTCCGTCTTAGAATAATACTTTTTTAATTGCCTGATGTTGAATTTGCCGCGGATCTTTTGATCATCGCTACATTCAACTAAAATATATGTAGCCTCCCCTAAGACTTGCTTCACGTTATAGGGTCCACTATATAACTTGCAAAATTTATCAATTTTCCGTTGTACGACGTCAGATTGGCAATATGTCCTAATCAATACTAAATCTCCTATCTTAAATTTAGTTGTTTTATTAGCTTCGTTCATCTTGTTCGCATGTTTCTCTCGCTACATCTTCATCTTTACGAAGATCTGGTGATTGTCTGGTATGCTATCTCCTGAGACTTCCTGGTTAATATACTTTTCCCAGATACGTGTTGGTTTCCTCCTGAACTGAGCTTCGTAAGGTGTTAATTCTATAGTGTCATGATATGTTTCGTTAAAACAATTCTCAATTATAGCAATAAATCGAGACCACTTTGTATGTTGATCGCCGACGAATATTCGGAACATGTTTCCCAATTGTCGGTTTACGCATTCCGCGAGATTGGTGCACAGGTTGCATATGGCAGTGTATTTTGGTTTTATTTGAAGTTCACTCGGTCCTTTTAGCCATTGTTTTGAGGTAAATTGTGTCCCGTTGTCTGTTAAGATAGCTTTTGGTTTTCCAACTTCTTCAATATATTGGCGAACTCTCCTAATAGTTGCGGCCGTTGTTGCCCTTCTCAACATGTACAACTTCACGAATTTAGTAAAGTTATCTATCATGACGAAGATGTATCTCACGCCACCCGTCGATACTGGTAACGGTCCGTAATAGTCCCCACTAACTAGTTCCCCTTTCTCCGTTGGTAAGATAGGTTTATTAGTTCCTCCATACAGGTTTTGATTGTTGGTATCCTTGCACCGTTGACATTTGTCACACGTTTTTATGTACTCCTTTATTTGCTTTGACATTTTGTCAGAAGTAAAATATTCTTGAATTAGCTTGGTGCATTTGTTGCTTCCCAAATGACCATACATACGATGTATTTCGGCGATGATTTCACCTGTAATACTCGCTGGCACATATAATTTCCACTTACCCTTACATTTCCTATACAACTTTTCATCAACATAATTATAAAATCTACACATATCCTTATCATTTCTACTATTTGAATTATCCATTATAAGTCCTAACTTCTTATCTTTCCTTTGGAATTTTCCCATATCTCTTATCATGTTACTTACATCCTTATTCATTTTTATAGTTATATAATTGATTTGGTACTCGAAGTTGTCATCTATTTGGTCTTCTTCCGCCACGTCCTCTGGATACCAGCTGAGTATGTCGGCTATTATTTTTTCTTTTCCTTTGCAATGGAAAATATTGAAGTTATACTCTTGTATACTAAGAATCCATCTAGTTATTCTTGAATTGTTTAAATGGCATTTGTTCATGAAGGTGAGTGCTTTGTTATCAGTAATTATGGTTAACGGTTGACCCAAAACGTATATTCGGAACTTCTCCAAACATCTGGCAATACTTAACAATTCCTTTTCTGTCGTGAAATAATTCTTTTCAGCACCTTTAAAAGTTTTACTGGTGTACGCAATAACACCAGTATTCCCTTCTTCATCCAATTGATATAGTTGTCCTCCATACGCGAAGTTGCTTGCGTCACATTGAAGGAAGTACCGTTTGTTGATTTTCGGAAATCTTAATATCACTGTATTAATAAATAAATTCTTCACTTCCTGGAAGCACCGGTCTAATTCTGGTGTCCATGAAAACTTCTTACCTTTCTTCAATAGGTCTAACAATGGTTGAGTAGTCTCCGCATATTTTACAGTAAATCTGTTATAAAAGTTCATCAATCCCAAAACTCCTTTTAATTGTTTCTGGTTTTTTGGAACTGGAAAATTGCTGCTACCTTTTCTTCCGTTGCTTGTACCCTATTCGTAGTTAGGTGATATCCGAGATACGCAATTTCTTGACGAAAAACTGTGATCTCTGAGGTTAATCGTGAGATTAGCTCTACGTAAATTGTTTAATAATAACTATAAATGTATAAGATGCGTATTGATGTCGTTTGAGTAGCAGAGACAGTCGTCAACAAAGATGATAGTATTTTCTTTTACCTCATCCTCTAGTGCCATATCTCATCCCCTCGTCAGAGCGGCAGAACTGGTGCTTAATCCAAATTTAAAATGCATGTTGGTTCTTGGTATCCAAGTCACATAGGAATATAGATTATAGATAAATAAATCACCTTGTATCCGTCGTGTGACTTCGTTACGTCGATTAAAATGACGTGTTTCGGAACATCTGCTCCATCATCAGATTAAATCACTCTATTGAGGTCGTTAACAGTTAAAATCACATGTTACACATAATTGTCAACCAATGTAACTCACTCGCTTTCTAACTGGTGCGCACCACCGCGAAGCCGATCGGACACTGAATTATTATGTGAGTGATTACGCCTAAGCAGGTTCAATGCTGTATCGTATAGCGGGTTGGATTTAAAATTTAAGTGGTCATTCAATATGAAGTCTCGGCTGTTTATGTTATTATATGCTTTGTATATTTCGAACTCTTCTATTGCGTCCATGTAACGGCCTTTGTTGCACACATGTAGGGGTATCAAATTAGATTTGAAATCGGTATAATTATGATTGTGTAAGATTAAGTGGCGGGCAAAGTTGGACTTGATATTATTTAACAAAGTGAGATTATTTAGGTGACGTTTTGGTGTGTGCTCTTTAAATCGTTTGAGGAAACCTCTCCCCGTTTGACCAATGTAAAAACTGTTGCAGTCGTTACATGATAATTTATATATGCCGGATTTCTTTTCTAAAGGTATGGGTTTTCTATGACGTAGTATTTTTAATAGACTATTGTTTGTTTTGAAGGTAGCAGTAATATTCAATTTATTAAATGTGGAGGTTAGAATCTTTGGCATTATATTTGTGTATGTGGTAGAAATAAATGTTATTTTTGTATCCTTATCTACTGGGGGCTTGGATTTTCGAATTTTATGTTTCTTGATGAGAATATCAATTAACGTGTTTTTGTAATCATTAGCTAAGGCTATATGTTTAATGGTATTCAACTCCTCACGGTAATCATCATCACTGAGAGGTACTACCAACAATCTGCGGACAAAGTAATTATAAGCTGCCAACTTTTGCGAAAAGGGATGAGTCAGCATGTATTGTCACATCAGTGGTGGTCGGTTTTCTATAAATATTAAATTTCAATTTATCTATGTGTTTAATGACAGATAAATCTAAAAAATTAAATTTATTATCCACTTCGGTTTCCAGCATGAATTGAATGTTTTTATTAATACTATTCATATAATGTTTTAGGTTTTCGATCTGTCATACAGTACCATTGAAAATTAGAAAGGTATCGTCTACATAACGTGCATAAAATATTATATTTTAATCCAAATGGCATTACAGTGTATCTGTAGCATTTCCCCTTGTACATGAATGCAGTGAAGTCACGGCAACTTTGTTTTAGTGACACCTGCCAAAAACTGCTTGTTAAATCAACTGTGGATAGGTACTTCATATTTTCACACCTAGCTAAGATTTCCTGTATGGGAATTGGTCCTTCATAGTCAGGGATGGTGACACTATTTATTTTTCGAGCGTCCAAACACAACCTGACGTTTCCATCCTTCTTTATCACGGTGACCATCGGATTAATATATGGGCTATTACCCCTTTCAATTACACCATGTTTCAACATTTTGTTGATTTCGACATCAACCTTTTGCTTGTATACAATCGGAATTGGCCACTTGCGTTGGAAACAAGGCGTGCTGTCCATTACTTTAAACTCGTGTTCATAGCATTCCATTCTCCCCGGACTCTCCTGAAATAAACTTTTATTGCTCGTTAAGATTTCTCTAAGATTCTCTAGTATTTCTTCATCTTCACATATTATGTTGTCGACTTTCTCATTTATTTTCTTCATGATTTCTTCATCCTCTTCTTCTTCCACTACTTCCATGTGTATAAAAACCAAATTATTAAACAATAATAAAGTCCCTAGTTCTGGGCGACATTTGTATAAAAACAAATTATTACATTTATTAGTTATTAATAATAATGTTTCATATTTTGTACTTACCCCTATTAATTTCTCACTAGGGTCCCAGAGTTCGTTCGTAAGCGAGGCCAGAAACAGTGTGGGGGTACGAAATAAAGACTCTAACAACATGTATGGTGAAAAGAAAACTTTTGTTTTAATTTTTCTAAAATTATCATTATTCACAGTTACACCACTACAATGGAATTGTATACCTACAACAAGACAGCGGCTGTACACTTCCGCTTAATTAATTATTTATTAACTTTCATTTTTAAATTCTGTAAGTGGCTCGACACAAAGTCATTTTAAATATTCTGCATTTATATTTGATTTGATTTACTATGTTTCTACGTTACTACATAAACATTAACCTTTATTAACAAACCTCACATAGTTACATGCGATTCTATTTCGGAAACAAAGCACATTGCTATTGCCATGAGGCGTAGTTATTGAATCCAATTAAATTTTCTTTCCCATTGATAATTTTATAAACATAATCACACCAAAATATAAACATAATTAATCATGTCTTAACTTATAGAATTATATATATATATTTCACAACCCAGCACTGCTTAATTTTATATTTTATATTATTCACGCAATCACACACTCATTCACGCAGTACAATTTTATTGACTTCCCTAACTGAGCTCATTTATTTTATTTTAAATAGAATATTAAAATTTTGTTTTATAAATTTGCTACTTAGCTGCAAATCTGTCCAGAAGACGTCGCATCTTTACACGCGCACTACGGATGTTGGTTTTTTTAATGTTCACTGATTTATGTATTTTAAAACTGCCAATACATTCTGATAAAGTTATGAATGGTTTATTTTATATTTTACACTTTGGTTCACATTATAGTTGTGGGCGCAGCCGACGGCGAGCTGAAATGCTCACATCCGCACTGTTGATATATATATTGTTCTCACTGTTTCATCGAATTCACTTTTGTGTACATTTTAATAAAATTTAGGCTCGTCAGCCTATGTATTCACCCGACCCGGGGAGTGGTTTTTAGTCGACTGCCGAGTTTCCTGCGCACACTACGCGAAAGAATGCATATTAATACGTGACCAAACTCTGGGAAAGTTGGCTGTCCGAGTGCGTGGTTGAAAGCGCTGGTGCGCCCTCCACATACCAAATGCCAATACACACCCATCTCGACGCTACAGTTTATTCACAGTAATTTCTTAGTTGCAAATAATATTGAAAAGACTTCACTTACAAAACCCCATCGGTCTGTACCGTTACACATGTGTACAGTGGGTATGCTGAATTCCTGCTCATCTGTTCTATCTTTGAACTCGACGACCCCCCTTGCTACATCAATTAAACACCTTTCATCTTTTAGAAAGCTAATGACTAAGATACAATTCCTAATTAAGTTTGGAATGATTAAAAACACACAATCCATCTTGATCCCGTTAATATAGATTTCATTTAAAATTTGTTTTCGTACTAGCTTAGATTTACTTCCAACTGCACTAATAATTAACGTATTCATCATGCTTAGCTTTTCGTAAGGTTCTAAATATTGTTTATTTTGATTGAACCATTCCTCGGATAACCCATTTATTGCACTACCGGTGTCCACTAAGGCAGCAACTGTAATATTATTATTAAATTTTATTATTATCTCCAGACATTTTGATATCCGTTGTTCGATTTTTATCTCGTCCTCATAAATCAATTCATGTCGTATATCCGGTAAGAGTATGCTTGTCTTGCAATGTCGAAAACTAGGCGTTATTTTGGCTATCTTTTTGTTTGACCAAGTTAATTTTTTTTCCTTCTCTTTGTCACCCCCTTTCACAGCTGAGGTCAATGCACCATTGTTTACGAACTCAATAGAACTTACCAGTTGTCGGTCACTAGGTCTGGCAAACCCTCTATTATTGTTGTTTTCACTTTTTTGTTGGTCCAGTGCTGTTGTTTCCAACCCACGCCCTTGTTGTTGAACGGTGGTGAGGAATTTGTCGCCCCCCCCCAGTACTGCGTGCATTCACCTTATCGGGTGCTCTCACGAAGTTACTTTCTCTGTTTGCGCGTTGGTTAATTGTCGCGTATTCAGAAATTAGTGACTCGAGGTTTTGAATAGAATTTATCCCTCTCGTCACTACTGCAACCTCAATTTCTCTCCCATAATGTCTTGCGATTTTCTTAATCACTTGTCGTTCAGTGATAGCTGGCGTCAGTTGATGGCTCTCAAGCAATTTGCGTTCCATATATTGTACCGCGTTCAAGGTCCAATTATAGCGGCCGCACTCCAGATTGTCCCTGATTGCATCCTGTTTTTCTTCTCCCCAATACTTCTGTGTGAAGATGTCTTTAAATTCTTCAAAGTTGTTAATTTGGTCTCGGATTACCCTCCACCAGATTGCAGCGTCCGCCTCTAAATGGTGTCCAATCCATTTGAGATTATCGTTGGGTAAAACATGTTTTGTAGTTCTGACAACTCCTTGAGAAATTCCATTGGGTACAGGTCCGTTCCGTTATACTTTAATTCGCTGTTATTCATTCCACTCAATCTCGCGGTCAACTTCGGGATCCGCTAATTGGCGTTGCAACCTTTCTTATCCTTCTTGATCTTGGTAATATGACCTTTTAATTCTTCAATTCTTGTGCCCTTTTCTGTATCTGTCGCATCGATTTTCTGTTCAGTCGATCGTTGTCTGTTGTCAACTTCTACGATCTTCTGTTTTAAAGCGTTAACTACCTCTCCTTGTTCTCACTGTTGTTGTTTTACGTTGTCCAGGATTTCTCCTTTTAATCCTTCATTTCTGCTGTTAGTTTCCTGTATATGTGTGTCTATTTTGTTATTTATTTGATCTACTGTCTTCTGTGTACTGCTAATTGCTTCTTGCCATTCCTGTCGGTCCTTCTCTCTTAATTCCTTACTTTTTTGGTATGTCTTTTTAATTCATTTCTCAACTTTTTCATTCCACTTTCATTCCTTTTCTGTAACTCGCTGATTTTCTCTTCCCATTCCTTGGCGTGTTCTTGCAATTCTACTTTTATTTTTCCAATCTGTTCTTCATTATGTCATTTCTGTTTTTCACTTAGTTTCCCACTTAGTTCTTCATTCTGTTGTTAATGAACTCTACTAACATTTGGAAATTCATCTCACGATGTTCTGACGTTTGTCCCCCGCCCTGCTTTCTGTCTCGTCTGCACTGGTGTTATCACTCTGCGTTGTATTCTCTTCAAGCCCTTCGACACCTAACTGATTGTTCACGTCGAACTCTTGACTTTCTGAATGGTTGACTGCCATTTTCGCATGACTTTACGTAATCATTCAAGTTTACTTAATCTAAGTTTACTTTACTACTGTCTACTTATCTGTAACAAGTACTTATTTCCACTGCCTGTCCTCAACCTACTCAATAACAAGAATTATTACTTATTAATCAAGCATCGCGTTGGGTGCCTTGTAATAATGTGTTTTTGTGTGTATTATTAATTAATTGCAATAAAAGTAATAAATTCTAATTACCTTTTATGTTGCTCGAATCCTTTGTTGGGATGTCATAAATAACTATGGATATGTAATATACATCGATATTGACTTGATATAAATGCTATCTTATGCAAATTAGTTTTACTTTGTTTTCTTGCTGATAGAGTGTTTAATTAGGCTCACTCTATGGATGTCATATACAACTATGTCTGTTAGTGCTTGTATCACATTGGATTAAGTATATACGTGTAATAAGTGTGATGAGTGCTATTAATTATTATTCAGATGGTTTTGACTTTACTCTGAGCATTACAACGTTATCACTAATTTACAACGTTATCACTAATTTACTCCATACTTTGGGTGTCATTCGTATCTACATATAATTACGTAAGGTAATTGGTATTTACTGGGATGATTATAAATGATTCAACTCGTACACCAAATTCTGCACTACAAACAATAATTTATTCAGACCTTTTTTAATGGTCATCAATTTCTGAAATTAATTATAACATTACTTTGCAATAACACATGATACATTACATTACTAAGTCTTTCATTACTTCTCTAATGATTCATCTCGTAATTAATTAAGTGTTTAAATCGTAACTTCTTTACATATTACAAAGTTCTCCGATTAATGGACTCATATTTCATATTCTTCCTTTCGGATTATACGATTCGGCTTTACTCTAAATGAATTTAAATATGCATTCTAACTAGATCAGAGGTGTGTTTTTTGTGAGGAACAGGACAGTGGCTTCTACACATAAGTGATATTTAAATGATTTACTTGTAGTACGTATCCACATCTACGGCATGTGTCTATGATGATTTTCTCTCTCCCTCGGTCCTCAGGCTAGCTGATGGCTTGGTGGACATTCTCATCGTCGTCTGAGCTTTACACTTTTCACTATCGCTGGGATTAGCACTCCGGTGTCAACATTCTTTTAGTTCACACTCGGTTAGAAGTTATATGTGTAACAAAATCATTACGATATTTGATATATTTAATCGATACAATTAGTACGTTGATTCATCACGCAATTGCGATACTTAGTCCATATGTCCAAATTATCTTTCACGATTTCGCACAATGTCTTTACTTAATTCATACCGTCAGAATTTTTGAGTGTCTTAACACAACTCGTTATTATACAAACTTCGAATTTAACTAAGTCCCTTTGAAGTCTTACTTCATTATATACAATACGGTATTGCGATACATTATCAACATTTTACTCCGCACTTTTTGGCTCATCAGTATATTGATATAATACAAAGTCTGATTGAGATTAACCCAACATTGTCTTAACAACTGACTCCCATCAACTCACTAACAAAATCAACTAACTCCAACAATTAACTAACTAAGACTCAAAATTGAACTAACTCATTAACTAACTGACCAAGAGTGTTTAAGACTGACCAAAACTCCAAGAGTCACTAAGCTTATTTAACAACCGACTGATATCCCCGCTAGTCGTCAACACTTCTTTTTATATCTGTAGTTCTACTGTATTCCTGTCTCCAGTGTACTCCTTCCCACCATCTATGTCCTTATTGGTTGTTCGTCTTCATTTCCACGAAAACTCCTCCCTGAATCTCTAGTTAGGCTCCTGGCTTCGTCTTTATTCGCTCTTGACCCTTGTCTCCATGGTAACGTCTTTTCAAGAACCGCCTTTGCCAAATTCTCGTTTGTGGTAGGTTCATCTGGATCCCTTCCCTTAGATCTTACTGCTTCGCTCCTCCTTTACTGTAAGACGTCGGACTGGATTTCATGGTTGTCCATCATCCAATTGTTCTTGTATTTCCTTTCGGCTCATTTCAACTAACTACTGTCTAGTTATGCATGTGTCTTTTAGTTTAGGCGTGACCAATCGCTATATTGTCTCCCAACTTCCTCTGTTTCGTTCACACGCTGATGGAGGTCGCTTTCTCGGTAAGGCACATCTATTCTGCAGGTCTCCTGCACCATCCGTTCTCTGGCTGGTAAACAAGTTCCCCGCTGTTTCGCCATGCATGGTCCTTTGTTCCTGTAACGTCCGTTCGAGTTTTTCCATTGTGGACCCTCCACATCTGAGTGTCATCGCTAAGCTCCCACACGTGGTTTGACAGTACTCGTGTCGCCACCATATCTATATTCTTGGTAATTGGCCCAGTAAGACGTATTCCTTTGTTTTTCTGTTACTGCAGCGTGTTCCCATGCCATTCTCTTACGTCAAACATCTGCTATAACCGAGGCATTGTCTTTTATAGTGGAGCCTATTTCATCGCTAATGCGTATCACGTGTCGTCACCGAATGGCGGCTGGTTGGCTCCAACGTATTTCATTTCTGACAGCTGACACTTGCTACTGCCCCTTATACGCTACAAAAAAAATTCCCTTACAAAATTGCTTTATAAATACGAAAAGACCGAAGATTGAGTGTCCGTGCTGTTGCTGAAATGTTGCATATGAACAGAGAAAGTGTTCGACGCATTTTAACAGAAGAGTTGAACATGAGGAAGGTGTGTGCAAAAATAGTGCTGAAAGTTTTGTCAGATGAATAGAAGGAAAGTAGAACGGAACTTTGTTGTGAACTTTTGGAACAGATTGATGGATAGCCCAGTTTTTTAAAGAGTGTTATTACAGCTGATGAGACATGGATATTTACGTACGATCCAGAAACAAAGCAGCAATCAATGCATTGGAAAACACCATCTTCCCCAAGAGCAAAAAAAGCACGCATGAGTCGTTCAAAGTTCAAGGCAATGCTTAACGTTTTCTTCGATATCCAGGGCATCGTTATGGCAGAATGGGTACCCAGTGGTCAAACAGTTAACCAACAATATTATAAACAAGTTTTGGAAAAATTGTGTAAACGTGTTAGAAAGAAGCACCCTGAATTGTAGAAGAATGGGTGGATCTTTCACCAGGACAGTGCGCCTGCCCACAATGGATTATCAGTCAAACAATTTTTGGCCAGTAAATTGAACTTCCTCCATATTCCTCCGATTTAGCACCATGGGATTTTTTCCTATTCCCCAAAATCAAGTCGGCGCTAAAAGGGATCCATTTTTCAACAGTGGAAGAGGTACAGGCGAAAACGGCGGAGCTCCTGCGCAGCCTGATGGAAAGCGATATGCAGAAATGTTTTGAGCAGTAGAAGGAACGTATGCAGAAGTGTGTGGACTCAATGGGGTCCTACTTTGAAGGCGACCACCAGTAATTGTACATATCAGGTAAAGAAAAAAAATTACAGCATCAGTCTCGTTATTTTTGTGTCAGACCTCGTATATTCTTGTATGTATGTTGATTTTTATAACCTCAAGATCAGTATTAAAGTCAACATTTATTTTCACATTATGTAAATATACTAAGCTTCATTTTATATTATACACTAATTTACAGATTAATATAAAATTAATGTTAATCTATTATTAACTCATTTTAGGTGTTCTTATTTTTAAGAACCTATTGTAGAAGTTGAAGTTGAAAACGCTTTTCTAATATATTAAAAGTCAGTAGTGATATACAGGTGACTGTATTTGCACCAAGTAAAAAGTTTGAGTTTGCATCAAAACTCATTATGAACGCATAGTTAAAAACAACCTTTTAAGTGTTCCACGTCAGTCTCTAGACATTTCTAGACATGCTGAACTGCATTTTCAAAGTCTGTGTTCAATATATACCATGCTATGTAGCATGGTACATATTCAAAATGCATTTTATAGTGGGTATCTTCAAGTTGGGGATTGTTTGAATTCACTGAGTTTTTCATCACATCTTAAAGAAAAAATTGGTTGGAGAAAGATTTGGAGATTAAGGAGGCCAAATGGTTGTAGAAATTATACTGTCTGTATACGCATAGTCATAAGAGTGCTAGATACATGTTAAGACAAAGCGTTGCTGTATATGACAATGTGACGTTCAACTGAAAATAGGCCTTGGCAGAGGCGCAGTGCAACAATAATATCAACAGTACAAAATAATTATCACAATATGATTGAGAGTTTACAGTTTCAGAGAAAAATTGGCCCAACTATGCATGTGAATGACATTCAAATCCAAACACCAATTTTTTTTAATCATGCAGTAGGAAGTCTTGAAACTGATGGGACTTACGTATGTGCACTCCGAACATTAGGGCATGACTGTTAAATGTATTCTGACAAAGTGAAGTATGTGTCATCTGGGAAGAATATAATGTCCAGAACGTTCTGTCCTACACTTAAGTAAGAAAGTCTAAAAAGCACTTGCAATGTTCTACGTGATTAGCATTATCTGGTTTTGGTTCATACAGTTTTAATTTTTACTGAAGGTGGTGTTGCCCCTGGAGGTTTTGAAAAGCTATATTGATTGAGCCATATGAAACTTTACAGAGCATATAGTATTTTGTTACATTTCCTCTACTGTCAGCTTGACAGGCTTCCATATGTAGCAGTGTCACACATTTCATATTGTAGTAATAGAATTTCTGCACAGCATTACAATATGACATGTTGGTTTCCCAAAACTATGCTTAGAATCATTGAACATCTTATGCGTAATTTCCACTTCACATGAATACTCATTTCACTAGGAATGTATGCTCCTAAGCAGATTACACCATTGTCACAACACACATCCTTCTTGGCTTACTATTTGGTGCCAGCACTAGGAGAACTCTATACAGAAAGTCATGTATTGGAGGCATATTGAGCTCTTATGGCCCATGTATTTTGTGTGGGTAGGCAGTGTACAGTATTGCCAAACATAAGCATAACATATTTTAGTAGGAATAAACCTGTTTTAGTACCAAGCCACGTGTCCGTTAACTATATGAAAAATATATTGTACGAACCGTCTGTGACTTCTCGTATGATGTCCTTTCTTATTGCGACATGTTTTGAGACACTTGTCTTATTTGAATTCATGTTACAAAAAGTATATAGTTTATATGTTAAATTGTGCTATTTATGGTTTTAACGTTTGACAAGTATATCAGTGAATGATATGAGCTAAATATTTTATGCTTTGAAAATGAGACAAGTGTCTCAAAACATGTCGCAATAAGAAAGGACATCATACGAGAAGTCACAGATGGTTAGTACAATATATTTTTCATATAGATAAGCATAACCATTTGTACTGATTTGAAAATGTGTTTTTTTTTGTTTCTATCTTGATTACCACTACACCACAATGATAAATTACATGTATCATTAGAAATTGGATGGTAATTGGATTAGAATTGTATTGAATACAATTATGTACAAATGCCTTGAGTTATATATGAGCTTGTTACTTGTTTTTACACGACTGCCAAAAAGGAGTGTTATGTTTTCAGTGGTAGGGTATGTATGTATGTATGTATGTTTGTTTGTTCCACTATAACTTTTTAACGGCTTTACCGATTTTGATGTTCGATGGCTCGATGGATTCCTTACTTCACCAGAAGTGTCATAGGCTATATATCACCGTGAGTTGGCTTCCGGTTTTGACCGGAAGTGAATACAAGTGATTGGTTCTTAGGATTTTTGCAATTCAAAATGCTATGTTAACGCACAGAGAGGTGTCAGCATGTGAGTGCGCAGTACGTCTGTGTCACCTTAAAATGCGGGATTCCTCATGAAAAGTGATCTTTGTTAATACTTGCTTTCCTGAGTTAAGGTACCGGATGTTGAGAATTGATGATAATGCAAACGAGCCATACAGAAATATTCTTGACCGCTACGTTGCCAGGCCTCATGCGCTCGAAGAATTACGTTTGCATGAATTCGCTGTCTGGCATGAGCCTGTGATGCACAATAGATTCTCAGAAGATGATCAGGATGCTTACGAACAGGCTCCAGAAGAAAATGCCTCTGAGAGATGTATCACTCTTGATAATCAGGGAAAAATGAAAAAGCGTAAGCGCCCAACTGTCTTACGAACAAGGTATTACACACCAAACTCAGATCCGGAAGCATATTATTATTCTCTTTTAGTCACGCACATTCCTTTCCGCTCTGAATCTGAATTGATGGAGGGGTATAACAGTGCAAAACAAGCGTTCGTAGCAAAACAAACTTTGTTACGACCAATGCAAGGTGGAAACAAAGTGGAGGAAATGGCTAGGTGGGAGGAAGAGATTCAGCAAGCTGTAGCTAGAATTGTAGCAGAAAACCTAGCTAATGAAGTTAATTTAGATGCTGACGTGGTCAAAAATAATATGCGTGAAATTTTCGAACAAAACCTTATTGAAGAACATAATGATGAAATTGCTTTAGCTAACGAAGATGGTGAACCTGAAATACATGAAATGACGGACCAACAATATGCCGCAGCAGTAAACTTAATGAATTTTCAGCAGCGCCAATTGTTCAGAATGATTTCAGACAGATTGCTTCCAAGTGAAAATAATACTGAGCCATTACGTGTGTTCGTTACTGGAGGAGCAGGCACCGGCAAAACCTTTACTATGAAAATTATTGTAGAACAGATTCGTCGTCTTTCTCATTTACCTGCAAGCAGAGCTGTTACGGTAGCAGCACCCACAGGTGTCGCTGCAAGATTGATTGGAGGTAGCACTTTGCACTCTACTTTTGCCCTTCCCATCGAAAAAGGCAAGGTGACAGCTCTTCGCCCTCTTACTGGTGAGCGTCTTCAAAGGGAACGGCTAAGGTGGAAGCATATTAATTGGCTAATCATTGACGAAATCTCAATGGTACCCTATACTACCCTAAGAAATATTCACTTAAGGTTGCAACAGCTTAAAATGAATGATGCTCTCTTCGGGGGTATCAATATTATTTTGTTTGGCGATCTAATGCAGTTGCCACCTGTATCAAAAGCAGTTGGTGGTACCTACTGCTTCAAGCAGCCTCATTACTTATCAGCTGAATTTAATTTGTGGACACTGTTTAGTTTCTGTGAATTACCTCAAAATATGCAGCAAGCTAACGACACTACTTTTATAGACATTCTAAATAATTTACGAGTCGGCCAACTCACCATGCAGCAGCTAGAAATTTTAGATCGTCGAAGAGTTCCTTTGACAGATGAATTTGCTGATGGCGAGTGTCTGCGTATTTTCCCAACCACTAAACAGGTAGAAGAATATAATGCTATGATGACTGAAAAGTTGAAACATCATCTAAAGTTTACGATATTGCAGCGGTGGATGTGTCTGTCGAAGCTAAGAATTACGGACAAAAGTTAAAGAAAGACTTCATACCAATGGATCCAAACAAAACTGGAGGTATTCCAAACTCTTTAGTAATCGGAGTCGGATCTAGGGTAATGTTGCGAAAAAACATTAATGTTAATCATGGTCTGGTCAACGGAGCAATCGACATCATTAGAAAAATTGAGTGGCCTGCACTACGTCGAGATCAGCTTCAACCTGGTGAGCTTCCACAATCCGTATTTGTAGAATTTTATGACAGATTAATTAGGGGAAATACTGCTGGTATTGGAGTAAAGATAGAGCCCACCACTGTTGAATATGATGCTTTGCGAGGCCAGGGCAAAGTAGAACGACGTATGCTGCCATTAATATTGTGTTGGGCTGTAACAGTACATAAACTCCAAGGCACTACTTTAGACAAAGCAGTCATTGATTTGAGTAGTAATATTTTTGCCAAGGGTCAGGCCTACGTCGCACTAAGTCGTGTGAAAACATTAGAGGGATTAGCAATAAGTTGTCTGGATCCACGAAAATTGTTGCATGAACCGCACGATAAAAACTCACTTGAGGAATTAAATCGACTCAGAAATCTGTAGACCAAAGCTTTTCCTTTATCATTTCTAATAAATGAAATTATTTAGTTAATTATACAATTTATAAAACAATTTATCGAAATGTTTGTATTATACTAGTTATATAATAGTATATAAAGTTATACTATATTTATAAGTTTATAAGTTCATACGCTAATTATACTATGTACATAATAAAGTTTCTAAATAAAACTATGTAAAAATTGAAATTTTTTTTGCACTTCACACATACGCACGCACACACTGCACATTCCCATTATACTCCTTTTAAACACAAAAAGGAATAAAATAAAATAAAACAATTAAAAAAATTAAAAAACACGACTGCCAAAAAAATAAATGAATAAATAAATAATAAATTGATAAAAAACTAAATAAAAATAATATTTAGTAAAAATCACAAAATCTAAATAAAGTCGATTTAAAAAGCCAAAAACAAGGTATTGAAATTCAGCTCTGATCAGATTTAACGAAAATGTTATGAATGATTAAACGCATAGTAATTTTATTAGATTTAAATTACTTTTCGATGTTGAATATATATCAATGCATCATATGAAGACTACAATTATAAAAAATATTGCTGATAAAATTTTGCTCTTCAATTTTAATTTTCAATGCAGTCGGGGGCTGTTTAATGAAAAGAACAAATCTATTTAGAAACCCCCGACTGCATTGAAAATTAGAAATTGAAGAGCAAAATTTTATCAGCAATATTTTTTATAATTGTAGTCTTCATATGATGCATTGATATATATTCAACATCGAAAAATAATTTAAATCTAATAAAATTACTATGCGTTTAATCATTCATAACATTTTCGTTAAATCTGATCAGAGCTGAATTTCAGTACCTTGTTTTTGGCTTTTTAAATCGACTTTATTTAGATTTTGTGATTTTTACTAAATATTATTTTTATTTAGTTTTTATATCAATTTATTATTTATTTATTCATTTATTTTTTTGGCAGTCGTGTTTTTTAATTTTTTTAATTATTTTATTTTATTAAATGTTTTAATCACTTTAATGTTTACTTATTAATAAATGTTAATGTGCATGCTACTAGAGCAGTTAATTATTTTTGTGAAAAAGAAACATACTTATGTTGTTGATTATAATGTTTTTGTAAATATTTATTATTGTTTGATGTTTTTCTATGTAATGTATTTTCTATGTACCTGTAAATGTGCCCATGTGAGTTTGTTTTTCTAGCAAAATGTTACATTCTGTTTTATAGTATTATAAATTTTAAAGTGTATATATGTTACTGTTATACTAACCTGCTTTCATATAAGTATTATGTCACATTATTGTTATGTAACGGAACATTCTTGAACAATGGAGTGCGTTGTTCTACTCTTTTCTCGGCTATCCCAACAGAGCCCAGCTGTAAAGTTTGTGTGCGTACATATTGCTGCTTTGTGATGAAAGACAATTACGTGACACTTTTCAGAGCTGGTGTTCACACTGTTATGTTCATAAGATGCATCAATAATCGAGGCTATTCCAGACTGCATCGGTCGGGCACTGTGTTTAAGGCCAGACAGTGACACTGTTTCTAGTGGATTCGAGAGCGTCTGTGTAACACATCATTGAATATGTGACAGATTATTCTGGCATCTCAGCGGTGTATAAATGTCAGCATCCAGTGATGGTCAGTTCAGTCCAGTTTAAGTGGCACTTTATTCAAGTGAAATTTGAAGTATTGTGGCGAAGTGTTATTGTGTTACAATTGTGTGCAACTTCATTAGTTGACATTATTATTGTGTGTGGACAAATTTTATTTGAATTATTGTACAAGTATAAACTTGTTGATTACAAACTGTTATTTGCGATTAATTAAAGCTGGTGATTAGTGACTTCATTGGTGTCTGTATTTTTTTTCCACTGTACCATACGACGATCAGTAGACCATCGTAACATTATTAATTACAGTAACTTCTGTGTCATCTTGTGTATGTAGATGTATTTATATTTGAACATGATCCTTTAACAATGGCAACTTTATTAATTGTATTGTACGCATGTCTGTAAGATACAGGAATCCAGGATCTTGATAGTATTAATGTTTACACATGTTACAAGTTATAAACAGTCTTGAATATACAGTTTTTGTCTTTGAGGGTGAATGTAGTTTTTAGTACATTTTTAAAAATATAATAGGTATTTAAACTCTACATTTGGCCAAGTAGCAAAAGTTTAGAGGTCTTACAGTGAAGTTTGTTGGTGATGTGGTGCTCTATTATGTAATCCGTTGTGCTAACCTTACGTGAATTTTAATAGAGCGTTAAAATTCACTATCTGTTATCACTAATTATAACTGCATGATTATGGTGATTGAAACTATTTAAAATATTTTTGCCTGTTTTTTGCATTGTAATCATCGGATGTACAGTGACGTTAGGTCATTATGTATGTTTGATCGGATTGTGTGTTCATAAATTTATGATTTGTATACACTATTCTGTCAAGGAACAGTAGGATTTTAGATGAAAATTAAAAAGAGATTTTACCTTTTTGTCAGACGCAGCTTTTGCTTGTTGTGAGCTTTGTCAGAGGTGGCTGCGAGGAACGCTGTCAGTTCAGTTTTTGGAGTTGTCAATGTTGTTTGACATGGTTGATATAGACATAGTGTTCAAAGAGTATATGTTACATTACACATTACTCAATGCACACACAACAATGATCTGTTAACCATTTCACACAATGGTACTGACTCCAAAAATAGAACTGACAGTGCTCCTAGGGGCCGGCTCTGACGTAGCTCACAATGAGTCAAACCTGCTCAGGTAAAAAGGTAATCATTTTTTAAAAATTTTGTCTAAAATATTATTGTTGTGTGATGGAATATTATATACAAATCATTTCATTAGTGATACTCAAGACACATCATGAACAAAACTCAAGAACATAAATTTATGTAATCACATAGGTTATAAGAAAAGCTATTTTATTGAGCAGATTTTTAACTGTTAATGTATATGTACCATTTTATCAATAGCAAGACCAGTACCTGAAGCTTCTCAACACTTGGACACAATGGTTGCTGAGAGCTTGCGAGATATACCTTCAGATGAATCACTCTCTGGTGATGAAGATGATCCAACACTTTTAGTAAGCTGTATTTTATGTTATTTTAATGGAATCATTAGTAGTGCAGTAATTGGTCTTTGTTCTTGTTTGTTACAATATAGTAACCATTTTTATTTGACAGCTTATTCAGTATTTATTAATGACTGGATACAGTTCATTTCTACTCACAGAAAAAATAGTGTACAGGCAGTCCCCGTTATACATGGTCCCGGTTTACGCGATTTCGCTTTTACGCGGTTTAAAAAAACAAATTTCCTTGAAGGGTTTTGTATTTGAGTTGAGTTGCGCCAAAGCGGTGATTGTTTGAAATGTACAGTTAGTAATGGAGGGGCGGTGATGCGCTGTTCTCTCTCCTCAAGGTCAGTGGTCTCATACCGCTTGCCTCTCCCCCCCCCCCTACTTGCTCTGTCATTGTCTGTGTTTGTCTATTTTTACAACGTAGTCAGTTACCTCTCGCTATTGATTGCTGTCAGTAGCACTGCGCTGTGTACCTCGTCTAGCAATTATTTTCTGTTCACGTTTCATTGAGTGGTGATTGTGACATTTCGTTCAGTTTGTCGAGTTATTGAAAATGTCACAAAAACGCAAGGAACATTCAAGTGCGAGTACTAAAAAACGTGCAAGAAATTCTCTTTCATTGGAGATTAAACTGGAAGTTTTAAAACGTATTGATAAAGGTGAACGTGTTGTCGATATTCAGCGAGTAATGGGTCTCCCAGAGTCATCTATAAGGACGATCCGATCGAACGCAGACACAATTCGTAAAAGTGTTGAATCTTATACGAATTTAAGTGTCGCAAGAGTAGCTACATCGAGATCAGATGCAATGGAAAAAATGGAAAAGCTTTTGTCTACCTGGATTGAACACCACAACCAGCAGAATGCGCTTATTTCTATGGCAATCATTCAAGAAAAAGCTAAAAGTCTTTATGCAGAATTAACACAAGACAATGAAAATCCACCAACATTTAATGCTAGTAGAGGTTGGTTCAACCGTTCTAAGGCTCGCAACGCTTTTCACAGATTAAAAGTTATGGGCGAGGTTGCTTCTGCTGATAATGGAGGAGCTGATGAATTCAGAGAAACTACATTTAAAAATATTATTGCAGAAGGTGGTTATATGGCAAAGCAAGTTTTCAATTTAGACGAGACTGGCCTATATTGGAAAAGAATGCCAAGCAGAACTTTTATTTTTATTGAAGAAAAAACTGCACCTGGTTTCAAAGCTGCTAAAGACCGTTGCACATTGCTTTTTGGGGGCAACGCCTTTGGCGATTGCAAATTAAAACCATTGATGATTTATCAATCAGAAACCCCCAGAGCACTTAAAGGTTACGATAAAAGTAAACTGCCTGTGGTTTGGAAATCTAGTAAGAAAGGTTGGATGACAGGAAAAATATTTTATGATTATGTTTCACAAGAGCTTCAAGAGGAACTAAAACGCTACTGTGAAAAGGAAAACATTGAGTTTAAGGTTTTGATTCTTTTGGATAATGTGTCGAGCCATCCCTCAGAAATATGTGAGGTGAATGAAAGCATCAAGGTTGTGTTTCTTCCCCCAACACTACTTCCATATTGCAGCCTATGGACCAAGGCGTAATTTCAGCGTTCAAAGCCAACTACCTTAAGGAGACACTCTCACAACTCATAAACTCATGTGATGCTAATGACCAGCTTTCAATTAAAGAATTCTGGAAACAGTTCAATATTAAGATGGCTATTGAAATCATAGATAAATGTTGGAAAGGACTGACACTTCACTGTATGAACAGGGTGTGGAAAAAACTATGGCCTCAGGTTACGGTGGAATCAATCAACAACAGTGAAGAAATTGATGGTGTCTCTCAAACGACCAAAGAAATAGTGAACTTGACTCACCAAGTTGGATTCACTGATGTTGACGAGGAAGATGTTTCTGCGCTTCTACAAGAAGAAGATGATCTGAGCAACGAGGACCTGCTGTCCATGGAAGACAAAAATTGTGTGGAAGTTGTGAAGCTACTTTCCTTCACATAAAATTAACTAACATACATTGTTAACATACATTGTATATTTGTCGGGCGCCATCTTGCCAACTGCAAGAAAACCATTTATGAGGGTTCTTTTCAGCGGACTAGGAGAGCAGAATGTGGTTGCTGAAATAATTAATTTAATTCATATTGGCAATGAACCTAAGGTTTATTTATTCTTTAATACACACAACAACAAAAAATAAAACTTCTTTTCCTACACTTACATACTATTGCCAACTTAACTATGAACTCGTGAAATGAATGTCATTAAAATTATTTTTCTTACATAAAATTTGGTCTTATTTATTAATTATATTTCTTTGATTATTACCAATAATTACATTTAATGATTATATATTCACAAACCAGCCTTCTTTGTTTAAATTTATCTATTCTCACATACTCACGCACACACACACACACACACATAATTTATACCCCGTGAGATCTCATATTAGATTTTATTTTATTTCCTTCTATTAAAAAAATTGAAATGTTTAAAATTTTTGTCTAAAGTGATGTTTTCTCATGTTTACTTATCTGTTCATTTGTGTCCGGGCGATGTTACACGCACAACGTAACTAGCGGATCTATTGAGTTTATTATATTGATTTCACATTTTGATCACTGTAATAATCGTGCATTGTTTAATTAGACATTGTTCACATTTGTTGGTGTGTTGCGGGCCCGCACTTACTGCCGAAACTTTTTATAGAGACCACTCGCGAGTGGTGATGGCGTTATACTGGGCAGAGAAAAAGGCGCTATTTTGTGAAGCGACGGTTGTTGTGTGCGTGATTCTATTGTTTTAGAGTTTGTATCCTTGCGCCGGTACACTACTTTCGTTATGTAACTTGTTTACTCCTCAAGGATAGGCTCTGACGTAACGCTCGCCTGATGTTTCATTGCATAATTTGTTTACCGTTACATAATGTGTTTACTGGTTTTGTGTTCGTCATTGTCTGACCTTGACACAGCTTGTCGGCTATCAAATACGTTCATACTGGTTTTACAAAACATTGTTAAACAATTCTGCACAGTCAATGTTGCCACGGTTGTTTTCATTTCAAACAAATTTACCTCTCGGTTACAAAATTTATAATTTCTGTCCCTATCACTCAACAAGTTATTTATTATTAAAAAATACAAATCCTGTTATTACCCCAGGTATGCCCAAAAATGCCCCGCTACAATACCCCCTCAATGAGATATTTTATGCCGAAGCATAAAAAATCTCATTGACACATTCATACTTGCTAGAGGGATCAGCCAGGATATGTCGCCACAACCCCCTTTACGGTTTACAAAAATATAATCAACTCACCCTTGGTCCGGTGACTGTGACCGCATCTGCATGACAATACTGGACTTCTCTCTCGAGATCCCAACACCGTAGAGTCAGACAGATACTCAACGCCCCTGCCCTGACGCGCAGGCCAGCTCAGGTCCGCCGCCACAGCATCACCAAACACTGAAACAACAAATCAAAATATTAAATAGTGGCCTTATACAACACCATATCCCCAACTGATCTGTTTCCCCCTAGCGGTGCTGGTTTGCGCTAAGAAGCACTGGTTTTGTTTTTACTCACTTATTACTAACATGTATATATCAGAATACCTAACATAACTTAACATAAGAAAACACAGTACATTAATAATTCATTTTAAAATAAACAACTTACAATTAAAATGTTACACACTTTACATCATTAAATTGACATATAAAATCAAAAATTACTTTTAAACTTGATTTACTCTTATTAATTCGTTTCTCAAAATTACAAAAATTATTTTTTTTTTTTTTTTTTTTTTTTTCAATTATGGCCATCGTTATTCCATTTCATTACTTTGGGTGATTCTACGTTATTCATTATTTCATTATAATTTACTTCATCCATTTGGCATTTACTCATAATCTTACCCCTTTTATTACTCTAATGCTCCCTTACAAAATCTTTAACTAGTATGACACCCCACTATCAAAATTTTACTAACCCTTCTCTACCTCTAACTACTTACTATTTTAACTCCAATCGCCACCCTCTACTCTTATATAAAAAAAATACTCTCTAACCCTTTGTACATAGGATACGTGTTTCCTTCCCAAAACTCATTCCCTTATGTTGGTCCCTGGACTCACCCTAGGTAACCCTTTCCGGCGCCAATCGGTCCCTATCCCGTCCCAACCCTTATGCGGACTCCCCAAATACACTACCACTACTACAAAATTGCCATCCCCAAAAAATCTCACTCTCATAACTTCACTACAACTACAACAAATTAACATCGACAAAATAAACAATATATCGCTCAAAACTCTACATAAAATCTCCATAACTACTGTGTCTCCACTTATACTTCTCAAATTCTATAACATTACATTAACTCAAAACAACATTGCATTATTTTCATTTCCACTATTACTTTAACTTTTACTTCGATTTGGACAAATCTATGTCCCACAAAATTCAACTTGAATTGACTCAAACATTTTATTCAAACAATTACTATCACCCACTTCTATCTTTTACAACCCATTGAAAATTTTACCTATCACAACTATTTTTCATTTTATTTTTAAATCTATAAACACATTGAAAACATATTATTATATTTTTATAATACTTATTCCTAACATACTAATGCAATCAACACAATAAGACATAATAACACAATATAAGAAGTATTTAGTGCATCTATTTTTAAATTCAAACAAAATTATTGAGTAGCAAATCATCATTATTAATTAACATATATCAAATTTTTAATACATTATCCCCTTGGATAACCTCCCAGCCACACACACTTGTACAATACATTACATAACATAATACACAAATATACATTGAACAAACAATTCTCTTTTAACTAATTTATATAAAATTTATAAACATTATTATTTAAAATTTTTCATTAACTGTTTTTATTTATCATCATTATGAATTTATCCTGTGTTGCAATCAGATTTTCAAAATTGCTTAAAATTTATTATTAACATATATTTTTAATCATTATGTTCCACAAAATTCCACAAAATAAACCATTTAACATTTATTTATTTATTCATGATTATTAAATTAAAATCTCATCACACAATTTAAATTCCTTATAAAATTCAAACACATAATATTCAATCACAATATCTAAACATCTCAACTTATTTAATTCATTTGATTATTAAAATAACATATTTCAATTATTATCAACATTCTACAAATCATTAACTATTGTCTTCATAATTATTTTGTTATTTAATTAGAGTGCTAAAATATTAATAATATTATTATTATTAACACAACATTTTCCAAAACATATACACATTACTTATCTAACATTTCACAATACACATATGAATTCAATATTATTTACAAAATATGCGTCAAAACTGTTCAAGTGTATCTCACTTCAGATGTCCAAACCAGCAAGGTCAAACAACCATAAAACAAAATGTTTAATTGTCTTTTATTGTCTTACAGTCTACCCTCCATCGTCCCAAATCAACCTTGGTTTTATATAACACTGTTGCTTTTTATTTACAAACAAATGGTTACTTTGTGTGTCATAACCAGAACAACCAAATTCACTCATTTTACCAGAATACTCATTAAACCAGTCTACGTTAGGTATTTTTGTTACGTCTCCGTCATTACATTCAGTCACTATCGGTATTATTTTTATCAAATCATTGTAATCATTATTATTCAAATATATTTCTAAGCCTTCTTTCCATTCATCATACTTTCTATTCAAATTATACAATTCTGTTACATACCATTCTCTATTTACCTCTCTCTCTTCATAACACCACATCACACTCTCACAATTATTCCGGACAGAGGGTACACAATTACTCCACAAAAATAAACACCTCAATTCATCTACCAATACGGGACTCTTGCCCTTCAACCACAACACTTGTGGACTCAATAAATCATCATAAACATCATAAATAATAAAGGGAAAATTTTCCCTCTGTCCCCACTCTACTACAACATTATTTTTTCTCTCTCTCTCTAACTCACTGACACACATTAACATTTCATAATCACTACCTTCCACCAACTCATCAGTACTCTCATTCTTTATATTTTCATCATTATTCTTCACCCCCACTATACTCTCAAAATTGTCTACTATTTCGTCATTTTTACATTTTGTCTTATTTAAAACATTGTTACCTAATTTCTCGAACTTCTGTTCTAACTTATTTAAACTGTTTCTTATTATTTCGTTAGTGCTTTCTAACTGTTTACTCATTTCTTGTATTTCATGTTTCAACTCTTTAAAACTATTCTTTTGAATATCGAACTTTTCATTGATACTACTTTTGAACTCTTGCATATCGTTTTTCTGTTCATTAAATTGAATATCGAACTTTTCATTGATACTACTTTTGAACTCTTGCATATCGTTTTTCTGTTCATTAAAAAGCAATTTCATCATCTTAATCATATCATTATCTTCAGCCGTTTTATTCGCGACTGGTGTTGAGTGAACACCTTCATGCATGATTTGAGATTCAGTTATGCTTATCTGGCTTTCATCTACACTGTCAGTGACGCTGACAGTTTCCTGATTGTCTGCCATTTTTCTTAAAAAAAAAATTTTTTATATATATATTTCTTAGCAAAATATTATTTTGTCATACATAGTTATTATTGAGAAAAGAAAAAAAAATGTTCTGCTCACTCATACTACAAAACATGACATAACCCTATTCTATACGTCTATTTTACGTATGCAGAAAAAAAAAATTATTTTACCTTAAACAACCATTCTGCTTTCCCAGTGGGCCTATATTTATATAATATTATTATATAAATCGTCCCTGTTCGGGCGCCAAATGTGAAGCTACTTTCCTTCACATAAAATTAACTAACATACATTGTTAACATACATTGTATATTTGTCGGGCGCCATCTTGCCAACTGCAAGAAAACCATTTATGAGGGTTCTTTTCAGCGGACTAGGAGAGCAGAATGTGGTTGCTGAAATAATTAATTTAATTCATATTGGCAATGAACCTAAGGTTTATTTATTCTTTAATACACACAACAACAAAAAATAAAACTTCTTTTCCTACACTTACATACTATTGCCAACTTAACTATGAACTCGTGAAATGAATGTCATTAAAATTATTTTTCTTACATAAAATTTGGTCTTATTTATTAATTATATTTCTTTGATTATTACCAATAATTACATTTAATGATTATATATTCACAAACCAGCCTTCTTTGTTTAAATTTATCTATTCTCACATACTCACGCACACACACACACACACATAATTTATACCCCGTGAGATCTCATATTAGATTTTATTTTATTTCCTTCTATTAAAAAAATTGAAATGTTTAAAATTTTTGTCTAAAGTGATGTTTTCTCATGTTTACTTATCTGTTCATTTGTGTCCGGGCGATGTTACACGCACAACGTAACTAGCGGATCTATTGAGTTTATTATATTGATTTCACATTTTGATCACTGTAATAATCGTGCATTGTTTAATTAGACATTGTTCACATTTGTTGGTGTGTTGCGGGCCCGCACTTACTGCCGAAACTTTTTATAGAGACCACTCGCGAGTGGTGATGGCGTTATACTGGGCAGAGAAAAAGGCGCTATTTTGTGAAGCGACGGTTGTTGTGTGCTTGATTCTATTGTTTTAGAGTTTGTATCCTTGCGCCGGTACACTACTTTCGTTATGTAACTTGTTTACTCCTCAAGGATAGGCTCTGACGTAACGCTCGCCTGATGTTTCATTGCATAATTTGTTTACCGTTACATAATGTGTTTACTGGTTTTGTGTTCGTCATTGTCTGACCTTGACACAGCTTGTCGGCTATCAAATACGTTCATACTGGTTTTACAAAACATTGTTAAACAATTCTGCACAGTCAATGTTGCCACGGTTGTTTTCATTTCAAACAAATTTACCTCTCGGTTACAAAATTTATAATTTCTGTCCCTATCACTCAACAAGTTATTTATTATTAAAAAATACAAATCCTGTTATTACCCCAGGTATGCCCAAAAATGCCCCGCTACAAAGTGTCCGAGGAAGATGAAGAACCTGAAATTGTTAAAGTGTTAACCGGTAAAGGGATGTCAGAGGCTTTCCAAATGATCAATAATGCTTTAAGCTACTTTGAGAACAATGATCCCGATGAAACAAGAAGTGGAAAAGTTAAAAGAGAAGTTGAACATGTTATAAAGTGCTACCGTGAACTGTATAACTCGAAGTTAAAATCCTCAACTCAACTGTCCATAAAAAACTTTTTTTCACAAAGCAGTGTTGTGTCAAATGAACAGGAAACAAGCTCTTCTGAGTCTACAGAAAATGTTGGTCACGAGTAATAATCTTAAATGTAAGTAAAAAACTGAATTTCTTTCAAAATATTTTACAGTAATTTTAATTTGGTAAAAACTATTGTACTGTATAACTTTTTTATTTTTATAACCTCTTACTGTACCTTTATTTAACATAATTTACTCAATTTATATGTGTGATACTATACAAATTTTTCATTTGCTGTATTGTTTATACTGATTTTGTTATGTATTTCGTCAATAAATAAAATTAATTTCAATAACAAAACCGTTTGTTTTAATTACTAAAATCCTTTTTAACGTAAGCCTACTTGATCAATATCAATACTAAGCTGTATGACATTTATTTGCCGCTATCGAGCCAGTCTATAAATAGTCCCCGTTATACGCGGTTTCGCTTTACACGGCACTTTGCCGGAACGCATCTACTGCATATAACAGGGACTACCTGTATGTTATTCACATGGTTCTGGTGTAAGTCTAGATGTCATATGCACTTGTTTATCTGAAAAAAAATTGAAGCAGAAATAAGTGTTAGTAATTATAATAAAGAATATTAACATCCGTATTTTAATGAAGTTTTCAACCATTATTGTACACAGCAACACTATATTTTGGTTTAAACACACACACACACACACACACACACACACACACACACACACACACACACACACACACACACACACACACACACACACACACACACACACACACACACACACACACACACACACACACACACACACACACACACACACACACACACACACACACACACACACACACACACACACACACACACACACACACACACACACACACACACACACACACACACACACACACACACACACACACGTGCGCGCGCGCGCACACGCAGAGAGAGAGAGAGAGAGAGAGAGAGAGAGAGAGAATGTGTGTAATTATTTAAAATAGTATGCTATATGAATAGTTATTTCAAAATCATAAAGATATAGGAGGTATAGAATTTTGAAATTAAATCCTATTGTATACAGTGATTTGGATGCTAAAATGCTATTGAAACAAATTACCAGCTTGAAACAGCTTAATTGGTTTAATAGTATTTTTTAGGCATTTGATTTGGAAGATGTTAAGAATTAATTTAGCGTTTATCTAAAAATTGTACAAATGCATTCAGGAACATGAAATTGTATTTGATCTGTTTATAGAATTCTTCATATAATATATCCATTATGGTATCCTCAGTTATTATTCCTTAATTATTAAGAGAGACAAATTTATGGTTTTTTGGTACTACGTGTATCATATATTGCACTCATTGTAAATCCACTGTGTAAAACATAAAGAGTGTGTATTAATTGGTAAATATATTTTATAGGCTGAATTGTCTGCTTTACAAGGAGATGAAGAACTTACAGAAGAAAAGCAAGATGATAGTGAGCAAGATGCAATAAAAGACTCAGAACTTGTAACACTATCAGGTCCTTCTGTAAATTCAGCACCACCTGTTGAGGCCCTTTTGAAAGAAAGACTTGAAATGTATAAGTTAGCTGAAGCTAATGCGAAGGCTGCCAATGAAGCTACTAGAGCACGAAGGTAAGTAATTTTTGTGTGTGCTCAGAATACTAAAATGTAGACCGAAAAAAAGAGCAAAATAGAAATTCTTTTTGGAAATTATTCCTTTAGGCATAATTTTTGAAACTGTAGTATTGTCTTTGCCAGTGATTTAAGGTGAATTTGGTCGTCATTCAGGCTGGATATATTTTTATGGGTATAATATAAAAAAAATCCATTCAGTTTTTATATCTACATCATCATGTTTATTATATTATGTACAGGGGATAACTGTACCAGGATACAGTGCTAGGATAAAAGTGCAGTATCAGATAAAAGTGCTAGGCAGTTATTGATTAGGTTCTCTCTCTCTCTCTCTCTCTCTCTCTCTCTCTCTCTCTCTCTCTCTCTCTCTCTCTCTCTCTCTCTCTCTCTCTCACACACACACACACACACACACACACACACACACACACACACACACACACACACACACACACACACACACACACACACACACACACACACACACACACACACACACACACACGCACGCGCGCGCGCACACGCACGCGTAATAACTAAATACAATATGCAATATACAGAAAACCAACCTCCACTAACTTCACCATACCTAACAATTGTAACAACCTACCACAACATAAAATGGCAGCTTTCTATTCACTCTTCAACAGAATGTATAAAATACCTTAAACAGACAGGAAATAAGTATAGAAAGAAATATCATTTACCAAATTGTTGAAGAAAATGGATATAGTAAAATCACTATATACAAATAGAAAATAAAATCAAGAATGACATAAAGACACAGTTTTTAAGAAATGATCAAAATGAACCACACATAAATAATAATAACAACAATAATAAAAATGGGCTACTTTCACATACACAAACAAGAGGATGACAAAGCTTACAAAACTGTTTAAAAATACAGACATTAAAGTAGCTTACAAAACAAACGAAAACAACATATAAAAACTAAATATCCAACACAACAAAATATAATACATTGACTAGTGGAATATATAATACTGAATGCCAAGACTGCAACAGATGTTACATAGGCATAAAAAATAAATAAAAAAAATAAAACGTTATTTGGACACTTAAATGTAGTAAAAAAAAAAACAGAAATATATAAATCCAATTTGAACATATTTATAAATATTTATATGTATTTATAAATACAGGCCGTGAACCATCAGAGATAACCAACATGACACTGATAAACCATATACCATACAATGGCACAATACTGAATATATGGAAAATTTATAACCATATAAACATTGCTACGGTAGCACTCTTCGCTGCTGGGCCCCGGAAGTGCTCAGCATACACACAAATAACATAACATAATATCTAAATCCACTAAAATGCTTAAGACACTTTTTCTGTGTTGTGACTTACTTCTCAAGTATTTCTATAATTAATATGTTTAAAAGGAATAAATCCTAAATGTTTAGTACCAAGCCACGTGTTGTTCAATCAAATATATTGGAACTTACCGTCTGCGGCTTTCCAGAAACAGCGTCTTTATAAATTTACATGTTTCTGGAAACATTCTTTATAAAGACGCTGTTTCTGGAAAGCCGCAGACGGTAAGTTCCAATATATTTGATTTTATAATTAATATAATTCTGTAAAGGGAGGAGGTGTAAGTAAAAGAAATTGTTGAATGCGTCAATCTGTGAGCAGAGTCGGATGCGACCCGTTTATTTCAAAAACATTACGAGCCTCTAAATTTATCTAATTATGTGCCAGTCAGCAACGGTCAGTACTGAGCTAATTTTTTTGAAAAACTGAATATAGAAAATGTTAATTGCTAAATATGGGGGTGTCACGTAAATCAATGCTAGTTTACAAAATGGTGTTCAGCGTACACGCTGTGATCTATATATAAATTTCTGACACTGTTATCTATCGCAAAAGTTTATAAAATTATTTCTGACACTTATGACGAGTAACTAGTTTGTCTCGCTTTTGCTTCGTGATTATGCAGCAACTAGCACCGTAAGTTATTGTAACGGGCCTATTTTGGGGTAATAAAGCAGTTTGTATTTTTTTTCATAAAACAAATAACATTTTTCGATGATAGGGACAAAATTTATAAACAAAAGGTAAATTTAGTGGTGACGACGGAAGTGACAGTGGCAGCACTGCTGTTAACATTATACGTGACAATTATTCAATATTATTTTATAAAACGAGTTTTTATGAACTTAACAACCGACGGAACTGTGCCAAGGTCAACCAATGACACACAAAAACTGTCAACAAGTTATGCAACGAAACATCAGGCGAACGTTACGTCAGCGCTTTACATAACAAGGAATGTGGGTGGAGTGTGCCACTAGCTTTGTCACACTCACAGAACAAACTAGTCGGCTATGAACATCCAATATATACGGACGCAATCTGTCTGCGCGCCCGCCGGCTCGGCGTAGTTTTCGTCGCGCCCGCACATAAATAAAATGTGAAAGTTTATATTTTATAATCTAAAACAGTGTTTTATAAGCAAGGTAAATACAGTGACAAATTTAAAACGAAATAACAGTTTGGCTATAAAGTAAAAGGTGAAAACGAGGAGACAGTGAGGTAGTGCACGTCCACGATGAAACATCTCATGAGAGTATCTTCAAACATGATAAAAGGAAAGTAACTTAAACTAAAGTCAATAAAATCTTGCAATTTTAACATAAAATGAGCTCCAAGGGGAATAAATTATGTACTGGGTGAGCATGTGTGAGTGTATGGGCGAGTGGAAATTACGTAACTCAACAGCACTGGTTAGCGTTAAGAAAAATTTAGAATAATGTTTTGTTCAAAGTCTGCTTTTCATCGAGTTTTAATGTATTCTCAATTTTGGTAACTTCATAAAGAAGGGAAAATTTAATTAATGTTCACAGCTTAGATGTATAGAAGAGGGAGAGAAAATATTGTTCGTAATAATTACCAACTAAGTCAATTTGATGGTTTTAGTTGACTATGCAGACTTGAAATAAGGTGTTCAATAAATCAAACTCATTTAAAAATTTGAAGCACTTATTTAAATAACCCATGCTGTTCTCCTGTTCGCTTATAAGAACCCGGGTGTGTAACAAGTTTTATATGTATAGTTGGCAATAACAAGATGGCGCCTAACAAAATTAAAAGTAAAAGTAAAAATAAAATCACTCATGTTTATTTATTTTATTAATATCAATTTATTGATATATCTCAATGGCTTCTGAACAGGGACAATTTTATATAAATAAATTTATATAAATATAGGCCACGTGGAGAACAGAATGGTTGTTTGAAATAGGAAATAAAATTTTGTGTGTACGTAAAATAGACGTAGATAGGGGTTATGTTGTGATAAGTGTGAAATATTGATGTTAATATTTTGTAGCGGGTATTGTGAAGTAATATGCATAATAATTAATATGTATGATAATTATTAAGTAGTAAAAAGGGTATTATAATAAAAATCTTTTAAATATGGCTAAGATACAAGAAAATGATAGTGGTTTCGTATGGAAGGAGTGGGAAAGCGAATTCAAAGGGGTTGTAGGTGAAATGACAGATGAGGAATGGGGTAGGAGACTATAGTTTAACACGAATGGAAGAACAGGAAGAGGGAATATTCGCAGAAATTAAGAAGCACAGTGATGATATTGATAGTGAGGTGACAAGTAATAAAGGTAAGACAATTGAAATAACAGTGGTAGAGAATAAGACAGAAAATAGGCTTAATGATAACGATAGTGTAGGGGTGGAAGAAAAAGAGTATACAGCATATGACCTATTTAACCTACTTAATGAGTTAAAAACCGTAATGGATAAGAGTTTTGATAATATTAATAAACGGTTTGACGAAAATAACAAAATATTGAAGGAATGGGCGCAGGAACTAAAGACAGACGATTAAGGGGGGATACAGTTGAATCAAAACAGGTAAGTGGTAATAATGTCTTTGATAATAGTGAAGAAATAATTAACCAGGTGAGTGATAAAGATAATGAGTTAATCAATAATAGTGACAAAATAGTGGAAGAAATAGTGTTGACTAGTGATGATAATAAGGGTAATTTCAATTCTGATGTAAGTAGGAGTGATAATTATGATAATATAAGTGAAAATATGATGTTAAAAAATAATGGAGTAAATATAGAGAGTATTGATGAAGTTTTGGAATGTAATAATGGAATGTCAGTATGTGTTAATGGATTAAAGAGAGAGAGTGAAGAGAGTTATGTTGGGGGTATGAAGCAGGGGGTAAATTTTCCCCATAGTTATGGTGAACCAAGGTGTTCACAAATATTGTTGTTGAAGGGTAAGAGTCCCTTGTTATTGGAAGACATGAGGTCTTTGAATTGTTCTCCGAATTTTTATAAATTAGTACCCTCTGCATGGAGTGAGAGAGAAAGTGAGATATGGTGTTATGGTGAGTTGTGTATGTGGTGTATGGTGTTATGATAGATAGAGAGTTGTGTATGGAGAGAGAGATAGAATTATATAAGGTAAAAAGAAATTATGACGAGTTGAGAGAAAGGTTAGAAGGGGTGAAGATGAACCATATAAAGTACTTACCTGTTGAGAGAGAGATAGAGAATTATTTTGATAATATTTTTATAAATAATAATGACTTACCTGACGTGATAATAGAGTAATATAAAAGTGATGAAACTACCTACCTGACATTGACCAATAATACTGATGGAGACTGGACAATAATAACTGATGTTGACAAGGTTTATGAAACATTAATAGGGAATAACCCTATAAATTATAATGGGATAATGAATGGAATAAAGTTAGTGGATTATAATAATAATAATAAATGGTATGTGGATAACAATGATGCATGTTACAAACATATTAGATATTTATATGACGATGGAGGCTGAATTAAAAAATCAATGTATAGACATTGTTGAATATTGTAAATTTTGGTAACGACCTTGCAGATTTGGACATATGAAGTGTGAAACAATTGAACAGTTATTGACGAATACTTTGTAAATAATGTAGTGAATTCATTTGTGTGTATTATGAAATGTTAGGTAAAGAATGTGTATATGTAGCAAAAAATGATGTGATAATAATAATAATATTATTAATATTTTGCATTCTAATTAAGTAATAAAATTAATTATGAAGACAATAATTGATGATTTGTAAATTTTGATAATCATTGGAATATGTTGTGTTTTAATAATCAATTGAGGTAAATAATTTGAGATGTTTAAATATTGTGATTGAAGGTTATATAATTGAATTTTCTGATGTATTTAAATTCTTTTATGAGATTTCAATTTAATGACAATTAATAAATAAATAAATGTTAAATGGTTTATTTTGTGGAATATCATAATGGTTAAAAATATGTTAATAATAAATTTGAAAATTTTGAGTAATCCAATTGCAGCACAGGATAAATAATGAAATAATGATATATATAAAAGAGTTAATGCAAAATTTTAAATAATAATGTTTATAAGTTTATATAAATTATATAAAAGAGAATTGTTTGTTTAATGTATGCTAATAATCCAGGTTAATTTCTATTTGTTTATTATGTTAGGTAATGTATTATACAAGATGTGTAGGTTATCCAGGGGGATAATGTATTAGAAATTTGCTATATTTTAATAATGATGATTCGCTACTCAATAATTTTGTTTTGATTTGAAAAATAGATGCACTACATACTTCCTATATTGTGCTTATTATGTCTTATTGTGTTAATTGCATGTAGTATGTTGGGAATAAGGATTATGAAATATAATAATATGTATTCACTGTGTTTATAGATTTTAAAATAAAATGAAATAAAGTTGTGATAGTTAAAATTTTCAATGGGTTGCAAAAGATAGAAGTTGGGTGATAGTAATTATTTGAGTAAAACGTTTGAGTCAGTCCAAGATGAATATTTGTGGGACATATAGATCTGTCCAAATTGAAGCCAGAGTTAAAGAAATAGTAGAGATGAAAATAATGTAATGTTGTTTTGAGTTAATGTATGTTATAGAATTTTGAGAAGTATAAGTGGAGACACAGTAGAATTGGAGAATTTATGTAGAGTTTTGAGTGATATATTGTTGTTTATAATTGATGATGTTATTTTGTTGTAGTTGTAGTAAGGTAATGAGATTGAGATTTTTTGGGGATGGCAATTTTGTAGTAGGGGGTAGTGTAATGTGGGAGTCCGCAACATGATGATGAGTTGGGACGGGATTTGGTATAGATTTAGTGGGAAGGGGTTGCCTTAGGTAGAATCCAGGAACCAGAGAACGGGAATTGAGCTTTTTTGGGGGGGGGGAACACGTATCCTATGTACAAAGGGTTAGAGAGTATTTTTTTTATATATAGCGAGAAGGTGGCGAATTTGAGTTAAAGTAGTAAGTAGTTAGAGGTAGAGAAGGGTTAGTAGATTTTTTGATATAGAGGGGTGTCATACTAGTTAAAGATTTTGTAAGGGAACGTTAGAGTAATAAAAGGGGTAAGATTATGAGTAAATGCCAAGTTGATAAAGTGAATTATAATGAATAACGTAGAATCACCCAAATTAATGAAAGGGAATAATAAATGAAATGATGGGTAAACGTAGATTGAAAAAAAAAAAAAATTTTTTTTGAGAAACGAATTAATAAAAGTTAAATTGAGATCAAAAGGTAATTTTCTGACTTTATATGCAAACTTAATGATGTAAAGTGTGTAAGTTTTAAATAAAAATTGTTTATTTTAAGATAATAATAACAATGTGAATTATGAGTGTACTATGTTTTCTTATGTTATATTGTGTTTGTTAGTGTAAGAGAATTTTATGAATTTAAATATTTTAAATGTATTTTTAAAGTGGGGATGAGAGAAATGTAATATGGTAATGGGAAATGTTTATTTAAATTCTGATGGGAATCAGGGCAATGATTTTGAATTTTGGGATAAAGTTAACAAGAGAAAGTAGATAGAATGAGATTATGGAATTTTAAAATGGGTATCATGTTGTTATTAGATATTTTGATATATATGTTAGAAATAGGTAAAAAACAAAACCAGTGCTTCTTAGCGCAAACCAGCACCGCTAGGGGGAAACAGATCAGTTGGGGATATGGTGTTGTATAAGGCCACTATTTGATATTTTGATTTGTTGTTTCAGTGTTTGGTGATGCTGTGGTGGCGAACCTGAGCTGGCCAGCGTGTCAGAGCAGGGGCGTTACGTATCTGTCTGACTCTACGGTGTTGGGATCTCGAGAGAGAAGTCCAGTATTGTCATTCAGGTGCGGTCACAGTCACCAGACCACGGGTGAGTTGATTATATTTTTGTAAACCATACAGGGGGTTGTGGCGACATATCCTGGCTGATCCCTCTAGCAAGTATGAATGTGTCAATGAGATTTTTTATGCTTCGGCATAAAATATCTCATTGAGGGGGTATTGTAACGGGCCTATTTTGGGGTAATAAAGCAGTTTGTATTTTTTTTTTGTAAAACAAATAACATTTTTCGATGATAGGGACAAAATTTATAAACAAAAGGTAAATTTAGTGGTGACGATGGAAGTGACAGTGGCAGCACTGCTGTTAACATTATACGTGACAATTATTCAATATTATTTTATAAAACGAGTTTTTATGAACTTAACAACCGACGGAACTGTGCCAAGGTCAACCAATGACACACAAAAACTGTCAACAAGTTATGCAACGAAACATCAGGCGAACGTTACGTCAGCGCTTTACATAACAAGGAATGTGGGTGGAGTGTGCCACTAGCTTTGTCACACTCACAGAACAAAATAGTCGGCTATGAATATCCAATATATACGGACGCAATCTGTCTGCGCGCCCGCCGGCTCGGCGTAGTTTTCGTCGCGCCCGCACATAAATAAAATGTGAAAGTTTATATTTTATAATCTAAAACAGTGTTTTATAAGCAAGGTAAATACAGTGACAAATTTAAAACGAAATAACAGTTTGGCTATAAAGTAAAAGGTGAAAACGAGGAGACAGTGAGGTAGTGCGCGTCCACGATGAAACATCTCATGAGAGTATCTTCAAACATGATAAAAGGAAAGTAACTTAAACTAAAGTCAATAAAATCTTGCAATTTTAACATAAAATGAGCTCCAAGGGGAATAAATTATGTACTGGGTGAGCATGTGTGAGTGTATGGGCGAGTGAAAATTACATAATTCAACAGCACTGGTTAGCGTTAAGAAAAATTTAGAATAATGTTTTGTTCAAAGTCTGTTTTTCATCGAGTTTTAATGTATTCTCAATTTTGGTAACTTCATAAAGAAGGGAAAATTTAATTAATGTTCACAGCTTAGATGTATAGAAGAGGGAGAGAAAATATTGTTCGTAATAATTACCAACTAAGTCAATTTGATGGTTTTAGTTGACTATGCAGACTTGAAATAAGGTGTTCAATAAATCAAACTCATTTAAAAATTTGAAGCACTTATTTAAATAACCCATGCTGTTCTCCTGTTCGCTTATAAGAACCCGGGTGTGTAACAAGTTTTATATGTATAGTTGGCAATAACAAGATGGCGCCTAACAAAATTAAAAGTAAAAGTAAAAGTAAATATAAAATCACTCATGTTTATTTATTTTATTAATATCAATTTATTGATATATCTCATTTGGCGAGGGTGACTATTACAGACAAGACACGTCTTGGTTGGTTATGGATAACAATCTTTTTACATCTATTACAAGTTTTCTTTTCTTGTTACAAGCGTAATATACAAAATTATTAGCCACTATCATTGATTTATGATAGCTCAAAAACAATCATAGTTACCTTGGTTATTGAGGCTCCCATACATGACGAAAGTCCGGCGACGGGCCACTCCGCTCACAGCATTTGATGGGAGACTGACGAGATTTAACAAAGCACGATAGGGTTAGTAAAAGGGAGGGCGTGATGTCAGAGCGTCGGGCAAGGTACAATTCGCGGATTGTTGCATTCGGCAGAAGACGAATGATTGCAACAACATAAACCACAAGACAAAGTAATACCTGAACAATTACAAATCAACCCAAAACACGACACAATTTTCAAAATATTTAACATTGTAAACACTTAAAAAACAAATATATATACCACACCCACACACAATAATACCAATTTAAACTACCAAAAGCCAACAGGAAGCCATAGCAATAACCAACCTGAAACAAATATTCCACAAGATCAAAAACTAAGATGGCTGAGGATAGGAAAATATATGTTTCCAAACATGTTCCAAGTAAGGAAACAATATATAGTGAAAACTGTGTAAGCCAGAATCTTAAGGGTCCATAGATTTCTTCCGGTTTGTTTCTGTGTTGAACAGGTTCAAATAAACATGAACGCAAATTCAACTGCAATACTACGTAATTTTTTTATGTACTGTGTATAGGATATCTTACATAAACCAGGTAAATAAAGGATATAAACTAACATTTTAAAATTAATTACTGTATTATACAGCTATATGGTACTCTTAAATTATTCTACTTTTACTTTTTCCACAAATCTAAAAGAGTTTTTTGCTTTAATTTTAAAACTGACTGTTTCTCAATCAAAGTTTGTAGTTCGAGGATGGATGTCATCATTACTTTACAGTTTGACTTTTCCATGAATTCTTCAAATGCCATCAGTTTCTGTAATGCGTCTCTGCAGTCTTGAATTTTTAAGGAGGTTACAACGATAAGCAATTATGCTAACAATAATGAATTAATTAATCTGTGATTAATTAATTATGTAAATATACTAATTTGCATAATGAGCTCGTGTAATCACTCAATTAGGTTACTCATATCAACTGAACTGATTGAAGCTAAATAACACGTTAATTCCTTTACGTTAGCATAATTATTTCATGGAGACTCTAATTGTTGTATTAATAAAAAAAAACTACTATAAATCACTCAAATGCCATTACTTTCTTGTTCTGAGGTAATTTGACAATAATGAACGCATATATTCTGGATAAAAATAAACACTTATTTATTTAACATCATATCATTAAATAAAGAGACTTCAATATATAAAATATGGATGATTCCCTGTGAATACATTCATAAACTCATAAAAAGAACATAAAAGAACACATGTATATACGAGGGCTATCCAGAAAGTAACAGACGTTTTGACCGACCACGGCGGTGGGCGGGGATAGAGCCACCATCTTGGTGTCAGAACGTTCCTACACTCAGTACGCATCCAGCTGTGGTAGCGTGCGGTCTGTGCCCCTCTTACTTTGCTCTCTGTGGCGTGTTAAAATGTGCGCTGCAATAGAAAATCCCGCCACTTGTGAGGTGCGTTCTGTGATTAGGTTTTTGTTGGCAAAAAATCACAAACCAATTGAAATTTATCGCCAACTTTGTAATGTGTACGGAAAAGGAATAATGAGTGAAAGCTGAGTGAGGCAATGGTGCATTGATTTTAAAAATGGCCGTACCAGTGTTCACGATGAGGACCACAGTAGTAGACCTAGCCTTGTGACTGATGAACTGGTGATGAAAATCAACGACAAAATTCGTGAAGATCGTCGTTTCATGATTACGGAACTTTCGAAACATTTTCGCCAAATTTCATGGAGTTTGGTGCATGAAATTGTGGCGGAAAAGTTTGGTTACCACAAATTTTGTGCTAGGTGGATTCCGAAAATCCTAACGGAAGACCACAAAAAACAGAGACTGGCTGCAGCACTAACTTTCCTCGAAGATTATGACAAAAATGGTAACAAAGTTATCGATCGTATCGTAACTGGGGACGAGACTTGGGTGAAGCATGTCAATAGTGAAACAAAAAGGCAGTCGATGGAATGGGGACACGCAAATTCTCCCAAGAAACCAAGGAAGTGTTTGCAAACGCTGTCAGCAAGAAAGATCATGGCTACTGTGTTTTGGGACTCTGAAGGAGTGATTCTCGTTGATTTTCTTGAACGTGGCACAACAATTAACTCAGAGAGGTATTGTGAAACACTGAGAAAGTTAAGGCGCGCAATACAAAACAAGCGTCGGGGAAAACTTAGTGCGAAGGTTTTGTTTTTTCACGACAACGCACGTCCACACACGGCCAATCGTACCTGAGAGCTCTTCGATGGTTTTGGATGGGAGGTGTTCGATCATCCACCATACAGCCCGGATTTGGCGCCGAGCGACTATCACCTCTTCCCAGCGATGAAGACATGGGTCGCTACACAATGCTTTGATACTGATGCCGAACTGCATGCCGGTGTAAACCAGTGGTTGAAATCGCAGGCGGCAGATTTCTACAGAGACGGTAATGAAAAACTTGTGCCACGGTATGATAAGTGCCTTAATTTGAATGGCGATTATGTAGAAAAATAGCTTAAGAGTGTACCTTTCAAATGTATATAATAAAATTTTGTTTTTCATTTTGTAAATTTTTTATTTCAAAACGTCTGTTACTTTCTGGATAGCCCTCGTACATCAAATTACAAGGTGAATCCAATACGTTGTTTGCTGGAAAACATACACATACATATATAATGCAATCGATATATAGAAACACAAATAGTCAAACAATAAATCTTATACTAATGCGTTCATCGTTTGCCTCAGATGGATGGCGTTAATTATGTTTATCATGTTTAATTTAAATACTCAAGGGGTGTTTCTTGAAAAAGAGACAGGACAGTAGAGTTCTTATGATAAGAATAGCATAAAGATTACTTGTTAGGCGAATTATCCGATATTTCCATCGGTGTAACTCCTCCTCTCTGCTGGTCCATGTGTGGGAAGCTGCGTAGCTGTGATGTCACTGACACTCAACACACGCGGAACAGATTCACTCGCGCTGTGTGTGTATTCTGTTGATTCGGCTGTTACTGTTCGAGTCATGAAATTATGTGTCGTGAAGATGAGTTCATCGTTAACTATGGTGTATATGTCTGTCTGTCTATTGTTGAACTTCTGGTATGTACATTAATGTTTAGTGTCTTTGATGCCATGGTGTAATTGTTCCAAATGATATTGTATCGCTCCGCCGCACTGTACAACGTTACGATTTCGTCGTCCAGTATTACATCAACGATAGTTCTACGCGTTGGTTATTGATGAAAGTGTGATTGGTTAATTCAGTTCTGAATTTGAGTATAATAAAGAACTCTATAATTGTTAAGCACTGGCGTATGTCGCATGTTTTTAGACACTGTAGGTACACTATTACCGGATACGCGCCAATATCGAAATGTCTAAGTCACTTAGTTATATGTCGCGTAGCAAAGTTTCAAAGTCCCACTGCTGTCCGTGTGTTAATCGAACTTTGACGACCGACTGTTTAAAAGTACGTGAAGACTGCTCAAAGTATATGATTGAAAAATTATGAAAGACTGTCCTCCCGCGTGCTCTGCAAACAGTTTTTATCAAGCATCGTTTACCACAATGCACCCTTCTGGAAAACACGCCTCAAGTCGAACATGATAGGACAGAAGATCTCCTACCCTTATGCCAGACCATCGTTCTTCACTTCTCATTCGACGTTCCCGTTGCCATGCTGGCGACGGTCCTCTCCACCTGTTCTCTGGGTAGATGCTGGGTTGTGATTGGGTATCCTGTCTCCCCACGAGTTCGCGTCGAAAGCCTCCGTACTCTTTTCCTAGAACAGGAGCAATTTTCTTGGTTGTCCATTATGTCTTTGTCTAAGCGTACTCCGGATCTCGCTGCAGTTCTCACGCAAACAATGTGTCGTATTTTGTTATTGTTTCGCTGTGCTCGACCCCTTTTCCGAACGCTGTCCTGGCGCAGCGTGTCGTCGTTTCCAAAACGGCACTCCTTCTCCCTGTTGTAAATATCCATTGTCGCCAGTAAGACGTTCCCCTGCTGTGTACAAGTTCGATTCTATTCTTTTAGGTATCGATGTCCGTTCTCATATAGGGTACATACTATTGTGTGTCTTACACCCTTTTCTTATTACTGGTACACTTCAAATTATCCCGGCAGTGTGTCCGTCACAGTTTCACTCTAATTGGTACTTGACACAGTTTCTTTTATCTTACATTTTGCAGGCTGTAAATCTCGTGTTTGAGTCGAGTCTGTCACGGCCAACCTTGTTCCCTATTGTAAAGCTATGTGAAGCGTATTTGTATTGTCCGAAGCAAACGTTCACTTGACACCTCGTCACACAGTTCCTTATTTATTGCTCGTGGCCTGAGTAGGGGTGTCTTGTTGAATGTAACGTCTTTTCGATCATACTAAAATTTTTAATTTTTTTGGTTGTTACAAGGTTCAACAGCTTCTTCTTCTTCATCACCACTACCTCCTTTGGCCACATTTACTCACACTTCAATAGTTCCATCCAAGGTCTGAAAACCGGCTTCAGTTGGTACATTCTCGTTGATATTGACGTAATCATGTGGTTCGGTTCCATTGGTAATTAAGGCAAGGTGCGTAAGCTAGAGATGGGGTTTTCTTCTTCCAGTCCCAAATTTTCTTCTTCTGTGTTGCTTTTAATGTTACTTTTCCAGAAGCATTTCTTTACACATGTCCAGCTAATGTCATTAAAGGCACTGCAAATCCATCTTACGGCATCGAGAATAGATATTTTCTTCGCTAATTCATCCACAACCTGACATTGCTGCATGTTCGTGACAGCAGACTGCAGAACGTATTTTCGGAAGTGGACTTCAAAAGTTTTAATCACACCTTGATCCATTGGTTGAATAATGCTAATTGTATTCGCCGGTAGGAAACAGTTTTATATTTGACAACTTTAGATAGGGATGACACGTTGCATTGTCTAAAAACAACAAGATGTGCCATTTTTACATCTTCATCTTCTGATTCAGTGTCTTCAACCATTCCTCCATTATTTCTGAATTCATCGACGCTTTTCTGTTAGAATGCCACACAACCGGTAGGTTGGACATCTGAACATTTTTGAAGCATCTTTGCTTTTGAGCTTTTTCAATCACTAATGGTTTTTCAAGTTTTCCACCTGCAAATCCGCACATCAAAATGGTCAATCTCTCCTTCGACTGTTTTCCACTGTTGCATCTTTTGCCCTTCAGTTTTAGCATCTTATTTGGCAAAGTGCAAAAAAACAAACGTTATTTTGTGTCTGTCACGAGAACTCTCCAACCATCCATTTGACACTTTAAAATCTTCTTTGTTTAGTCGCTGCGTGAGCTTGTAGAATAGGTCCTGATATGGGCAAATTTCGAGCTCTTCTATTCAAAAACCAGTCATACATTGTCGCATTTATGTCCTCGTTTCTGGTTTTTCTTAGCTGCCTCTTCGAATCACCGCTTCGCTTGTTATTTAGCCACTCACTTTTTATTTTGTCCTTGTTTTTTGGAATTTCATACACTTGAGTTTTTCTACATTTAAACTTTTCCACTAATTGTTTAGCACTCGTTTTATTTTCTGCATAACACTTAATAAGGTCTGTTTTCAACTTCAAAGCCAACGTGTTGTTTTTCAGTTTATTCATTTTGGTGATGGCGGATATCTGTACCCTTCGAAATACCGTACCATACTGAATGTTTACCCAAGACCTCTGAATTGTTGTAAATTTAGAATCAGTGGGAAACTTAGGTACAGTATTGTGTCAGTGGGGAAAGCCCATGAACTAATTGTACATTCTACAATTTTACCTGTAGTTGCCCCAACCATGTCTTATCTTATACTTATAGTCTGCTTACAGCATGACGTATGTACATAACTGGTAGGTATGCAGGTAGTCAAAGAATTAATGAATTTGAAACTAATTGTTCATTTCTCAACAGAAATTTCCTGTTTCATACAGGCGACTAGGATTGTTGGAACGGAAAAATTCTTTCCATTTCTGCGTTAGACGGTTTCTGTTTTATACAAGTTGTTTTTAACATATGTATTAACTATGAGAAATTGAAGGGACCACAAAAATTTTCTGGCTTAAAAAAGTTTCCGTCTTTTCCAGGTTTTGGCTTAAGCAGTTTTCACTGTACCTTGATTGTAAAATAGTCGTGAATATTAAACAATGTATATGATGTGGTGTGATCTAATAAGTTCTGTGTGTGTCAAAAAACAGTGAATACTTTTTTACTTAAAAAAAAAAAACTTAGTTTAAATATTTATTAAGATTATAATTTTTATTGGTATTCGTGGTTACTTCGCAAAGTATTTTATACTGATAAAATATAAACCTGCCTTACAAACAGGATTATTGTAATGATATCATAAAATAAGCTGATTTGTTAAACCAATACGAGAAACTGATAAGCCTGCTAAAATACAATAGAAGGGCAAAAAACTATATGAGATATGGGTAGATTGAGAGAAAAGCAGACAGACACCCAATTGGGGGAGGGAATTACCCCCACTTACAAGTATAGTGTGAAGTGTCTAAAGATGAGAGAGGGGGGACAATGCAATAACAGTTTGCTGTCTCACTTACACACAACCTCTGTCTCTGTCACACATGTTACTGATGTTCTCGCCATCCTTTTTGAAGCTGGTGTTCACACTATGAAACACTGTACAGGACTGTTGTGTGCATGTACAACATGACTGAAAATTTTGTTAGCATTGGAACGATGTGTTTGTCCACTGGACATCTCTGATAGGCGCCCACAGAGGTGGCAAAAGGCGAAGCGGCGGCGACGTGGCAGTGGCGACCGACGGACGGGTGGCGATAATTTTAAAGCGACGTGGCGGTGACGTGTCTTAACGCCAACAGGGTAGGCGGCTGTTGCTGTCACATCAGTCGTAATGTTGTCCTCCGATGATGAAGATGTTTTAGCGCTTGTCCATTTGGCAAATGTAAATATTTTAAACAAAGTAGTTCATAAAAGACGGCGATTTTGGATACATCCATATTGGCAGAAGAAGAAAGATTGTGGTGCGTTTAATGTGTGTAAGGAATTGAACTTGTTCGATGAGAAGTTCAAAGCATTTTATAGAATGAAGAGAGAAACATTCGGTGTTTTAGTAGAAAAGTTACGTCCAGAAATTAGTAAAAAGGATACAAACTGGAGGCTTTCTGTAACGCCTGAAGAACATATTTTAATAAAATTAAGGTAAGTCAGAAATCGATAACAAATAACAATAATGTTGTACCCGAAGTGGACACATTTTCAATTATTTCTAATGCTTACTCAAAAACTACCACAAAATTTACCATCAACATTATTGACAAAGTATTTAACAGCACACACATTTTTTTATATCGTTTTAAATACTGAAATATGTTTTGGTACTGTGTGTTTTATATTTTAGTGCCTATGATTCACGGAAGTACTAATAACTATTTGTTTGAACGGTAGTAAACCACAATTCAATACGTCCACTTCTGGAATCAAAGTGCATAATCCTCATAAAAAGATAATTAATAAAATTTAACGTTACAGAAAGATAACTATAAAAACACTGTACTTAAAGTGGACGCAATTCATGAGGATGGCCTCGTATCATCAGCACTTTTTATACCGTTTGTGGTACCAAAACCTGCATGTGGTGTGTGGTTCCAAACGGTACCGACTGTTGATGATACGAAACCATCCTTGGAAACATGTCCACTGAAAGTACAGTGTTTTTTAAATTTATCACTGTGTAAGTTAAATCTTATTAATTATATCGTTATAAATCAGTCATTTCAGGATGTGGAATGTAACAAGACTACATAGGTACACACAATTATTGTAATTTTGATAGAAGAAAATAACAAAAATTTTATTACGGTATAGTCTACAGATTGTTCAAAATAAATTGCAGTACATGTTCACATGAAGAATATTTTTAAATGTGTTAAATTTGTATGAAGGACATTCTTGTAATATCCAACCATCATTTAACTGACCCAACCATCGTTTAAAGTACGTAATGCATCAGTAAGTGTTACATTTCCTTGCTCAGTAGTAATATGGAGTGTGCGATGAGTGACTGCATTAGCCGGTTGATGCTGTTCGTACCCGGAAGCATGCGAAGTTGACAAACCAGGAGAGAAGTCTTCATATGACACATTTGCTGGTGATTTTTCAACTAATATCGTATTTCCTGCCATAGTTGACGAACCAGGCAAGAAGTCTTGATAGGAAACATTTGCTGGTGGTTTTTCACCTAATATATTTCCTGCCGTAGTTAAAATTCCAATTTTGAAACGTCGCTTTTGCTCCTCCATCATTTTTCTCATATCCAGTAATACGCTCATTAAAAATGAACAATCTGCATCATCATATTTTCCCACTGTCTGTTTTTTTGCGGAAAAATATTCCATTGCTGATCTGTTGACGTTTTGTAGCGACAGTAATTGATCGGAAACTTTTCGATATTTGTTTTTTGGGAGTTGCGAAGGGGCATGATTTATTGGTCTTGAACGGCATTCTTCTTCTTCCTCTTCTTTTTCTTCCTGATGAAGTGGTGCTACAGATTGACGTTCCATTTGAATCTGGGGAGGATCCTCATCCGTAAAAGATGCCGTTTCGTGTAAGATCTCTTCACTCACTCTTTCGTCGTTTGGCTGACTTATGTTACTTTTCGTTTGGCGGGATTTTGTAAATGGCTCAAGAAAAACCATAAATTCGGCCAAGTAGTATGGCTTCTTATTTACAGTACCTGATCCTGACGGCGTATATTCTCGTAGGTATTTTGTGCATCTTCCTTGTAGGTTTCTCCACCTTGTCTTGCAAGCAGGCACTGTAATGTGAAAGATAAATTTAAAATAGAATATTGCTCTATATATATAATTTTGAAGACAATATCAATTTTAAAATGGCTAATACTATCACTTAATTAATACCACTACATTTTGTTACTTTTAGGTACTTCGCTATTGGCTGTAACTTTAAAATCACTGGCATATTATTTCATGAAAGGGCACACAACAGTACGCAGAATTGTTAAGGAAACAGCAGTTGCTATCTGGCACACCCTTCAACCAGAATACATGTTGTTAATAATAATGCAGTGGTAGACAATTAACTGAACGATAATTAAAATATAAATTAGATTTATTAGAAATTAACAACAGTGTAAGCTATGCTCTCACAGTGTACACACGCACCAACAACAATGTCCTAGTTAAATCTTATGTTTTATAAGTTGGCACTAGTGAATTTATAATTTCAATTAGATAATCACAAAGTATATAATATTCGAATCATAATTAATTATATTTCATAAACATAACTTTTAACTGATACACTTAATGTTTATTCAACACTTCCCCTGTTTATGTAATATATATAAAAAGTCTCTGCATAAAAATTATTTAAGACTTTTACAAATGATTGACTGATGTAACTCAAAAACCGGACGTGGAAGTGGCTTGGTGAGGATATCTGCTGTCTGATCCTTGGTGTTGACATACTCTAGATTGAAGACCTTCTCTTCAAACTTTTCTCTTATATAATGGTATTGGATGTCAGTGTGCTTAGTCCTTTTGTGAAATACTGGATTCTTGATCAGTTGAATTGCACTTTTATTGTCCATGTAGCCTACAGAGTTGTTTTTGTGCTTTTCAAGATGCATAATGAGTTCATGAGTTTCCTTAGCCACATTATGTCTTTAACAGCTCGGCACGCTGACATATATTTAGCATCGGTTATAGACAATGCTTTTGTGGCTTGTCGTTGAGAACTCCAGGTAAGTACACTCGATCCTAGTTTGATTAAATATCCAGAAGTAGACTTGTGAGTTTCAATTTCTCTAGCAAAGTCTGGATCACTATAGACTTGCAAATGAGTATTAATATCTGCTTCGAACTTTAGACCGTAGTCCAGAGTTCCCTTTAGATATTTGAGGATTCGTTTCACAGCATTCCAATGAAGCTTGGTAGGTTTTTGAAGATAGCGACTTGCCTTATTAACAGCAAAAGACAAATCTGGCCTGGTACCATTTGATAGGTAAAGCAAGCTTCCAACAGCTTTTGCATAAGGCGCGTTGACTATTCCAGTGTTCAGATTTTTATGGGCATCAGTGTATGTCTCTTCATGAGGATCTGCAGGGATTGTCACTGGATTTGCATTCTGCATCCTAAACCTTTCGATTACCTTTTTTGCATACGCAGTTTGATGGAGGAATATTGATCCATCCTGGTGTCTTTCAATCTGCAACCCAAGAAACATATTTGCCTGATCATCAGTAACCTCAAATTCCTTTTTTAACCCATGGATGAGATTGTTGATATCATCTTATTTTTTAGCCGCAATTAGTCCATCATCAATATAGACGGCTAAAATCAACCTTCGATCTTTATTCATGGTAGTGAAGATACATGGATCTGCCTTGGTAGATTCAAGTCCGTACTTCTTTAGATATTTGGTAAACCTCTGGTTCCAACATCTGGAGGATTGTTGAGTCGTATATGCTCCGAAGCAGCTTGCAGACTTGATTTGTTCCATTTGAAAAACCTTCTGGTTGCTTCATATATACATTCTCTTCAATCTCACCATTTATAAAAGCAGTTTTGATATCAAACTGCTTCAGTTTGAATCTTACTACGGGACTGAAAGTTTCCTTGAAATCAATCCCAGCCTTTTGATCAAAACCTTTGGCAACTAGTCTTCCCTTGTACCTTTGAATATTTCCATTTGGATCCTTTTTAATCTTGAAGACCCAGCGATTTCCCATGACATTGGCCCCAGGTGGTGGTTCAACTAGATTCCATACTTGATTTTTAAGAAGAGATTCCATTTCTTCATTCATAGAAATACTCCAGTTTTCAGCATCATCACTGTTTACAGCTTCTTGATAATTGAGAGATTCAGTACCTTCTGCAATAAAACAGTCCTCGATGTTAACATAATCAGCATATCTCGCTGGAGGTTTGATTGTCGATGATTGGCGCAGTCTGCTTCTGTAGTTTGTAGTCTGGTCATTCTCAGTACCAGCTATATCAGATTCTTCAGATTGCACTTGATCCTCAGAAGTTATATCATTTTGAACGATATCATGATCTTCAACAAAAATGTTATTTTGAACGACTTCAGGAACTTTATCTTTCTTTTCATCGGGTAAGTATAATGATGTGTATTCTTCCCTGTTTTCATCATTTTCTTCTTCACTTGCAAATGTATTCGTGAAAATGTTGTCACGTACTACATTTACTTGTTTTTTTATGAGGAAACCAAACTCGAAATCCTTCGATATTCTCTTCATATCCAATAAAATATCCCTTTTCAGATTTAGCGTCCCACTTCTTCCTTTTGATCTTGGGAATGTGTGAGTACACTTTGCTCCAAATATATGTAGATATTTTAAATTTGGCTTACGACCATGCCAAAGTTCATAAGGAGTAAAATCCTTTACTGTACTTGTGTTTGTGCGATTTAATACATACACCACTGTATTGACCGCTTCAGCCCAAAAAGTCTGTTTAACTTTCTTGCGTGCAGAATAGTATGTGCTGCTTCAACTACTGTTCTGTTCTCCCTCTCGGTTGATCCATTTTGTTCTGGTGTATATGTCACTGAACGCTGGTACGAGATTCCATGGTTACTGAGCAACTTGGAAACATTTTCACAGTCAAATTCCAGTCCGTTGTCAGTTCTCAGAATTTTTATCCCATGAGAACAGTGTTTTTCTGTTTTTTTAACAAAGTCAGTCATGCAAGCAAGAGCTTCAGACTTTGCATTAATAAAATACACATGTCTATAATGAGAAAAATCATCTTTTAGGAGGAGAAAGTATCTCGATCCACCTATAGAATTTTGTGACATTGGACCACACAAATCTGCATGAAAGATCTCACCAATAGCACTGGTTTCGGAAGTACTCATTGGAAAGGATAGGCGATGAGCTTTTCCAATTGCACATGCATTACAAAAACATATGTCGTTGTTTTTAACTTTAACACCAAAATGTTCAAGTACCTTTTTAACTCTAGGATAGTTTTGATGCACTAGTTTTTGATGCCATGTTTCCAAAGTATCTGCAATATTAGCACAGTTAGTGTTCAATTCTTCATGTTTTTTGCTCGGAGGCTCAATTTCAAATTGCATTTCGAATAAACTGTCTTTTGCATAACCCCATAGCTACGACATGACCATTTTTCAAAAATTTGTACACTTTATTATCTGCAGTTTGTTTTAGACCTTTGTCAAAAGAACACCACTCGAGAAAAGGTTGTAACTAAGATCTGGAACATATAAATACATCTGCTAAATGATTTTTATTCCATTTTTCACCATCAAATGTATTACGTTTATATTGCCTTTTCCATAGGCTTTTAGAAAATCACCATTTACAATACACACCAAGATTTCTTGATTTAATGGTTTATAATCTACAAACCAATCTCGATGATGTGTCATGTGGTCAGTTGCACCTGCATCTTTATACCACATGTCGACCTTTTTAGAGCCTTGTAAAATAGGTGCTAAGGCCTCACTTATAAGTGCAGTTCCCTGTGTTATATCACGTTCTTTGCTTGTGTCATTTTTATCACGTTTATTAATGTATTTTCTGAATCTACAATTTTGAGCCCAATGGGCTTTTGGTTTAGACATATTGTTAGAATTGTTTTTATTCATACCCTGTTTTGCACATTTGCCTTTATATTGAGATTTTGACGCAAAAGCTTTACTTTCAGTCTTTTCAGTATCATTCACTCGCATTTCTTCAACTCTTAATCAGGTTCGTTTTTGTACGATCAGCCTCAGCTGTCGACTCCCGTGCACACAGAAAATGACTAAAATTCTTTGGCAACGTAAGCAGAATTGTCGACACTATCATCTTGTCATCAACAGTTTCACCCATGCTTTTAAGTCGATAGGCTAAATCTTCAGTCTCTGAAATGTGTGTAGCCATATCATCAGCTAAATCGTTGAGAAATGAGTGCCACTGCTGGTGAAGAATGTGCAGAGATGCTTCACATTTTTGCTCATACACAGACACAAGTTTTTCCCACATTTCTTTGGCATTTTCTAGATTCGCAAGATGAATCATGGTTTTTTCAGTCAGAGTTGTCACAAGTACTCTGAGCTGTCCCGTCTGCCTTTTCGAAATCAGATTTCTTCTTTTCATATTCTGTTTTCTCGGCTACAGACGCATTATTATTTAACATAGTGGGCTTAACGTGTACACCTTTGACTACATTCCATAAGTTGTAGGATTTCAATATAACTGTAATCTGAAATTTCCATATATTCCAGTTCTCGCTACCTTGCAACTTGTTAATACATAGTAATTCACTTTCCATGTTTATGGCGTTGAGGTTAATTTTCACTTTTACCACGCGGTCGTCAGAATAACGTTTTTCAATTTCACATAAATATTGCCCTTTGTGCGAACCTGGGCCCATAACCTGTTAATAATATATGCAGTGGTAGACAATTAACTGAACGATAGTTAAATATAAATTAGATTTATTAGAAATTAACAAAAGTATAAGATATGCTCTCACAGTGTACACACGCGCCAACAACAATGACCTAATTAAATCCTACGTTTTATAAGTTGGCACTAGTGAATTTATAACTTCATTTAGATAATCACAAAGTATATAATATTCGAATCGTAATTATATTTCATAAACATAACTTTTAACTAATACACTTAATGTTTATTCAACACATGCCTCATCCAACGGAAGAAAAATGGAAATATGTAGCCAGTCGATATTGGGAACTCTGGAATCTTCCAAACTATATTGGTAGCTTAGAAGGCAAACATATAAGAGTAAAATGTCCTCCAAATACGGGCTCAGCATACTTTATTATAAAGGATATTTTTCGGTCGTATTACTGGCTGTCTCTGACGCTGATGGAAAGTTTGTTACTGTTGATGTAGGCGAGTATGGGAGAGCTTTGAAAGAAAGTAAATTTGGTAAAACCTTGCAAGATGGGCGATTGCAATTTCCGAATACTACCCCACTGCCTGGCGACAATGAACCTTTCCTGTATTTTTTTGTGGCGGATAAAGCGTTTCCTCTGACGAGTAATATTATGAAACCCTATCCAAAAAGAAATCTCAATAACAATAAGTGAATATTTAATGGCCGGTTGTCAAGAGGAAGAAAATCCGTGGAGTGTGCATTTGGCATGATGACTTCAAAATTTCAAGTATTACACACGCCAATAAATTGTAATATAAAGATGGTCGACGATATTATTTTAGCTCTTTGTGTGCTACACAATTTCATTCAACATCATGAGGGTATACTTTCAACCCCAAGCGGGGAGCAAAACATTCAAGAAACCATCAATGAACATGTCCGCTTGGCAAATCAAAATCGCCCAACAAATCCTGCTCTACTATATAGAGATAAATTGTGTGACTTTTTTCTTAAGCCGGAGGGAGCACTAGCATGGCAGGAAAAGTACTATTTGTAGCTACGCTCTGTTAAAACATGTTTGTGGTTATGCACAGTAACTGTCTTAATATATTGTGGTTAATTAACAAATATTTTTTTTATTTTCTTCATCCTGACTTTTTTCCGTATATTTTATGCATGAATTATGTAGCGTGACAGATAAGCACATAAAAATGAATGGCGAATTGATCATTAAAGTAATATAATAAAATGTTTAAATCCGAAGGAAGCAAAATAATAAAGAATTAATTCATAGCAACCGTGCAGTACAATCATTGATTAAAAGTTTAAGTTCGTATAAAAGAAATGTTACTAGTGATGAATCATCAAAACCAGTTTAATAACTCAAGGTGAAAAAATATAACCCAGGAAGGTAAGGAGTAGATAAGGAAGCAACCCAGAACATTACTAAACCCACAACGAAGGTGAGGAATAAATAAAGTAGAAACCCAGACCAAGGCAAGATCCACCATAAAAGGTGATGCATTTAAAGAAACAAGAAGAGTAGATGAAGAAGTAACCCCAAAAAACCCTATGACATCCAGAAGAAGATGAAGAAAATACAATTCTAAGAAGCCAGAAGAAAAGAAAACATCGATGAAGAAACAAGAAGAAGACAGCATCCACAAGAAGAAGGAATGCTCTTGTAAAAAACACCCATATCCCAAATAAATAAAACAATAATAATAAAAAGTATAACAGAGTATTCATAAAAAAAAACCACATGTACAATAGAAATAAGACTAAAAGTGTATAGAGTAAGAGTTGCAAGTGGACCAAGGTGAAACAATAATATAATACCAAAGAACAAATCTTCATTGTAACCCACAAATAGATCTCTTGATTTTAATAAGACTAAATAACCATTTAGAAATAGAATCAAGGAGTGTAAAGTGAACCAGTGCTAGTTTGTGTATTATAAAAAATAAACCTTATGTTTCATTATTGGCATTCACAAACTATATAGATAGTGAAAAAATACAACTTTTGAGTGACTTATTATTTGTACAGAGGGAATATAATACATGTGTTAACATAGAGCTGTCAATCTGTTTAAAATGACATTTATTTAAATGATGAATAAAAACAGAAGCAGACACAGGATAAAAGGTAAAGTGACAGGGTACAATTTACCCAAAACCATATTAAAAACAGTTAAAAACTGAATAATTAAACTTAGTATAAGGAATAGAGAATAAGAATGTAGAAAATAAGGTTTTGTTTATATAGAATAAGATATTTTAAAAATGTATTAGGAATAAGAACATTTAAACAGTTTAGAACCACTAACATCCTTTAATTGTAAAAATATTTATTATATGTATTAATGTTAATAATTAAATAAGATGTTAGCAGGGAAAAACATTTTTTAAAATAATATTTGTTATGTTTTAGTATTAAGCTTTAAGTATAAAAAAATGTCTGATTAGTTGAAGACAACTATTATTTAGAATTATTTCTTGTATGTTAATATTATTGAAACCGATACTAATTGTTATTCTGTTTAATAGAAAAAATGTTTAATTTATATTGCAATGTTAAAAAGTCAGAGAGGGTATAATTCAATGTGTATTGTTTATATAAAAATTTGTATGGAAAAATTGTTAGGAATCTAGGCAAAATGATGAAAACTAAACATCATCAAAACTGAGAAACTAAGTACTTAAATACATTTAAACTGAAGGGATTTAGATAAGGTAAACCAGAAACAAAGCCATATAATTAGAAATATAACTTAGAAAGATTTTGTAAAATTATAGCCAGGATTATTAATAAAAATGGAAATGACAGAACTCAAAAATTTGGAGTGGGGAGTCATATATTCCAACATAATATTTTAAAACTTAACCAATTCATATAATTGCAAGAAATTAAGGGAATATAAACCTTTTATTACAATATGAGATTTAATAATCAGAAATATAACTTGATAATGGCAGAATTTGGATAATAACAGGAAGCTGGACTTTAAAATTTACAAGATACAAAATGAAGGTAAAATTACCAATTTTAGGTCAAAAACTTAATAAAAGGGCATTATTTGATATCAAAATACGCTGAATGAACTGAAGGATAAAATTAAGTAACAACTAGCTAATAAATTTGAATAATAACCAAAGTATAAGCAGTTATATAATGTAACTTTATTACATGCACAGGATGCAAAATAAAATTCGAACAATGTAAGGAATAATATTGCTTTGGCTAAGGTTTTAGTCGGAGGTGAAGGAAGTTAGAGAGTTAATTATTGAACGTTGTACGGGACACTTGATACGAGCATTTAAAACGTATTAACCTAGTTTCGAATACCGTAATGGCGAATAATAGTATGATCCGAGAGTGAAAATCGCGAGTGGCGGCAAAAAACATTTTACAACCTCAACACAGTGACATAAACACCTTCCAACACCGAACAAACATGGTATAGCACAAAACTACAGTGAACTAACATTTTAAACTCGATAAAACAGTAATATAACTTAACCATCAAAAGTGCCTGATCGACAAAAGTGAACCAGACTTATAAATACACTAATTTTCGAAATACAACACTGAAACTTCACCAAAGACACTAAACCAAAATCAGAAGGAAGATTTGCAGACACCAGGACGTAAATTCGACAGGAAAACATCTTTAGTGGGACACCAAAAACTTCGAGGTGACGATCTACAACTTCGACGGCGGCCATTGCTGTTTCATCAACGCTTAACTGAACACAGCCATCTACTGTTTGTCTGCGAGATGGTTCGCAACCTGTTTATTTATTTTTACACTTTCAATTGAATATATGTACTTTTAGTTTTAAAAATTTATCTTGTAATGCTATACTTTTTAATCTTTGCCCCATTTCTCTTACTTTTCCCATAAATAACTGCTCAAAGAACCTTTGTACTTTATATAAAAATCTGTGATAACATATCGATACCCTGAGAATCGATTTAAAAATCGACAAGAGTCCGAATAATCAATTGTTAATAAAATAATTAATACCTTTCAATTAAAATAGTTTTTTCTTCATTTCTAAATATAACTATTTAACAATAGATTAATTTAAACATAATTTGCTACAAGAATTTCACCACCAGAAGGAAGATAACCTCCAAACCGAAAGTAAACAAGAATCGATTGCAATTGGAGACAATCCTATAAGAGGCTGGAATTCTTTAACAAATACACAAAGGCTTATAAAATCTTCTAAATAAATGATAAATGTTTCGGAACATCACGAAACTCAATTAATTGTTTTTAATTAATTGATTAATAAAAAAAAATTATTTTTAATTAAAAATTTTTTTTTTAAACAAACAATTTTATTTATTTCAAGAACACATATTTAAGATATTTTGTAACACAATATTATTTCCACGATACACGTTTAGTTACAATTTGGCTAGCCCAACAGTGGGGCTTAAAAGAAAAGGAAGCAGACCAGATTAGGATTGTAACCAGGTTTAGTTACCAATTGGCGCCCAACTGAGGGGCTTTAATTAGCGATTGAAAGGCCACTACAATCTGCCCAATCACTAATTGGAGTTTGGCAGCAGCTATAAAGCCAGAGAAAGGGAAAAATGCAACGATGTGCAACCTCAAAGAAACGGGCGGCGGAGGCCGAAAAGGAAATCGAATCAAATATATTGGAACTTACCGTCTGCAGCTTTTAGAAACAACGTCTTTACAAAGTTGACATGTTTCGGGACACTTGTCCCATCATCAGAATTTAAAACAATCGCGTATCATTTAAAGTTGATACACTTGTCAAACAATTAAAACATTAAAATCCAATATGAAACAAATAACTTAAAACAATATGATACTTAAATGTTTAAAGCGAGCGCGAAGGTTTACCGATGTACATCGTATGGAGACCGACCCCGCACTGAATTACGTCTTGCTCCCACCACGACAATAGCGTGTCGTGGTGGGAGCAAAACGTAATTCAGTGCACGGTCGGTCTCCATACGATGTACATCGGTAAACCTTCACGCTCGCTTTAAACATTTAAGTATCATATTGTTTTAAGTTATTTGTTTCATATTGGATTTTAATGTTTTAATTGTTTGACAAGTGTATCAACTTTAAATGATACGCGATTGTTTTAAATTCTGATGATGGGACAAGTGTCCCGAAACATGTCAACTTTGTAAAGACGTTGTTTCTAAAAGCTGCAGACGGTAAGTTCCAATATATTTGATTGAACAACACGTGGCTTGGTACTAAACATTTGGAATTTATTCCTTTTAAACAGGAAATCGAAATGGACATGGAAAATAAAGAGGCGACGCCAGTAGAAGATATGGAAAGTTATTGCCACCAGTATTGTCTAAACAACCTGCACAACCAGAGGAACAACCTGAGATGCCCACACAAACAGGGGAGGCCAATATCCAGGAGTAGGAAGTAGAGAAATCCAAGGTAACAGAAGAGAGTAAAATGGACAGATTCATGGAAATGTTCCTACAAAAGATGGAAGGAATGGACAAGAAAATGGACGAAAATAGTAAGAAAATGGATTCTACAAATGAAGAGTCGAGTAAAAAGATGGAAGGAATAAATAAGAACATAGAATCCACAAAAGAAGAAATGGGGAAAAAGTTAGAAGAATTGAAGGAAGACAACCAATCTTTTAAGGAAGAATTTAAATCGACCAAGGAAGAATTGATTAACAAGATTGAGAATACCAATAAGAGAATTCAAGAAAATAGTAAAAGGATGGAAAGTGACAACAGACAGTTGAAGGAAGATAACAAGAAGTTGGAAGAGAAGATGGGGGAGAAATTGGAAGAATTGAGAGAGGACAACCAAATTTTAAGAGAAGAATTAAGGGAGGTCAATCAGGAGAATCTGGACAAACTTGACGAAAGAATGGAATTGTTAAGAGAAGAACTGAACAAGGAAATCAACGTTAACAAGAAAGCTATGAATAAAAAATTAGAAGAAGAAAACATAATGGTGAATCGACAGATCCGAGAAATTGACGGAAAATGCAACCAGACTGAAAAGGAAGTACAACAATTTAAGGAAGTAGTTAACATCAAGTTTACGAATGTAGAGGAGCATAGTCGCAGGAAAGTGGAAGAACAGCGGAAGGAGACTCAGGAAGAATTCGGGAGAGTACGGAGCCAAGTCGCGGAACGGTGTGATGGGATGCAAGAGGCTATGACCAATATCATGGGTCAGGTACGGCAAAGCCAAGAAGAGATGGAAGCTTTGAGGAATAGACCGACTCATTTCACCGGATTACCCATCAACGAAAACCGAGAATGGCTCAACTTCCGGCAATACAAGAGGAAACCAATGGAGTTCCTGGCGAGGGTAGAGGAGTACTTCGCCAAACATAGAGGAACTCAATGGAGCAATAACCAGGAAATACTGGACGAGTCATTCAGGGAGATGACTGGTAACTGGTGGATGGCTAACCGTAGCGAGATTGCAGACTACCAGCAATTCAGGAAAATGTTTAAATCTAAATACTGGTCCGAAACAACACAGAACCTGATAAGAGACAATATTTGCAATGGACGATACAGGGCCCAAATAGGCAATAGCATGACAGCCTATTTCCTAGGGAAGGTGTGCCTGGCGAAACACCTCGAGCCGGCTATACCCGAAGAGTGCCTGGTAAATAAACTATCCTATCATTATGACGAGGATATTGTCAGGGCAAGGAGAGGTAGCCAGATCAAGACGGTGCAGGCCATGACGGAGTTACTAGAAGGGTACGAGAATGAAGAGTACTACCGCCAGAGCAGGAGGAGGAATGAGCGACCGGAGGCGAGGACGAATCAGTACCCTAGTAACGGAAATAACCGTCCCGGAAACCGAAACCAGCCCAGTAATTATGACGGCAATAATAACCCGCCGCGTAATAACCACAATTTTAATGGCAACACGAACGGTAATAGGAACAATAACACCTATCCTAATAACCAGAACAATTATTATCAGCCCCCTAACAGCCCGTATAGTCAGAGAAATCCCTACCCCGGTAATGGTGAAAGACATTACCAGCCAAATAGAAATTACTATAACAATAATAATAATAATAATAATAATAATAATAATAATAATAGAGTTTCACGCCCGAGGGTTAATTTTATAAGAGCGGAAGATTGAGGTCCAAGAAGGTACTACCAACAACGGAGGAACAGTTTCCACGGTGGAGATCGAAGATGGAGAAGTGCAGAACGGGACGGTCCACGCCACGAACATGGAAGAAGGAGTACGAGCCTGGAGGATCTTGGCCGGCAACAAAACAGGGAAATAACCCTCGAACAGGGTACAGAGGGGCAGGAACCGACACGGAGTTTCCAGAACGATGCCTCGGTTAATCCGAGTCCTAACGATGACCACAATAATTTAAACGGGAGGAGGCAGTAATTAACTATTATGACCCATTGCTGCTTCTACTTCCTGGGTTTTATAAAGAAGAGTTGCAAGAAGCAACCAATGCAAAGAACATCACAATAATCAGTAACCATTATTTGAAAGATATAAGAACCGAACTTTTAGAGGAGAACGAAAAGAGCCTCAATAATAATAACAATGAAATATTGTATATAACAGCGGAGGTAGAAGGAATTCCCGCAAAAAATCATGATTGACACCGGTGCAAATATTTCTATTATAAATGCAAATGAACGGGAAAGAATCCAGAGAGAATGTGGGAAAACTTTGCCGATGTTACCAGTGAATAACATTGTTTTAATAGGTGCAACTGGCCGCCAGAACAAAACTATTAGGAAGCAAGTTTCCTTAAGTGTCGTTAGCCGTGATATAGCTTTGGACATGGAATTTTTGATCGCCACCGGATTACCATTTGATATACTGATAGGTTGCGATATTCTAAGAAGGTACTCCGCCATTATCGACCTTAACCAAGAGAGAGTGTCACTTTTTCCAGACGGAATAACATGGACCGCAAATTTGGTAGGAGGCGCAAATATACTTCCCAGCCCAATACACCAACAACTTCGTAAAATAAATTTTGTAAGGAACAGCCCCCTTCATAAAGCAATTGTATACAACAACGGAGGAGAGGATTTATGGTCAGTAAAGATACAAGAGATATGGGATTTCCAGTGTGGAACCAACAACGAAAAAATACCTGTACATTTAGCAGATCGTTTAATCAGTGTATATGAGAAATACAAAGCAGTGTTTTCAGACGAGCCAGGTAAGGTTAAAAACTATCAGTGCAAACTGGAATTCAAAGAAAACGTGGAGTTTAACCGGAGGTCATATCCAATCACGCATTCGCTAAAAGAGGCCGTGAGAACAGAAATTAATAAAATGATCGACAATGACATAATTGAGATTAGTCAATCTACTTACACTAGTCCAATTATTGCTGTTCCAAAGAAAGACGGACAAGTCCGGCTCTGTTTGGATGCGCGCGAGCTGAATAAAACCATTGTGAATGACCGAACATCACCCGGTGAAATAGAGGAGATACTAAAACGTTTTCACGGCACTAAGTTTATCAGTACCTGGGACACTGTATGTGGTTATTGGCAAGTGGAGTTGCATCCACAAAGCCGTCAGTACGTGGCGTTCATTTTCGAAGGGCGCAATTACCAGTTCAAGAGACTGCCCTTCGGACTTGTAAATTCTGTCGCCATCTTTGTGGCATGTATGGACCAAATACTTGGACAAGAAGCACTCCAATTTACCACAGTCTATGTAGACGATTTACTCATTACGTCAGAAACCTGGGAGGAACACTGTTATAGAGTAGAATATGTACTCAGAAAGTTAGCGCAAAACAACATAACTTTGAAGTTGGAGAAATCCAAGTTCATTGCGCGCGAAGTACAATACTTAGGTTTCAATCTAGACGATAGAGGTATTACCCCGTCAGCAGAGAAAGTGGAGGCAATTCAGAAGTTCCCGCAACCAAGAAACAGGAAACAGTTACAATCTTTCCTCGGACCTGTAACTATTACAGAAAGTTTCAGCACAAATATTCCGAGTTGACAGCCAAGTTTCAACCACAATTATCTGCGAAAAACAAATGGACCTGGGGTGAGGAACAAGATATTACCTTCCGATTGATAAAAGAAAAGTTTCCGGAGAGCGTTATACTTCGTCACCCGGATTTTAAGAAACCATTCTTTTTAAATTGCGATGCTAGCGACATAAGCTTAGGAAAAACATTATACCAGGAAGATGAGGAGGGTCACCATCTGGTAATAAGCTTCGCTAGTCGCACACTGAATCAATGCGAAAAGAATTATAATGTAACCGAAAAGGAATTGCTTAGCGTGGTGTTCGCATGCAGCAAGTTCCGAACATACATTCTCGGGTATCAAGTCACTGTTCGTACTGATCATAAATCCATCTCATTTCTACATAGGTGCAAATTGAGTCACGGCCGATTGGCTAGATGGGTACTCGCCCTACAAGAATACGATTTAAAATGGGAGTATATTCCGGGAAAAAAGAATGTGGTAGCCGATGTATTATCACGGATAAATTTGGAAGACCAGACCTTCGAGGGAGAGAAGGAGAGCTTGGTTAAAATTTACAACCTATTTAAAACCAGATCCGATCTACAAGCTCTATTAATAAACATCCGTATCCACCAACCGTCTCATCCTAAACTGAAAAACATAATCAGTCGATTGGAAGCCGACGATGACACAGTTTCCAAATACTACCATCTCAATAAAGGAATATTATTCGTAAAAACGGCATTGGATGAAGAAACATGGAAGGTGATAATTCCGCACCAAATCGAAAAGGAAGTTATAATAGATTATCATATCAGGTATGGCCATATGGGAGCGCTAAAAGTGATGCAGGCTTTAGAAGAAAACTGCAAAATAAAGAATATTAACCAAAAGGTGAGAAATTACCTAAAGTCTTGTAATATTTGTCAGTGTGTCAAAATAAACAATGAGAAGAAAGAGGGTATAATGATACCAATCACATCAAACACAAAACTAGAAAAAGTGTTCTTAGATATCTGTGGGCCATTTCCCCGTAGCGGCGGTCAACACAGGTATAAGTACCTAATAATAATCATGGACCATTATACGAAGTACATAAAGCTATATCCGGTTAATCGGGCAACAACAGCGAAAGTTCTTGCGGTAATCACAGACTTGTATGTGCCAGAGATCGGTAGACCATCTTCAATTATTACCGACCATGGTACTCAATTTAAGGGAAGAAAATGGCGAGACACATTATTATCACTTGGGATCAAAACCTATAAGACGTCAGTCTACCACCCAAGTAGTAATCCGGCTGAGAGGGTACTGAGAGAAGTGGGTAGGATCTTGCGGACGTACTGTCACAACCAACAGAGAAAGTGGCAAGAGTACTTAGCAGCAACAGAGAAATTCCTAAATTTCGCCCACCATCCAGCTATAGGAATTACCCCTTACTCCGCCCTGTATGAGAAGCCAACTCCCCGAGAAATTGAAGAAATAATCGAATTTCCACCAAACAATGATCGTAAGTTTGACCAGGTGAGATTCTATAACAAGGTGGCCGAAGACCAAGAGAAACGGCAAGCCAAATATCAAAAGGCAATAGGGCGTATAATAACTTACAAAGAGGGTGAGAAAGTTCTATTAAAAAATCGAGAACTGCCCAGCACCCTAGAAGGGATAACCAAAAAGTTATTATTACTCTACACCGGACCATATGTTGTTGTAAAGGATAATCATAATAATACGTATGAACTGAGAGAAATAGTTTCCGGAAGAGTTAAAGGTGTGTACAACCAAGCATCCATGAAAAAGTACTATGAAGAATGAGTTAAGAATTTTGAATTTTAAAACTAAAAATTCAAAAATGAAGTAAGACCAACTTACTACCAAACCATTTTGAGAGAAACCATTTGGAATAAATAAAAGAAAGAATTTTAATAATACAAAAAAATTCAAAAATAAAAGTAAGAACATCTTACTAACAAATATTTATGAGAAAAAACTTTATGGCAAAATAAAAGAAAGAATTTTGAATTTTAAAATACAAAAAATTCTAAAATGAAGTAAGACCAATTTACTATAACTAATTTTGTGAAAAAACTTTATGGTAATTAATTAAGAAGAATTTGAATTTAGAGAAATACCAACAAAAAATTCTAAGATAATTGGTTATTATATATAAAAAAAAAAAATTGAAAATTAAGTAAGCACATGTTACTATAAACAATTTTGAAGGAAACAATTTTGGAAATAAATGATTTAAACAGAATTTGAATTTTGATAAAACGTCAAAACTTTAAAACAAAATAAGATCAACTTATTACAAATGATTTATGAGAAATGTTATGGAATTAAATAAAAAGAAGAGTTTGAATTTTGCATAAAACTAACAAAGTTCTAAAAATAAATATGTTCCATTTATAATTAAATTTAGAAGAAAATAATATGATTAATTCAGAAAAAAGAATTAAATATAATCCAGAATAAATGTGAATATCTAGCATTTGAAGGAGTAGAGAAGAAAAACAAAAAAGAGTGTGATATACAAGAGAAGGCAAATTTGGAAGCAAAGAGAAGAATCTGTTATTATAATAAAATTATAAGAAAAAAAAAATAATAATAAAATAGTAATGAGAACAACCTATGACTAATTACTTATGAAACGATAATGGAAACAGTTAAGCAAGAAAAAGGAATACGATATTACTCAGTTCTGAAAAACAAAGAAGAACAACTCATACCAAACATATGGAGAAGATGATTTTGAACAAATAATAATAATAAGAACTGTATGAAATGAAAAGAGAAGAAGTACCACATGAAATATAATATAAATGAATTAATGTTAATGAATGCGAAGGCGGATTAATAACTTTCTAAGAGAAAGGAAAGAACAAAATGTTTAAATAATATGATCAAAATAACAACTTGAATATCTAATATAAAGATACAAATTTAAAAATTAAATATAATAAAGTAAGACCATTCAAATAATGAATAAGAAAATACTATATATAAAGACCATGCTAACATTGTAATTAACCAGAAGGAAGTATAAAGAGAGTTCAGATGGAGAAGGAGAAGAGTTACACTATAACTAGTAACAAGAATTATTAACAGAAGTTTTCAACCATAATTAAAATAAATATATCAGACGAGTTAAGAGTTCAGAAAAATATATATATAATGAGTATAATAAGAATTAAGAAGATTTATTAAGATAGAAAATGTGAGATAATCTGAGAAACTACGAAGTGAAGAATCCAATGATATTTTTATTAGTCGACAATGAGACTACTTTTTATTTTATTTATTCGATGACTGACTGAAGATAATTCCAGCAGCATTATGTTTTTTGAGCAGAGATGAATGTGCCTCTGGACTCAAATTGTAAAAGTGGTGTATGGCCAGCAGAGTTGTGAAGCCTACAGTGCCCTTCTGAACTGCCCCAGCCCACGTGATAGGGAATGTTAGGGAATTAATATCCCAAGGATGCAACACGAAGTTTATAAAGAAAGAAAATGTATAATAATAATAATAATATATCTCAGAAGACACTAACTATCCAAGAAGGATCAAAAGTCAGATAAGTGACTATATATATAAAATTTATTAAACTCAACTTTAAAAAAGTCGATATAGAAATGGAGAGGAAAATGAAATATAAAAAATAATGAAATTATCATAAGAAATTATTTCATCCAAAAACAAGTCTGAAATAATTACTTCTGGAGGAGAGCAATCTGTAGCGTGACAGATATGCACATAAAAATGAATGACGAATTGATCATTAAAGTAATATAATAAAATGCTTAAATCCGAAGGAAGCAAAATAATAAAGAATTAATTCAGAGCAACCGTGCAGTACAATCATTGATTAAAAGTTTAAGTTCGTATAAAAGAAATGTTACTAGTGATGAATCATCAAAACCAGTTTAATAACTCAAGGTGAAAAAATATAACCCAGGAAGGTAAGGAGTAGATAAGGAAGCAACCCAGAACATTACTAAACCCACAACGAAGGTGAGGAATAAATAAAGTAGAAACCCAGACCAAGGCAAGATCCACCATAAAAGGTGATGCATTTAAAGAAACAAGAAGAGTAGATGAAGAAGTAACCCCAAAAAACCCTATGACATCCAGAAGAAGATGAAGAAAATACAATTCTAAGAAGCCAGAAGAAAAGAAGACATCGATGAAGAAACAAGAAGAAGACAGCATCCACAAGAAGAAGGAATGCTCTTGTAAAAAACACCCATATCCCAAATAAATAAAAACAATAATAATAAAAAGTATAACAAAGTATTCATGAAAAAAAACCACATGTACAATAGAAATAAGACTAAAAGTGTATAGAGTAAGAGTTGCAAGTGGACCAAGGTGAAACAATAATATAATACCAAAGAACAAATCTTCATTGTAACCCACAAATAGATCTCTTGATTTTAATAAGACTAAATAACCATTTAGAAATAGAATCAAGGAGTGTAAAGTGAACCAGTGCTAGTTTGTGTATTATAAAAAATAAACTTTATGTTTCATTATTGGCATTCACAAACTATATAGATAGTGAAAAAATACAACTTTTGAGTGACTTATTATTTGTACAGAGGGAATATAATACATGTGTTAACATAGAGCTGTCAATCTGTTTAAAATGACATTTATTTAAATGATGAATAAAAACAGAAGCAGACACAGGATAAAAGGTAAAGTGACAGGGTACAATTACCCAAAACCATATTAAAAACAGTTAAAAACTGAATAATTAAACTTAGTATAAGGAATAGAGAATAAGAATGTAGAAAATAAGGTTTTGTTTATATAGAATAAGATATTTTAAAAATGTATTAGGAATAAGAACATTTAAACAGTTTAGAACCACTAACATCCTTTAATTGTAAAAATATTTATTATATGTATTAATGTTAATAATTAAATAAGATGTTAGCAGGGAAAAACATTTTTTAAAATAATATTTGTTATGTTTTAGTACAGTAGAACTTGGCTAATTCGAACGTGCATAATTCGAATTCGTGGATAATTCGAACTTTTACCGTGGTCCCTTGAATGTCCTATGTAAAACCGTGCAAAAACATCGTCTGTAATTCGAACTTTTTTTGGTTAATTCGAAATAAAATTGTTGCTCAAACTACAAAAAATCGCCTGCAGTATGGGTTAGACCACGTAACAATAGAGACACGACTGGAAACAGACAAGCAGGCATCGCACTTTGTGAACAGACGCTTGTCCTTTGTGTCAAATTCGTGAATTGGCGCCAGTATCTCACGATGACACGTGACTGGCTCGTGTAACGGTACCGTCCGCCATTGTCTGTTGTTCCATGCCTTGTCAGTCAGCCACCCTCACTATTGCTTTCAGTTTAAGTTTAGTCTGCCTGCATTCGTGGAAGGGTTAAGTCTTTTTGAGTTTCTACTGTGCGAGCTGTGTCCTGTAGTGAGAGACCGTTCCTTTCTTTATATACTCGTAAAGACTGGCGTGTTTTAGTGACGCTTATTGTGCAGTTTTATTGTGTTGTGTGTTCATCATGGCCCTTTCAAAACCAACATGGATCCAATACAAATCACTGACATTTACCGAAAAAGTTGCCATTATTCGGGAAGTGGAAAAGGGACAAAAAAAGAAATCTGAAATTGCTAAGGAATTCGGGATACCACCAAATACACTGTCAACGTATCTAAAAAATAAAGAGAAGATTTTGAATAGTGTGTGTAAGCCAGCGACAAAGATAGGAAAAGAGCGCGAGCACCAGAAAATCCTGACGTAGATGAATGTGTAGTGAAGTGGTTTAAGCAAGCAAGGGACAAAAAAATTCCAGTCAGTGGGCCCCTCGTCAGAGCCAAAGCTGAGGAATTCGCATCTAGCTTAGGGAAAAATGTTTTTAAGGCCAGCACTGGTTGGCTCGATGGTTTAAAGAAAGGAATGGCATGTCTTTCAAAACTGTTTGTGGGGAAAGTGGATCTGTTGACGTTGAAGCTGCAAATTCATGGAAAGACGATTTGTTGCAATTGATTTCTGATAGAGACGCTAAAGACATTTTTAACGTAGACGAGACGGGCTTATTCTTCAAATGCACCCCCGACAAAACACTTGCTTTTAAAGGAGAAAGTTGTAGTGGCGGCAAACACAGCAAGGAGCGCATAACACTTTTAGTCGGAGCAAACATGGATGGCTCGGAAAAACTGCCTTTGCTAATAATAGGGAAGTCAGCTAACCCACGTTGTTTCAAAAATGTAAAAACAAAACCAGTTGAATATGAATCAAACAATAAAGCTTGGATGACAGGTGAAATTTTCGAAAGATGGCTTTTGAAAATCAACAGGCAATTTCGGAATCAAAACAGAAGAATCGTCTTGTTTACTGACAACTGTAGAGCGCACAACACTATTCTTGTGATGGAAAATGTAAAGGTTGTGTTTTCCCCCCAAACATGACTTTAGTAGTTCAACCTATGGACCAAGGTGTAATAAAAAATTTTAAGCATTTTTCAGACGGCTTGTGGTCCAAAACATTCTGTCAGGTGTTTAGTTAGATGAGCACGAAAATACTATCAAGATTAACATCCTTCAAGCTGCCCGCATGTGCAACAGTGCTTGGGACCAAGTTACGCAAAAATAATTGCTAATTGCTTTTGTAAAGGTGGTTTCTGCCACATTGAAGGTGAAGAGGAGAATAAAGCTGCTAGAAAAGTCGTACCCACTGCGGATAACTGGGAAGATGTTGGACATGACGCAGGCATTCATTATGAAGAGTTTGTAAACATGGATGAAGACTTGGCGGTGTGCGGTGAACAGACAGATGCGGAGATCTTGGTTGATGTTATGAACAAAAGAAATGATGGTGCAACTTCAGATGAAGAAGGGGGCCAGCTAGAACTTCCAGAGATACCGATTCCAACGGATTCACAGGCATCAAATTACATTCAAGACTTGAGACGGTTTGTTGAAGGACAGCAGAACGTAAGTGACGCTATTTTCCAAGCACTTAATAAACTTGAAGAGTTTACTACAACTCAGTGTATTAATTGCAATATGCAATCAAAAGTTTCTAGCTTTTTCAAAAAACTGTAAATGCTATATTTTGTACTGAAACGTCTTTATACGTTTGTAATACATATGTATAAGGAAATTGTTTAATAAAATAACATATTGCTTTACTGAATTTCGGTTTTTGATTTGATTTTTCTACCCTTATTAAAACTTTCCTAATTCGAATTTTTGGATAATTCGAATTTTTTACTGGTCCCTTCAGCTTCGAATTAGCCAAGTTCTACTGTATTAAGCTTTAAGTATAAAAAAATGTCTAATTAGTTGAAGACAACTATTATTTAGAATTATTTCTTGTATGTTAATATTATTGAAACCGATACTAATTGTTATTCTGTTTAATAGAAAAAATGTTTAATTTATATTGCAATGTTAAAAAGTCAGAGAGGGTATAATTCAATGTGTATTGTTTATATAAAAATTTGTATGGAAAAATTGTTAGGAATCTAGGCAAAATGATGAAAACTAAACATCATCAAAACTGAGAAACTAAGTACTTAAATACATTTAAACTGAAGGGATTTAGATAAGGTAAACCAGAAACAAAGCCATATAATTAGAAATATAACTTAGAAAGATTTTGTAAAATTATAGCCATGATTATTAATAAAAATGGAAATGACAGAACTCAAAAATTTGGAGTGGGGAGTCATATATTCCAACATAATATTTTAAAACTTAACCAATTCATATAATTGCAAGAAATTAAGGGAATATAAACCTTTTATTACAATATGAGATTTAATAATCAGAAATATAACTTGATAATGGCAGAATTTGGATAATAACAGGAAGCTGGACTTTAAAATTTACAAGATACAAAATGAAGGTAAAATTACCAATTTTAGATCAAAAACTTAATAAAACGGCATTATTTGATATCAAAATACGCTGAATGAACTGAAGGATAAAATTAAGTAACAACTAGCTAATAAATTTGAATAATAACCAAAGTACAAGCAGTTATATAATGTAACTTTATTACATGCACAGGATGCAAAATAAAATTCGAACAATGTAAGGAATAATATTGCTTTGGCTAAGGTTTTAGTCGGAGGTGAAGGAAGTTAGAGAGTTAATTATTGAACGTTGTACGGGACACTTGATACGAGCATTTAAAACGTATTAACCTAGTTTCGAATACCGTAATGGCGAGTAATAGTATGATCCGAGAGTGAAAATCGCGAGTGGCGGCAAAAAACATTTTACAACCTCAACACAGTGACATAAACACCTTCCAACACCGAACAAACATGGTATAGCACAAAACTACAGTGAACTAACATTTTAAACTCGATAAAACAGTAATATAACTTAACCATCAAAAGTGCCTGATCGACAAAAGTGAACCAGACTTATAAATACACTAATTTTTAAAATACAACACTGAAACTTCACCAAAGACACTAAACCAACATCAGAAGGAAGATTTGCAGACACCAGGACGTAAATTCGACAACATCTTTATTGGGACACCAAGAACTTCGAGGTGACGATCTACAACTTCGACGGTGGCCATTGCTGTTTCATCAACGCTCAACTGAACACAGCCATCTACTGTTTGTCTGCGAGACGGTTCGCAACCTATTTATTTATTTTTGCACTTTAAATTGAATATATGTACTTTTAGTTTTAAAAATTTATCTTGTAATGCTATACTTTTTAATCTTTGTCCCATTTCTCTGACTTTTCCCATAAATAACTGTTCAAAGAACCTTTGTACTTTATATAAAAATCTGTGATAACATATCGATACCCTGAGAATCGATTTAAAAATCGACAAGAGTCCGAATAATCAATTGTTAATAAAATAATTAATACCTTTCAATTAAAATAGTTTTTTCTTCATTTCTAAATATAACTATTTAACAATAGATTAATTTAAACATAATTTGCTACAAGAATTTCACCACCAGAAGGAAGATAACCTCCAAACCGAAAGTAAACAAGAATCGATTGCAATTGGAGACAATCCTATAAGAGGCTGGAATTCTTTAACAAATACACAAAGGCTTATAAAATCTTCTAAATAAATGATAAATGTTTCGGAACGTCATGAAACTCAATAAATTAATTGTTTTTAATTAATTGATTAATAAAAAAAAATTATTTTTAATTAAAAAAATTTTTTTTAAACAAACAGTTTTATTTATTTCAAGAACACATGTTTAAGGTATTTTGTAACACAATATTATTTCCACGATACACGTTTAGTTACAATTTGGCTAGCCCAACAGTGGGGCTTAAAAGAAAAGGAAGCAGACCAGATTAGGATTGTAACCAGGTTTAGTTACAATTATCAGAAGTATTGCGTCTTAACAGACTTAAAATAATGTGTCAGTACAGGGCGTATTTTATCGTTACACAAGCAAATTGTTACTAACAACTTAATGACTGTTGTAATTAGTAAAAAAAAATCATAACATATTGCTTCACTTGTCTTTGAACCCTTGGGTTATTTTTCAAGAATTTGGGACGTTTGAAAATAATCCGAGGATTGAAACACGCGTGTAGCATTACATGATTTTTTTTACTAATCATGGTGGTCATTGAGTTTTTCAAATCATAATATTAGTCAAGCTACAAAACAACTAAACAAATTTTGTTTTGGATGTGATTGAAACTTTCTAGATACAAAGTCTATTTGAATGTGAATTTCAAATAAAACATGCCTGCTATATAACTTGCTGATTTCTTGTTCTACATTATTATTTTGAGTACTTGTCAGTTATAACGAGCAACTGTCCGATTGGGCATTTGATGAATAGTTAAGTACATGACAACAAAATACATTTCGTCAGGTTTCATAAAGTAGCATCAGTAATAATATATTACTATATTTGTTATTAATTTTATGTAGTCTATTACCTATTATTTGTATCTCTTTATTATTACCTATTATTTATTACTCTTTTTTGTGGTAAGCAATTGATGTGCATTGTACAAAAAGCAAAAGCCAGCACTGGCACAGTTATAACTATAAGTACCAAGTTATTTTGAAAATAGGTACGTACCATTCTCCTTGATTTCATTTCCTATTGCAATCCAAGCTGAAATGTTGTACATGAATTAGTAATTAAAATATTTAAATTCGTCCCTGTTTCGGGGTCGTTGAAATAGTACAAGTGAATTATATGTTTAAAATATTGAAAATTGTATCACCTACCTTTATTGGTAATTAACCAAAGTGTCGTCTGGTGTACTCAGCAGAGAAAAACAGGTAAATGCAATTAACAAATACGTATTTATACCGTCACTTAACATATTATTTTATTCTCTTTAGCATGACATTTTCTTTTTTGCTTGAATCTGTTATAACCTCATTCTTGTTATCGAATTACGTGATACATAGTGACGACCTCTGCGCCACGCAACTACTACTAATACAAACAATATATATATTTTACTTCTTATAAAATCTTAATTATTAAATTATGTATTCTATAATTTAAGACGAACCAATTCTTTGTTATCGCACACACCCACACATGCCAATTACCCCATTTTTTAGATTTTGTTAAACAATGACAAAATAGTAAATAATTATTTTTAATAACATTAAATAATAAATTTAATAATACCATGAAACACCATAATTTTAACCACCATGGTTTACAGAAACATATAAGATTTTCCAACGAGTTCAAGTTATTGAAACAAATCAAAGCTAAATTAGTTGATAATAATGCTCTCATTACTAAGACAGATAAGGGGAATACTCTTGTTGTCATGGACTTCGATGTGTATGAAACGAAAATAAACGACTTTATTTCAAACTTCACTTCTCACTAATACCCTTTTTATAACAAGATAATAAGTACAACCATGGATCATCTTACAAGTTTACATTACATTAATTACATTATTTCTGTTTTCTGAAGGAAAATAACTCCTTGATGAGTAAATTATTTAGGTTACAAAATTTTGGTCGTTTTATTTCACCATTCATCAAAATAAAACTACTGTGGTTCGTGGAAAGATACTACCACTATCAAATTTTTTTTTTACTACCTTACTTTTCCACGAAACTAGGGGTCCCCCTCCCCGTTAAATGACAGTGTTAAATTTCTAGTTTACACCAATTTGTGGATTAGGACCATCGTTGATTTCACCCTTTGCGGGGCTACCGTCAACCATGGCCTGCCTCCAGAATGCCAAAAACCACGATCAGAGGTGGTGAATCTGTGATCGCCCGAAAATGGGGGAGGATCCCCTCTCCTTTAAATATACCATAATCTGTGTTTATGTATCAAAATCTTAATAATAAAAAAAAATGTCTAACATCACTCAGCTAGATAAGACTTCTTTAATTGGGTCACATTATACGTTCCTTTTATTTCTTGGGTTTGCAAATCTACCAAAACATAAGCATTCTCCATTTTCACTTCGCTAACTTCATATGGACCGTCGTACAATAGGAAGAATTTTTTAATCTTTTTGTCCAGAGCTGATGATTGATCGTGGTTTTTTATAAATACTAGTTGTCCTACCTCGTATTGGATGGGTGTCAAATTCCTGTCATGTCTTCGTTTATGCTGTTCAGCTTTACTCAGCAGCCACTCCTTTGCAATCACCAGTTTCCTACCATGTGGTATATCCGTCCGGGTTGGAAATTTTATCAGTTCCTCTAATATGCGTGACGGCCTTCTCTGAAACATTAACTCATGCGGGCTGTAGCTAGTGGATTCATGCAAACTACTATTAATGTATCCTTCTATCTTGCACACAAATGTAGCCCACAATGAATGTTTTTTGTGGCAGAAAGTTCTAAACATTCGCCCTAACTCCCGCATAACATGCTCACTAGGATTTGATTGTGGATGATACACCGATGTATGTTTAACTAAAATGTTTTCCCAACCTAATGTTTCCCTCCAGGTGTTGCTGGTAAACTGAGAACCATGATCTGATAATATTATTTTGGGTTTACCTACTTCAGTAATGTACTCATTTACTATCTTCCTAGCTAACACCAAGGAGGTAGCTTTTTTAATCGGGTACAATTTTACAAATTTGGTAAAAACATCTAGTACAACAAATAAATAATTCACCCCTCCTCGACCTTTGAGTAGAGGGCCATATAAATCGACGGCAACTATTGCTAAAGGACTGTCCGGTATTACATGTTGCATTAAACCCTCCTGTTTACGATTATTTACTTTGGCTTTCTGACGAATTTCGCATGTTTTTAATATTTTACGCACTGTTCTTTCCATATTATTAAACTTACACGACTCTTTCAATATGTCACTGCATTTCTTGGGGCCTATATGACCGTACCTCAAATGACAATCTTTCACTACTTCAGATATTATAACTTTAGGGATGCATACTTTCCAATCATCTCCCTGTTCATTTGTACGGTGAAATAAATGTTTATTATACAAACTAAAATGCTTTTCCCACCTGTGAGGTATGTTGGGTATCTGATTTAAAGCTATCATTATTCTACCAAGTTCGGTATCTCTTTCTTGGTCTGTTGCTAGGTTATTTATTAATTTTTTCATATCCTACTTCCCCCACTTCTTTTATTATAAATATCTTATAAGTATTTGCTATATCTACCTCAGTATTATTGTCAAAATCGGTTCTGGATAGGACATCAGCTACTACGTTTTCTTTACCCCTACAATACTCGATGGTTAAGTCATATTCTTGTAGTATTAGCATCCAGCGCACTAACCTACCATGCGTTAGTTTACAGTTTTTCAAAAATGTTAAAGGTTGATGGTCTGATCTTATTATTACTTTATTTCCTAATAGGTATGTTCTGAATTATCTACAGGCGAAAACTATTGATAGCTCCTCTTTTTCCGTTGTTGTATAGTTCTTCTCACTAGTCACTAAGGATCTACTAGCAAAAGCTACTACTTTATGGTTACCATTCCCATCTAACTGAAACAGTTCTACCCCCAAAGCGATATCCGATGCGTCTGTGTGTATATAAAATGGTTCTAGAAAATTAGGATGAGCTAATATAACTGTGTCTAAAAATTTATTTTTTATTAGCTCAAATACAGTTTGTTCTTTTAAATTCCACTGCCATCGATTATATTTATTTAACAAATGCCCCAATTGCACTGTTAAGTAAGAATATTTGTCTTTAGCTGTAACATTATTTGCTTAGTTACTTTTTTACTGCGAACACCTGTTACCCCTACAACACTAATTCCCAATACTGGTAGTTGTGGAATTGTCTCTGTAGTTTGATTTTTTATTTTTTCAAAAACTTTATCATCTAATGCGGTCAGCTCACTCCCTGAATCTACTAGAAAAGTTTATTTGGAATTAAACACTTCGGCTTCAAATTCTGCCATCCCAAAGTTATTGCTACTCTCCCCCACTTCTTCATCGGATAAATCATTATGTATATTGGTAATAAGTGACCCTATTGTCATGTGATTTCTAGACGGCTGGGGGCTTTCCTTTTCAATCGCCCTGATTTGTTTAACTGTACTGGAGGTGGTGGTTCGCTGTAAACCCCCCTATGATCCCCTCTACTGTTTGGGTTATTAGAAGGTGCTTCAACACCCCTAGTGTCGTTTGGGTTACCAACATACCCCCCTCTACCTCTGTGGTTAAAATTTCCTGGCATTCCCCGATTACTTCCCCCTATGACTCCCTCTAAACTCACTATGATCAAAACCTCTATTATAATTCTCTACTCTCCCTTGAGCACTACCCCTCAGACCCCGACACCTATAGCATTGATTTCGCATCGTGGACTTATAACAACACCTCCACCACGCCAGTGCCACACCACGTCTGTGGGCGCCTCGCCTAAGCGACCATTCAAAACCTATCGTCAGGCCTATAAAACTGTGAAACTATGAGAGGGATAATCAGAGACAAGAAGGATGACATTGAGTCATTAATAGAGAATTCAGAAAATGAACTAAAAAAAAAAGAATGTAATCCAAAAGTAGAGAAAGTGAAGTAAGTGAAAGTTAAGAAGGAACCATAATTAGATATGAACGGTTTAATGCTGTTCTTTAAATAATCAGTTCAAGTAAGTAAAACGTTTGTAGTAATACAGTATGGGTCCCTTTCATAATGGAAACTATGTGTTTAGAAAAGGTAACAAAATAAAATCGTGCAAACAATACACGTCGCTCATAACATATAATTAGATTTAATTCTTAATAAATATTACCATAGTGCTCATATCCTTCCTTGTAATTTTTGTAAAATAAAAGTGTAAAATACAAAAAATTACAAAGTGTAAAATAAAATATGAACCTAAATTAAGCATTGTACAATTAAGATTTTATAATTGTAATGAAGAAGGTTTTTATATTGCCCTTAGTGTTGAAATGAAGAAGATTTGGAATATCTAAGAAGCTCTAAAATCTAATTAATGGGTCACTGAGTGGATCAAAATCTAAATTAAAAGCACAAGGAGTGACCCTAGAATATGTTCAAGTAAAATGACGACTGAGACAAAGTTATTGCTGTCACCTCTTCGTTCAGTATAACAATTTTAAGAGGTTGTAAGGTTATTTATTAGGAACTGTCACCATAGTATAAAGTCTAAAGAAGTCTCTTGCTTTATTTTTCATTGGTAGGTTACGTGTGTAGGGGTGTCACTGTGAAGAAGTTGAGTCTTTTTTTTTTACTGACCCTAATGGTCATACATATTTCTTGCTTGTGAGGGCACCTGTTGTAGAAGTTTTATTCTGCAAATTATTTTGTATAGTCTCCAGTTTCACATCATCTGTGATAATTTCTATTATTATGTACAGTTGAGAACGCACGAGACTCTTATCGTTGTTTACAATCATTTGGACACATTTTGTTGCCAAAGCATAATTCAATATCAAGCAGCATCCTGTTTATTGGATCTAGCTATAATAACATGTTAAATATATTCATGCTGGTGTGATGATGAAAATGATTTAAGTGACCTGTTCTTTGTTTGTAACTTGGCATTAGCATGAATAATAGACATCTCAGAATCTCTTCAATAATACTAATTTTGGTAGAAACCTCTGCTGCGTGTAACTGTTTGTCAAATTTTTTCATTGTTCTATGAATATATTTCCTTTAATTTAATGTAATATAGCAGTTAATTTTTACTTCATGTTGTGAAAAATATAAAGTAATGATACAGTAATTAACACTTTAATATTGGGTTATTTGTGTGTTACTTGCTTATAGGTTTAACAGAGGCATAAATACTTTGCATACTTTAATGAAGCAGGCACGTGCTGGGCTGCCAATAAATGAAGAAGACATCCCCCCTCCAGTAGCAGTTGGTGGACCAAAGAGCTCTACTCCTGCTCCTGCTGCCTCTCCAGAACAACAAACTGATCAACCCCAGTCACCAATTGCTCAGGAAGCAAGAGGTATTCTTCTCCAGTAACTGACACAGCTCACACACACACACACACACACACACACACACACACACACACACACACACACACACACACACACACACACACACACACACACACACACACACACACACACACACACACACACACACACACACACACACACACACACACACACACACACACACACACACACACACACACACGACATACTTATTATATGCTTACACATTCTTTTGGTAGATAGCATTTACCTCGGCCAAGGCTTTCTGTGGTGCAAAATTCAGTATTACTTTCTTATAAATCTAATCAGATAGGACTGGTCATATGAGGTTTTTCTGACAACAGTTTTCTCACACCATGCTGAAACATTTTACCATTCTACATACTGTACTATCTATATTTCTATAAATACTTAAACAAGTGATAGTAGATATATTAAATAATTTATTATTCATATCCTGACTGTGAAACATTAGTATATCGTACTTTTTTGTTATAACATTTCCTGTTATTTAGCATTCTCACCTATACAGATTAACCCTCCAGCAAGACATAGTGTATGCATTTATCAGTGGACCTGTGATTTTGTTTCAATGATCTTTAAAAACACCCATCTAACATGAAACAAGGAAGTAAATATCATATACATACCTCAGGTCTTTTAATCTTACTTTATTTGGTTCCAAAAAGAAGTCTGTTCACAAGAGCACACATTCTCGCGTGTACAATAATATTATTTTTCAGCAACTAAACTACAGTTACAGTAACTATTACAGTAACTAGAGTTTTTTAACACGTTAAAAGAATTGTGTATGATGCAGTATGATCTAATAGTTCAGTATGTCATAAAAATGAATACTTTTTTCCGTATGAAATATGAAACAACATTGTTTTACCTTATAAAAAAGAACACTAGCATTTAAAATTATGATTAGAAAGCCACTGAAGCCCTCATGCATGTTGATCGTCTGTTTGTGGCTTATTCCTGAAGTTGTCCTGTTAGGATGGTCTGTGTCTTCAGGAATGTATCTCTGAAATTTCAGTAATCATCTCTCAAAAGGAAAAGATACTAGATATCATGTTAGATATCACAGGACCAGAGAATTCAAACCCCTTCTCTTAGAACATTGTGTTGATGTATGGTACTGTGCAATCTCTGGTATCACTTTGTAATATAACGAGTACGTATGGTTTAAAAGCCACCCGTTGGTTGCGTCACTTTATAATAAAATTGAGTCGTACCCATTAAGCTTTGCGTCGTGATCGCCAATTTGATACAGAATGAAGTACCCACTCTCTTTTAATTTATTAATTGTTTAATTGTTTATAGAAGTTATTTTTTTGTTGTATGTAAAATTTCAAAGGGTTTGATTAATTATTATTAATTTTTTTAGACAAATCGGTTGGGGTTGACTTCTCACTGAAAATTAGATTGTTTGTGAATCGGCGTACTTACTTGAAGTTAAGTTCTACCTGCAAGACTGATTTGAGATAACAATTTACATTTGAAACTGTTCAAATCGTCTCAATTGCCGCTAAGAGTGTTGCCAACTATTGCGTGCTCTCTCTCTCCAACCTGAAATTGTCTAGTCTAGTAAAATAAATTTTGTCAACTCCTTTATCTGTTAACATGATAATTTATTCTTCAATAACATTTATGAAATTCCTTTTAATAATTAGTAATTGATAATATTTCATTTTTACACTATGGTTGATTTTATGAAACTCTCTTTTGTATTCTCAGGGTTGCTAATCTGATATTCATAATCACCATGCAATGTGGTTGCTTGGTTAACTTATTTCATTTAAAAACGTGTAGGTTCTTTTAGTCTACAAAATACATAACTGGAAGATGAACTCTACTATCTTAATTAAGTAGCAGGAGAGTGATTACATAACAAAACAAATCTTAATTACTAACATAACATTTCTTAAAAAAAAAGTCTGAGGTCTGCATTGTAGGTTAGACTGGCTTGGCTGAATAATACCAGTTCGTTTTAAAATAAAAGATTACTTCTTTAATATCATATAAAATATCAGTGTACTAAGGTTATTAGTTCCTTTAGTGAACAAAAACAATCATCTTAATCGCTAGATTTGATAACATTCAACAGGTGAGTCGCTAACTCTCGTAAGGATAGTTAGCTACAAAAATAATTTGAACAATAAAAAAATTATGAACGCAGTAAGGTCCAATCCCTTCTAATGTTCACTGTGAAAGCATCTTATTCTCTATTTTTTGGTAATGGCTCATCAAGTATTTGAACACTCTTAATAAAACTGAATACAGTTTGAATGCATCTAATAATAAATAATTGGGTTGATATCGCAAGGTTCAATGCCCTTTTAATGTTTCTATCAACTCGTCTTTCTCACTAAAAAGTATAAAATTTATCTTACAAGTCCATAATTACTATAATCAGGATTAATTATCATTCAATTACTTCTTAATTACAAACAAATTAATAAAGGTGGTGAGGTTCAATGCCTCTTCAAGGTTCAGTTAAATCATGTTAGTTTCTATATTCGATAACCTTTTATCATTTCATGTTATAATATTTCTAAGTATTTTAATAATTGTCACTATACTTGCGTTCCGTGCCTTTTCCCTTTATTGGCACCATTAACCTTTTATTAATAATAACTGCACTGCCTGTGCTCACATACTCCGATTAAGTTCACTTGAAAAAATCAAATCGACTTTGTTTACAAACGGTATAACCCCACTTTCACTTTTTTAGGTTAATGTTCATAATCAGCTGACCGGTTCTTCTTCAATTCGTTCGCCAGAGTAACGTAGCTTCCTCATCAAAGTACTGTAATCGAATGTGTCTGCTTCGGTTTCTGAACTGGCGTCTAATGTTTAATGATGACTTCTGATTGGTCAATTTTATTAATTTTCGTGACCCTTCGGAATACCTCGGCAAAACAGAAGCCTTCAGCGCGTCTTTTTCCTGGTTTTGAGAGTACAAGAAAATGGTTTAAAATAGACGCCCATGGGCTGGCAAAATATAAAATCTTTATAATTAACATATTTCCATTATTTTTCTTTCAATTTACAATTCATTATCATCATCGTTCAGGATTTTCTGAGACGCATGATTTGGATCCCCACATGGAATACTTTGGTTCAGTATTAATAAATATGGTTTCTGTAACTTATGATTAATACATTTTTTAATAAACTTATACATTATTTTTACTTAAAATTAACACATGGCTCTCTCATCTCATCGAGATGATGCTTTCCAAGTCCTGTTGAGTGCTTTTTACCTTGTTTCCACTCATAATTATTTATAAAACACACAATCTCTGTCTAGGCATTGAAGTCTATGACCATTCCCAACTATATTTACGCTTTACAATTTAATAGTTGTTTTTTAACAATTGCTATTATGTCACAATTACTCTGAGGGAACCAATTCAACTTCTGGTTACCTCAGTTTTTCTTGGTACACCTTGTTTTTTGTTGTTTTTTACTCTTTATAATCAACCATAGTTTCTTCACTATTGGTTGTAACATGAATCATCTTTATTATAAATTAAATAGTTGTTTTTAAGTCCTTATCTTTGACAAACATACTTATTATAGTTATTATTAAGTTTTACAATTCTTTGGTTTGCATTGGGAAATTTCCCTTTGCTGTTAGTTCCTTAATACATCTTCCATCTAGTGTCACATGACAAGTGTATTTAAATTGCATTATTATGGCTTAACTTTATGATAATAATTATCGTTTTACATTATGTTCAAATCCTTCTGTCCAAACTACATAATATGGGTATAAGGGGTATAGTTCTAAATCTTATTAAAAGTTACTTACAAGACAGAGTTCAAGTTGTAAAGGTCAATGGTATTAAAAGTAAACCAGTCTATACCAATTTAGGAGTTCCTCAAGGATCTATTCTTGGACCATTACTGTTTTTATTCTTCATAAATGATTTATTAGAAATACACCAAGATTTGATTGCATATGCTGATGATACAGCTGTCCCAATGAATGGGCACTCATGGAGGGAACTTTCAGTTCATGTGTCAGATAAACTTGACTCTATTTTTTCATGGCTTTATCAAAATAAACTTATACTTAATATAAACAAGTCTGGTTATGTCACTTTTGGCAATTACAAAGACTCTGTTCCTGATGAATTGGATGTTTTTTTGAATGGTGGTAAATTGAAGAGAGTCGCTAGCTGTAAATATCTAGGTGTTACATCTATATATATAAAAGAGAAATACCACTGACTCACTGACTGACTCACTGATTCATCACAAAATCTCCGAAACTATAACACCTAGAAACTTGAAATTTGGTATGTAGGTTCCTTATGTGATGTAGGTATCCTCTAAGAAGGGATTTTTGGAAATTCGACCTTTAAAGGGGGAAAAAGGGGGGGAAGTTTGCCTGACTGACTGACATAGAATCAACGTAGAGCAAAAACTACTGAATGGATATCAATGAAACTTTGAACATAGCTTCATCATAGGTCTTATGTGCTCACTAAGAAACGGTTTTAAAAACTTTCACTCCTAAGGGGCAACCCCCCCCCATTGTATGTATGTATCTATGTATGTATGTTCCACATCTCCTCCTAAACCACTGGACCGATTTCAACCAAACTTGGCACAAATATTTTATGCGATGGGAGAACCAACATAGGAGAGGTGCTTTTTTCGATGGGGTCCTTTGGGGGGTTCTTTGGGGTCTTCTACATCTCCTCCTAAATCACTGGACCGATTTCAACCAACCTTGGCACAAATATTTTACGCAACGGGAGAACCAACATAGGATAGGTGTTTTCTTCGATGGGGTCCTTTGGGGGTCCTTTGAGGTCTTCCACATCTCCTCCTAAATCACTGGACCGATTTCAACCAACCTTGGCACAAATATTTTACGCAACGGGAGAACCAACATAGGGTAGGTGTTTTCTTCGATGGGGTCCTTTGGGGTCTTCCACATCTCCTCCTAAACCACTGGACCAATTTCAACCAAACTTGGCACAAATATTTTACGCAACGGGAGAACCAACATAGGACAGGTGTTTTTTCGATACGATCCTCTGGGGGGTCCTTTGTGTCTTAAAAAACTATTAGATTTGGTTACTATGGCAACCCAATAGAATAGATTCTGGTTACCATAGCATCGGTGGAAGTCTCCCGCGTAGGAAATAGCGCGGGAGTCATCCGACGGGCCTTCCCTGGAACGATACCTCTGAAACCTTCTGGTTTCATGATATCTCTGAAACCACTGAATGGATATCAATGAAACTTTGAACATAGCTTCATCATAGATCTTAGGTGCTCACTAAGAAACGGTTTTACAAACTTTCACTCCTAAGGGACAAAAAACCAAATACTGAAATTTATCCACTGTAAGTGGTTGACATCTCAGTTTACTGGAAACCCCGAATACATTTAGTCCTGAGTTTTTAATCATTGTTTTAAATTGAAAAAAAACTTCATTGTTTGCAGGTTCTTATAGTCGAGAAAATTTCAAAGTTCAATTAATTAATAAATGTATGTCCTTTTTTTCTCGGAAACAGCTCTAACGATTTTCTCGAAATAAATAATAAATAGCTGTTGCTATAAATGTAAATAAACAAACTAAGAGTTGAGAATTTGTACAATCTATCTAATCCTATACTATTAAGCGAGCAGTAATTGTACAATTACGTACAGCGTGAAACTCCGTAGCGAGGCATGGGTATTTTGCTAGAGAGATAGCAAGTAAAAGTAGGGTAGAGTAGTGATACATTCACTAAAAGTTAAATCATAAATAAACTAAAATAAAAGAAATTAAATTCGAAAAAGTCAGTAGACAAGTTTAAGTAAAGACAAAAAGAAAAATCGTATATAAATGAAATTTAACTAAAACCAAAATTTGTAAAGAATTATTTTTCTAAAAGAAGAAACAAACTAATAACAATAATTATTAGCCTATTTACAAAAAGGTATCTAGGTTACCTAATAAAAAAGTATAAACATTTATTGGTTACTAGGAGTAACTGACTAACAAGAAATATTAATTGTTAAATGCAATTCAATGTGAGATGAAAAAGTGTAATGTCTTATAAAAGTTAAATAAATTTCAAAGAATATTCGGAATTAACCACTTCTAAATTAAGAAAACAAGTCAGCACTAGACACTACATCCGAGATGTCCATTGGAATAAACTGATCCACACCAGAAAATCGATGAACAAACAATAAATTCTGCTAATATCAGCTCAATCCAGACGTCATCATTGAAAACCTTTTGGTGAGATCGTTTCTGTTTACAAGTTAACTAAATTACACCTCAACTACAAATCTAAAACACTAGAAACAGCACCATCTCTGTAAATTCATTATTTTGGTTAATAATACATGGTTAATAACATTATAGCCATACTAAGTAAATAGTGTTTGTTTTTTTTGTCAGTGAAGAAACGTAGTCTGCGCTCTAGCGGTCAAAAAATCAACTGAATATTACAGATTATACAAATTTTAACAAATTATTTAAATTTTATGTAAAGTTTGATACAGACCAATATGCTAAATATAATAAAATAACATTAACATAACAATAATAATAATAACAATAATAATTTAACATTATTATGTTAAATATAATAAAATAACATAATTACCTACGCTACGCTAAGTCAGTCGGTCTGACCGGTTTGTGCGCTCTCGCTTTTTTAGTTAAGTACCTAAGTAAGCAGCTACGAATTTCGATACCTATTAGCTAAATAAACGTTCTATTTTGAAAGTAGAAAATGGACGAGGAAATTGAGTTTATAATAAGCAACAGATTACAGATTCCTTACCGAATAGTAAAGATAAGTGGTGACGGTGCGTGTCTCTTCTCCTCCCTGTCCTATCTGGTGCACGGCGACGTTTCAAGGGCCGCTCAAATTCGTGCAGAAATAGTGAATCACGTGTCCAATAACTGGCAAAGGTTCAAAAGCTTTACTCACCAGCAGTCTGGAGCTGCTTATGGTACCAAACGTCTGTATCTCGCCAAAATGTCTAGGCCGTACACATATGGGACTACTTGCAAGCTCAAGGCTGCTGGAGAAATATTTCCTTATGAGTTTCAGGTGTTTCAAGGTGGCTCTATTCTTGCTATTTTTGGGGAGGCATTACAGGGAGTCAAAAGAATTCGGTCCACTGGAGATTTCAATGAAGGGCATTTTGATGTTTTAATTCCCTTGGCTGAATCAACACATAATACAGTTAACTTAGAATCCCCGAATACCAATAACCCAGCGGAATGTCAACTGAATTTGTCCGAATCCCCGAATACCAATAACCCAGCGGAATGTCAACTGAATTTGTCTTGCACTGTCTCCCAGTCACAATCCTCTCCTTACGTTGACCTCTCCAGTCCAAGTTCAGACGAATCTGTTGCTTCGACTGTAGCATCAGTCAAAGGGAAAAGAGGAAGAAAAACGCAGAAAAAGGTTTACAAATGCAATCAGGAAAAAACAAGTAAGGGAAGCTGCTACCAAATATGCCAAAAACAACCCAAAAGTTCATAGGGAGGCAGTCAAAAAATATACTGATAGTCACCCGACAGTTAACCGGGAGGCTGTAAAAAAATACAGTGAAAGTCATCCAACAGTTCATAGGGAGGCCGTAAAAAAATACAATGAAAGTCATCCAACAGTTCATAGGGAGGCCGTAAAAAAACACAATGAAAGTCATCCAACAGTTAATAGAGAGGCCATAAAAAATACAATAAAAGTCATCCAACAGTTCATAGGGAGGCTGTTAAAAAATATGCATCTAATAACCCCCATATCAATCCAGTAGCTTCTGCGAAATATAATGAAAAGAGAGCACATAATAGATTATTGACCTGGGATAAACTTTTGTCCGGATTTCAATATGAACCGGAAATAGATTATTCCACGGACAAGTTCGTTGAGCTTGGAGTTCGGTCACCATGTAACTGGTGCCGTGCACTGAAGTGGAAGGATGAGACTCCTGGTTTGTGTTGCAATAATGGTAAGGTCCAGCTTCCTCTCCTTGAGCCCTATCCTGAACCCTTATACAGTCTCCTCAGTCACCAGCATGCAATGACTGAGCAGTTTCTTCCTGCTACCCGGAAGTACAACGGATGCTTCCAAATGACGTCTTTTGGAGCCAAAGAGGTAAAAGAAGGAAACTTTATGCCAACTTTTAAAGTACAGGGCCAGGTCTATCACAGGATAAGGAGTCTTATGGCTGAGCCTGAGCAACAGCCTTCATTTCTCCAAATATACTTTGTTGGTGATGATGACAAAGAGAGGGATATCCGTTGTTGAATATACCCTCGCGTCAAGCCAGGATTGGTTAGCCAGCTGCAGAAATTACTTCATGAACACAACAAGTATATTTTGGATTTTAAGGCTGCTGTTGATTCGGTTCCCAAGGACCAGAAGGAGTTTCAGGTAGTTATTAAAGCAAATATGAAGCCTTCTGGAGAACACCATGGTCGTTTCAATGTTCCAACAACTAGAGAAGTGGCAATTCTCATTGTCGGCCAGGATTTTGATAAAAGAGATATCGTTCTCCATAGCAGAGACAATAGATTGATACGAATCAGTGAGACACACCATGCCTATGATGCTCTTCAATACCCTTTGATGTTCTGTCATGGAGAAGACGGCTATTCTGTAGACATACCACAGCGCGACCCAAAGACAAAGGCTCCTCTCAAGAAAACTGTGTCTGCTACTGAGTTTCACAGCTACAGGATAATGGAGTGTGATGGTGAACAATGCAACCTACTGCTGTTTCGCAACCTTCTCAACCAATTTCTGGTTGATATGTATGCGAAAATTGAAACTGAGAGACTCAATTGGATACGTAACAACCAGAAAAAGCTGAGAAGTGAGAATTATGTCCACCTGAAGGATGCCATGAGTAGAAAGGATGGCCAGTTATCAGAAATAGGCAAGATGGTTGTGCTGCCGTCCACTTTCACTGGAGGACCCCGATGCATACATGAGCGAACTCAAGATGCGATGACGTATGTGCGCCATTTTGGACGACCGGATCTGTTTATTACGTTCACTTGCAATCCAAAATGGCTGGAAATCACAGAGATATTGACACAAGGCCAAAAATCTCACGATAGACATGACATAGTAGCGAGGGGTTTCAACATAAAAGTGAAGCATATGATGAAACTCCTCACTAAAGGTTACATCTTTGGCCCTACCAGGTGTCACATGTACTCCGTGGAGTGGCAGAAGCGTGGGCTCCCTCACGTTCATATCCTTCTGTGGTTGGAGGAGAAGATAAGGCCAGAGTCCATAGATAAAATTATCAAAGTTGATGTACCTGATCCCAACCTAGATCCAGCCTTCCATGAGATTGTCAAGACAAATATGATTCACGGACCATGTGGACCGCTTAACAGGAACTCACCATGCATGGTGGATGGCGCCTGTACAAAGAATTACCCACGGCCATTCTTAAAAGAGACTCAGACAGGAGAGGATGGCTATCCTAAGTATCGCAGACGGTCGCCGGCAGACGGCGGATTTACAGTAAAAATCAATGAGGTTATTCTTGACAATCGCTGGGTAGTTCCGTACAACCCCGTCCTGTCTCGCACATTCTCAGCCCACATAAATGTTGAATATTGCAACTCTGTCAAATCAATCAAATATATCTGCAAGTATGTGAATAAAGGGTCTGATCAAGCAGCATTCACCGTTGAAGATCTGGATGAGGTGACAAGGTACGAAACAGGACGATACATCAGCAGCTCTGATGCAGTCTGGCGCATCCTCTGCTTACCTATTCATGAAAGGTTTCCTCCTGTTATGCACCTTTCTGTACATCTAGAAAACGGTCAAAGAGTTTATTTTACGGAGGACAATGTCATTGACACGATAAATAATCCTCCAAAAACGACACTTTTGGGATTTTTTGACCTGTGTAAAGTTGATGCCTTCGCAAGGATCCTTTTATATTGCGAAGTTCCGTCCTACTACGTATGGAAAAGCAATCAATTCTGCAGGAGGAAGCAAGGTAAATCTGTGACAGGCTATCCAGGGGTAAAAAAAGATCAGGTGTTGGGTAGAATATACACTGTCCATCCTGGCAATGCTGAGTGCTACTATTTACGCCTCCTCTTACATGAGATCAACGGTCCTGTATCATTTACTGCATTAAAAACTATCGCAGGGGTAGTTCAGCCAACATTTCAAGCGGCGTGTAGAGCACTTGGCTTGCTGGAGGATGATGCCCATTGGGACCGTACTCTTGAAGAAGCTTCTATCTCTGACTCTCCTAATAACATTCGTGAGCTATTTGCCATAATGTTAGTATTCTGCCAAGTGGCAGACCCCCTAAAATTGTGGGAGAAATACCAAGACAGTCTTGCGGAAGATGTTAGAAGGCAAATAGAAAGAGAGCGTGGAGACGTCCAATTAGGCCAGGACATTGTTTACAACCAATGCCTTAAGCTTCTTGAGGATACTGTCATATCCATGTCGGGTAAAACACTCAAAGAGTTCGGTCTTCCAACACCATCACGGCAGCAAGAAGTTATCAGCAACCATCAATACCTGAACGAACTGTCCTATGATTGTGTTTGTTCGGTTGACTGAAACAGTGGCTGTAAATGTTCCAAAATTAAATCAAGAACAAAAAGATGCCTATGACGAAATCGTTCACAGTATTAATTGTGATTCTGGGAAATTTCTTTCTGGACGCTCCTGGCGGCACTTGGAAAACGTTCTTGATAAATCTGTTGCTCGCCACAGTTAGGCGCAAAAGGAATATTGCAGTTGCAGTTGCTTCATCAGGTATTGCAGCTGCCTTGATTGAAGGAGGAAAGACTGCTCACTCTGCATTCAAGTTACCCCTTAACCTGAATCATTTTGAGTCTGCACTTTGTAATATTTCTAAGCAGAGTGATATGGCACAGGTGCTTCGTGAAGCTGAATTAATAGTGTGGGATGAGTGCACTATGGCTCATAAAAGAGGCGTTGAGGCTCTGAACAGAACACTCCAGGATATTAGAGACCGCAAAAGCCTTATGGGTGGAGTTACAGTGCTTTTGGCTGGTGACTTCAGACAAACATTACCCGTTGTTCCACGAGGGACACGTGCGGATGAACTTAAGGCCTGTCTAAAGTCATCCACTTTATGGCCTAATGTCAAAATACTGTCCTTAAGAGTTAACATGCGTGTCCACCTTCAACATGATTTGAGAGCAGAGGAGTTTTCTAAATTATTACTTGATATTGGGGATGGAAGGATTTTAGAAGAGGAGGATGGAAAAATAAATATTCCGAATAATCTTTGCTCCGTTGTAAGAGATTTAACAAGCCTGACTGACAAGATCTATGGAAGTAATATTCAACAGAGTGGTGCAGATTGTATATCATGGCTCAAGGAAATGGCTATTCTTACTCCAACCAACGATTCAGCCAATTCTATCAATAATCTTCTACTAGAGAAGCTACCTAATGAACTCATGAAGTATGAATCTATTGACTCGGTAGTGGAGGTACAAGATGTGGTCCATTATCCTGTAGAGTTTTTGCACACACTCGATCCACCAGGAATCCCACCACACGTCCTCTACCTTAAGGTTGGTGCTCCAATCATGCTTTTGCGCAATCTAAATCCACCCAAACTCTGTAACGGCACTAGGCTCCAGGTAAAAAATCTGTACAAGCACGTGATTGAAGCCCAGATTTTCACAGGCGTCAGTCAGGGAGAAACTGTCTTCATCCCCCGAATTCCAATGATCCCATCGGATTACCATTTTGAGTTTAAACGTCTGCAATTCCCGGTTAAAGTTTGTTACGCTATGACGATTAATAAGGCGCAGGGACAGAGTTTAAAAGTGGCTGGTGTGGATCTCAGGAGTGACTGTTTCTCCCATGGGCAGTTGTATGTCGCGTGCTCGAGAGTCAGTTCATCTGATAGCTTGGTCATCCTCCAGCCAGAAAGGAAAACCAGGAATGTTGTTTACAGAGAGGTCTTGGAAAGATAGCAACTGAAAATCATAGCAGTAGAATTAAGGAACTGAAAATCTTCTAACTTACTTTTTAAGTTTCTTGAAATACGCGGAAGGACATAGGTACTTTAGACAAAAATATTCTTCGACGCGGAAGAAGTCGCGGGCAACAGCTATAGCTAATATACACAGAGAGTATACGAGTACACTGAGAGATACATTAATGTTTATAATTTTCATGAAAACTGAACGATTTTTTATAATTATGTTATCAAAAATTATGTTATATTGGGATTATGTATCAAACTATGAGAACCTTTGTACTCTAAAAACACTGTAACCATAGAAAACAATACTAAGTGTAATTATAAAAGTGCAGTATACAAAGTGGAACATAGTATGTTATGTGAAAGAGTTAAAAAACATTGCATTTCACAAATTTGTGAAACAAATACAATTCACAATATGTTATATAAAACTATAATATTAATGATAAGTTGTAGTAATTTTGTTTTGTTTAGGCCACAAAGGCAATATAATTGTAATTTCTATGTTATTTTTATTTATGTTCAAAGGAATCCAGGGTTATATGTATAAAATAATAATAACAGCCAGATCAAACTATGTCAGAGAGATAGCAAGTAATCACGTAAATTTATTGTATTAAACTACAAATAATGTATGGCATTGATGAGGAAGTTGTTATTTAATCAGTCTGTACTCTTTTTGCGGGCGAAGCCGCGACGGGTAGTAGTGCTAGTATGATTATAATATTAAGTGGGATTTGCATGTCAATAATGTAGTTAATAAGACCAGATATCTAGTATATGTTTTTTACAGACTCCGGCAAATATTATCTAGAAAACAGATGATTCAAATATACTACGGGCTTTTCCATAGTATTGCAGTTTATGGTATTGTGGCCTTGGTGTACTATAATTTATTAACGTCACTTTTCTAGAATATTAGCCTTTAATTAATTTCACTTTTATTCTTTACTGTATGATTTTTTCGGGCGCCATCTTGTGTTGCCAACTACAAGAGAAAAATTTGTTACTTACCAGTGGGCCAGATTCTTTTCGGCGAACACAGGAAAGCAGAATAGGATTATTTAGTAAATAAATTAATTATTTGTTCACAAAAAAATCTATTACCTTTTATTACCTTCATCACAATCATACATTGAATTCTTCCTTCAAACACAAAGCAAACGTTATCGGTTCATTCCCGAACCATCACTCTAGCATGATTATTACATTTTCTCTTTTATTAATAAACGTAAATATAACTGACAATTAGATTATTTAATTAATTAATCCCCAAACCAGCACTTCTATATTAGCATACTTTTCACCCGCTCACACACACGCAAATACCTCGTACCCTTACAGATCTCATTCTTCTTTTAAAATAACATTATAATGGTAATTTTTGGTTTAGCCCTTATTAAAATTTTTGTTCAAACCCCATTTTGTTACTCATCTGAATTTTGTCCACATAGTCTAGCCTCCTTACGTAATTGGCTTCATCTCGTATTTTCTTTTCACTTTTTATTCACCACTCTTATCGAAATTGTTAATTTAAAAACGCAACTTTCACTTCATTTTAATTACTAATGTATCTGTTGTACTTTTACATATTTAGCTGTTACGGGTGCCCGTATTTTTTGTTTCGAAACTTATATTTGTGGCCTGCTCACGGATTAATTTTATACTGGGCGAGGCGAACTGGACTATTTTCTGAAGTGGTCGCGGTTACATGACCAATTCTTATTGTTCTAGTTTGTATCACTATGCCAATATGTGTTGCTGGACTGCTACACCTAGCACACCAGCGTGACGTATTAACTGATGTAATATCGTACGATTCTTTACGTTACATAATATGTTTGTCACTCATCTAAAAATAGCTGTTTTGTTTGTCACTGGAGTTGACCTTGGCACAATTTCGCTCAATACTTGTTGCGTTGTATAATTTATGAACTAAATCTGTTTACTGTCCCATGATTATTATTTTATGTTACCTTTTATGTTTCCCCAAAATTATTATTACATAAGGAAATATTATTTTTATCAAAACATAATAAATTTTTATATTATCCCAGGTAGGCCTAAATGTCCCGTTACATGGGGTGGTCTTTATGATACATCCTTCAGGCCACTGCTTGGACTTCAAAATAGATTATTAAAAATAATTGGAGTGGAAGAACAAGATCAGGACAGACCACTCGATCTCAAACAAGTTTTTGTTCTTAAAGCCATAATATATCAATATAATAAAATTGAGGACGAATTTACCCGAAATTCAAAAAGTATCCCACTGCCTAAACACACTTTGACAATTGGCCAAAGGAGTTATGTTTATTATGCAATAAAGTACTTCAATGAACTACCTATATATCTTAAAGGTGTGGGCATTAGTAATAAATTGTTAAAAAAGAAGTTAAAAGATAAAATCAGAAATTTTGTTATAGACTGAATAATGGAATAAATGGTGTCTGTACAAATTTAATAATTATTGTGATTAACATATTGCCATATCTGGTTGATGTTGTGTATTTGAATCTCATATAACTTTAATGCTTTACTATTTGAACTATATTAGTATAAACTAGTGATGTATCTCTCACATTTTGTTAATATTTACAACTGTTGTATTTTTGAATTTTATTTTTATATATTTATGTAGGACCAACCTATGTACGGGTATTTTTTATGCCCCCTATAGGTCCTTCGTATGTAACTATTTTTGTATATGAAGGAAAAATTGGAAATAAAATAATAATAATAATAATAATAATAATAATAATAATAATAATGATGTTAGTCATATTACATCTACTGGCGGCTCAGTAGACCAGTGGGTATGGCACCTGGCTAGTAACCTAGAGGTCCCGGGTTCGATTCCCGGGCCCCCACCATAAAATCAAGATGCATTTTTCAGCCCCCAGGTCGACTCAGCCTGTGAAAATGAGTACCTGGGATGACATCCTGGGGATAATAATGGGCGGCTGAAGCTTAGTGCTGACCACTGCCTTCCTTGTATGCCGAATGGCTCACATAAGGCAGCCTACCCTGCCTACTCGTAAGCTACTTCAGTGGTACACATGGGAGCCATTATTATTATTATTATTATTATATTATATTACATCTCTTTGATGATACTGATATCACCCTCTTTCTCTCTTATTAGTTTTTCTACATGTTTTTTAGAATAGTTACTTGGTACATTTCATTCTGTCTACTTTAGTCAGTTTATTTACTCTAATTATAACACAAATCTTCCTTTGGGTAATTAATCTTGTTACTGGTATGACCCTTATAACATCTATTTGAAGTACATTACCATAGATTATGGTAACAACGTTTTTATTTATTAATTCTTGTCATTATATGTGAAAAGTACTTGGAGTTAGGTTATGTGTCCCCACTCTTACATACAACAATGGGTTGACTTTGAGTTTAGTTTCTACACATTTCACACCATTATTTAACTGTACTAATGCTCATAATTACTAGTTATAATTTGATAATTGTTTTCTCATTACTTTAATATTATTTTTATAACATTACTGGTGACTATCAGTTTCCTTCTGATATCACTTTTTCTATATCACTTTACATCACTATTAGACAAGGTACAATATTGTTTTGATTCTTTATACTTTCTTAAATCATACTAACATAATTTTTTACTCTCACTCTCCTAACTATTAGTGGTTACTTTATTCATTTATATTAGATTATGGTCATAGTCAGGTCTCCTACTGTCAATGTTTTGGCTTTCTTTAATAGTCTTTGATTCTGTACTTCACTTGCCTTCTTTTATCTCTAGCTCATAGTTGTACTTCTTCTGTTGTAAATGTTGTGAGATCCCTTGTCTCTTCATTTGTTCTCTGTTTATTGAATTTTATTGTTGATTCATTCACTTCTTTTCATTTTCATTGTCTGTGTTTCTTGTTTGCTCACTGACCTAATCTATTGGGTCATTGGGTTAATCACATTTTAATATATTTTCTTCCTTGTTTTAGTTTTCATTACTACCTTTTATTCTTTATTTGTAAGTTCATTCCTTAATTATTATTTCTTAAAATGATTTTAATACTTATTGCACAGCTCTTGATCATTGGTAGGTCTTGTGTCATTTCATTGTTATGTTATTGTTTCTAAAATTAGGTTCAAAAGTGAGGTGATGATATGTATCATTACAACTTAAGACAAAGGACTAACACCAGAGATAGCCTTATTATCTGATTTTTCAGACCTGTTGATCTAACATTGGGGCTACTGTAGGTTCTTCCATTTATCTTTCTCTTATTTGTAGTAGCCCTAGGTATAGTGTTGTCACTGTCTTTATATATTTTGTTATTGTCTACATTGATTTCTCCTCTTCCGTGCCTGTGGACCCTATTTGAGCACCTTGGCATTACATTTACTATCAAACGTTTATGCTGTGTCTATGCTTAGTCCCATTTCAAGTAAGTTATTTTCTATAAATTAGACATCATATAGCCTTATTATGTTGTAGGGTAAGTTACAGCACTCCGGCTATCCTTCAGGCTCTTAGAGCCATAATTATAGTCATGTAGTATTTGTATTTTAATTGGACACCTCATGTCTGTAGGACTGCTATTCTCTTCTTGAAAGCTCTGACCTTGTTGTTTATAAATATGGTGTATGGTTGTGTATGATTGCAGTGGAGGATATGAGGATATTATTTCATTCCCCACATTTGTCTGTAGTCACAGACAGAGCTTCATGATGTACAATATTTCTATAGACAATCATTATCTAGTGTGTTTTAAAGAACGAGGAGAATGAGGATATTCATCAGCTAATGGTCTGCATTTGTTACAACTTGCTTTCAGATTTACCGCCAGTGCCTGCTAGGCCTGCTCCACCTCCTGTTCCAAATAGGCCAGCTCCTGCCCCACCTGTGCCACCAAGAAGTGTAATAAATTACGGAGTGGCTTTGCCTGGATTGGTAGATCAAAATGAGCTTCCATCACCTCCGAAACGAACTCCGACTTATAAACCTTCTAGCCCATCAGAACCTTCTGAAACAACTAGTACTGCTTCTGATGAAGAGTTAGTTCCTGCTGCAGAAGCTGTGGCTCCTGATAGTAAGGATAATACAATGGTTTTGTTAATACAACGGAGAGATCAGTATAAACATGCAGCTGTACAAGCAAAAAGAAGTGGAGATACTGAACTTGCCCTAACGTTAGTTAAGATTGTCAAAGTAAGTGAAGTTTATGTAAAAGTAATTTTTACTGTTTGTTGTTGTTGGGCGCTTGCGCACACCCGCACGTGTGTGTGTGTGTTTGTGTGACCTGCTTAAGACCAATTTTTAATACAGTATGATAGTAACAGTTTATTTATTAACTGACAGTAAATATATATATATATGTATAATGTGTATGAACAGAAGTTTGATGCTGTTATAAGTGCTGTAAATGAGGGAAAGCCTGTAGACTTAAGTGCAATGCCTCCACCGCCTCCTGCACTGGAGACAACAGCAGCACAGCCACAGCCTGAAAGGCAGAGACGTAATTCTGAAACTCAAGAGTCTTCAGAACCGCAGCCACCTCAGGTTGAAGAAGCTGTTGAAGAAAACGAGGAACCAGGTATTTTTTGTTAAAACAATGCCAGTAGTTCTTGGCATTTGGTTACAAAAGAAATATATTTTTTTTCTGTATACTGTTGTTCCTAAAAGATAATGGTTATTTTTGTGTGTAACAATAATAAGAGGATTGATGCATGTGGAAACTGATGCAAAGTTTTAGCATTTGATTGTCATGTAGATTTGAGTATCAATCTAAATTAAGAGTGACAGCAAATTAATTTTTTATATACATACTATAACATAACAAAAATACACCTAAAAAGGAAAAAGAATGTACCATCAAAATTCACAGTGAAATATGCATAAATGCAATCCTTTTAAGTAATCAAAACAAAAAGAGAAATATTATAATAAATAAATAATTGGGAAATAGAGAATGAAAACTCATGAAGTAAATAATTTAATGACAGTGACAAACAATGACTGACGATGACCAAAATACCCAGAAGTGAAGATCAAATGACAAAAAATGTACATAGTAATTTACAAATAGAAATATAATATATAAATGTGTAAAACTAGTAGGTAAGAAATAAGACATTGTGAATAAACCTATTTAACTATGAGGAGGTCTGAGCACCTCAGACAGTTGTTTTGTATTATTGAACTACAGAATGTGAATGATATAAATTTTACAAATATAATAATATCAAACTATAATTATAAAAGTTGTATTGTGTGACAGTGCTAGAAAGTGAGAATAACAGCGAAATAAGTTGAAAAGGAAAAATCGTGTATAATGAAAGTGATTAAACATAATTATAATATGAGCATTGAAGGGAATATATAATCTATATGAACCAGTTATATAACCCATATAGTGAAATCAAACAAAGTAAATAATTAAAAAATAGAAAAATCTTACGTTAAAAACTTATAATAATATAGTTGTAACCTCTCTTTCCTTTCTATGCTTTTAGTATTTATTTTATTTCATTTTTTTTTTTTTTTTTTTTTTTTTTTTTATTTCTATCTCCTTGCTTATTAGTTTTGAAAGAGAGGTCACAAGTTACTTAAAACTAGGCTAGAGCCTAGAGAAGCTAAAATTGGGCTGGGTCCAGTATAATGGGACTTGCAAATGAAACACTGAACTTAAGATAACAACAACAATTTATTATTCTCTGGTAGTACAACACCTGAGCCCCAAAATCCTAGATAACTAAGTCTTTTCATTGTTGAATATAATTTCCTTAATGTGTGCCTTGCCAAAAGTTGAGCAAGGAATAATAACTATTAACAGCACCAAGTATTGAATGAGTATTAAGATCTGAATGATCAGTGAATATTAATTCATGGAATGTTACATAAATGTCAATAATACAATTGTAAACTGGCACACAATCTCGACCCGCAAATAATCACATATTATAACAAGACATAAATATATAAACATATACACCTGCAGGATTAATATAACAATGTAACAATTATGTAAAACAACACATACATATAATTAACATCAACCACGTTTGCATATAAATAACCCATCACATGTTCACCCTGGTTATCAGCGCATTTAAGTATCTTGTTCAACACCCATAACCCCCTTATTCTGACCAAGTATCTGGCCCCCTTCTGTTTAATTAATAGGTGACTGAAACCCCCTCCAAAACTTCAATTAAAATATCCCAGGAGTGGAGCAGACATGCCCCCCAGTTTTAACAAGATAAGTGTTAACTGAATGTTCTCTGTAAGCCACGCGGCCAGCGCACAAATCCCATGCCGATATTTAATTATCAATTTAAATCCCATCAATTACTATAATGAAGAGTAGCATCACAAGGTTAACATGGATGTCCGGTTGCCTAACTGCATTTTATATTTCCTTTTACTTTCAAAACAGAATATGGAAAAATAGTTGAACGTGACCACCATGAGTATTCATAACTGACATTGATTAATCTTGTGTTGTCTTATGGTTAACTAATTGTTATAGTGAGCAATAAAAATTATCGTTACAAAATTTTCTATAGTAAAATACAAACTGTGACAATGGTAAATTTAAAGTGTGCAAATTAGCTAAACAGTGGAACAGAATTTGTAAAACGGAATCTAAGTCATGAAGGTATTAAAGCCAGCTCACAGTGTTCCAAAAAACTTAACTACCGGCAGGGTCAGGCATCGGACGAGATCTAGCAAGATCTGATACAGACAGACTTGCAGTGGACGTCTCCTACGGGAGTCGACCACGGTTTAAAACCACCCCCAGATTATGAATGAATAATAAAATACGTGTCCCCGTGGAGCAAAATCGTTAACATAACTATCCCAACATGCTTAAAACAGAAATAGAATTAGATTCAACTCTATCTACCGAACTCCCCTCGACCCGGGCGGTGCGTGACCCTGGCCGAGTTTTCACTCTCAGAACGAGATATACATGATAGTAATAGAGGAGGCGTAAGCCTTACAAATTACAATTAATACATGCCACCCATTGTCCGGAAATAACTGTCCAAACTGGAGCGTTTCATGAAAGTCTCACAGAGTTATTCGGCCACAAGATTTAGGTTAATATGGTTAAATTTCACCTGGTTTGAAGGGTGTATGTTGAGGGCTCTGTAGTGTGTGTCCAGTCCATCCTTCCGGCTGACATAGCTGACGAAGGTTTTGAAATTACATCGCCTGAGGCAGTTGTTCGGCCATCCTTCCGGAGCGGGGCAGATTCCCGGCTACCTCGGAAACCCGGAGGTCACGTAGGCTTCTACTTATTCATAGAAGAAGCTGGGAGACGAAAACTGTTCAATCTACTCTGCCAGCCGGGGACTAGAATGTGAAGCGCCGATAGCTGAAGTGGAACTGAATAAACCGGCTGTTGAAAAACCCGTACGTAACAGAGATAGGGCGCGCGCGAGTCGGGCGGCCAAGGGGCAATTCACAATGACAAAGTCCAATTGACCGTACCAAAGGACAACTTCTTTCGCGTCGACAAATACGTAATTTCTTTAATAAAGCACAATATAGATATCGGAACATCGCCGCGTTTTCCAAAACGCGGCACATAGTGACAAAGAAAAAATAAAAGGTCAACAGAATCATGTTAATTAGAAATTGTGAAACGGAACCTGTGAACCATAACGTATCATATAGCTAAAGCCTTAACTGAAGGAATTAGTGTTTTGGTAAAAAGAAGGAATATATTGTTGTTGGAAAAAAATCTAAAAACAAGGCAGAACATGTTAAGTTTACTGCTGAATTTTTATGTAAGTTAATGACCGATAAAAGATGAGATAATCAAGAAAAACTATAAAAAAACTGGAAGAATAATATTTTAATCGAAAGTACCAAAAATTTGATGCTCAGAAGTGAAGAATCAAGCAATAAGTCCTTAAAGAAAACTACCAGATTGGTGAGATTGCTCCAAGGCTAAGCCAGATATTTGAACCAACATTACTACATTAAAGATTGAGTTACAACGAAATACGATGACAAAAACAGTATAAAAGCTATAACAGTGAATTTATTTGTACACTTGTACACCATAGTTACTAGTAGTAAGAGTTTTTTTATTGTTCTTGTATGATCCAAAGAACCCACCACTATTCAACAGACATTCACAACACATAATTACCAAATTTCATATTTGGCACCAACAACTTGGTGCTAATAAACACACAAAGTCACGTTATATATCATAATTGGCGCCCAATATGGTGCTAGGAAAATAAAAATAAGCCAAGATTGAAAAGAATTAGAGTTGTCATTTCTAGCTGGCGATCATACAAAAAACAAACAAAGAACATGGACATGGATAGAATAATGAAATTATTAAACCAAAATAGTGAGGAAATAAGACAACAAATGGAAAAGGAAAAGAAACAGATAAAAGAGGAGTCAAACCAAATAAGACGACGAAGAACGGAAACTGGCAGGAAAGGATAAAATGAAATACAGAATTATTCAATAAACGAACAGAATGGTGGGAGGAAGAAGAAATGAATGATCATAAACAGATAATGGTAGATGAACGTAAAAGAATGGAAGCATTCAAGGAAGAATTAAAAGGTGCCAATAAATTTAGAAAAGATCAGAGTAGGGTAGTAGACAGTATGAATAAGACGATGGAAGTATGTGTAGAAGATAAAAATAAAAATAAGGAATCATTAAGTAAAAAGATGGGAGAAAAACGGAGGAAAATAATAATAAATCTTATGAAATTTTAAATAAAAACGGTGAAACAGTGAATAAAACTGTAGAAACCCTAAGTAAGAAACTGGAGGCTACCCATAATACAATGAAAGAAATAATAACGGATCAGGAACAGATGATAGAAATTAATCGTAAAAACACGGAAAAATTATGCCAGGAAATGGATGATAAACGAAACGAAATTGTAAATGAAGATTTTAGGAACATGGATGAAACAATAGATAGTGCCTTCGAAAGAACTAATGAACATTTTGAAAATACGATTGAATGTTTAAGAGAGTTGAACATGGGAGAGAAACTGTTGATAGAAGAAATAAAAGAGGATGTAACGGTATTGATTTTATCAGAAGATTCCAAAATAATATAATACAATAATATTATTACTAAAACTCACTGCTGCCAGAATTTTACCTACCGCGTCATAGTCCCGTTAAACTTACCTTATTAAATTACCCAGGTCGCCACGATATTTTAAGGTTGAATATCGAAACCTTTACACTCTTGCCCTTATAAAAATTCTGCTATCTGACTACCCTTAAAACTCAGAAAATCCCATAGAACGTTAGACGAGGTTTTCAGCACAGAATAGGAAATGGTTATGGCGTAATAACTTAATCTAACACATTTTTATATCCTTAAACAAACTTGATTTTATTTTATTGAATACAACTAAAAAACATGAATTTGTTTAAACACAAGTTTTATCAACTAATTATTTTCCAGGAACCAGTACTTTTATTAATGACTCCTCCCCTTAAATATATATCTTTTACCCCCTTTGTATCGAGCTCTTTTATTACAGTTATTTCATTTTGATTCGATTTGATTGCTTTTACGTTTTACCTGCACGTGCATTCCTTTGTCCACTATCACTTGTATTTCCCGTTCACTTCCGTCGTCACTGACACTGTTTACTTAGTTTAACTTCAAAACTTTGTTTAACGTTTAGAAGACATTAAATTTACCAGTTTCGGTAGACCTCGGCTACTCAATTCACTTTAGTCTACCGAAATTTCCGAGGCCACTGTATTTTTTGACTGTATCGTGGGATGAGTTGTAAAGGACTGATAATAGTTTTAACACTTTACTAGATAGGCCGGCTTTAGTTTCGGCCTATCTTCCACACCCAAGGCCACCGTTTTACTTGTAGAACTGTATGCTGCTTCTGTCTGATGCAAACTCTATGGTGACAATCTGCTTACTGTGTTTCACAAAGACTGCTGGAGAGCTGTTGCGTAATACGTCTGGGCTGGACAGTCCAGACATCAACAGTTTATGATAACACTGTATGTTGCTGGTTACAAGGGGCACCTCACAGGTGAATCCTGACTGCTTAAAAAATTTACTGATTTAAATTGAAACTATGGTAGCACACAATTCTGTACCATTACAATACCCCCCCCCCCCAATGAGAGGTTGTATGCCGAAGCATACAAACTCTCTTTGCCTAAAACCTAAGAGGATCAGTGAAGATATGGCGCCGTAACCCCCCTTGTTTCTTTACTAAAAGCATGGGTACTTACCCCCTAAGTCCGGTGGCTGTGGGCGCACCCATCCGACCTTACTGGACTTCTCTGTTCGAGATCCCAACACCATAAAATCAGATAGGTGCCCGCCACAGTATCGCCTGACTCTATAACATTCAATTAAAAGATTAACAAACGGCCTCCCATTACTCCCTATCCCACACTGATTCGTTTCCTCTTAGTTGTACTGGTTCATTATTTTATAAAGTACTGGTTTCGTATTTAATTTTGATAATATAAACTTACTGTCTACTTACAGCTAAGTCATATAAATTCCATACAAATTGAATAATGCTCACAATACATTATTACCCCTCCAAAATAACACATTGATTAGCCCAAACATTTTTGATTATTTTTTACCCAAAAATTTCCTTCAGTTTTCAATTTTAAATGAATATCTTAAACATTGCTTTCCTCGATTATTATTTAATTTATCATTACAGTTAAAATCCAATCAAAATACATTTAAATTCATTATTAAAATCCACCTTTTCAATTAATTAATTTAATTATCAATTTCATTTGCTCTTTTCACATTTTTTCAAAATAATTCTCCATTAACAAAATCCTATCACATAAAATTTAACTGCCTTACAATCAAAACACCAAGTCATTTCCTTATATTATTCATAAAAAACTACCTCCATTTCATCACATCTTACATTTCTTTTATTTCATAATAGGATTTGCTCATAGCACTAATTCATCAAACTACAACATTGTTGTTGTTGTCAACTCAAGCATGAAACAAACAATCTACCTGTTTATATCAACGGTTGTATGCCAGACTGGTTTTATAAACAGACTCAGTCTCAACATTCCTGATTACAACACCACTAATACATGTACTTCCTTCAATTTTCAGTTCTATAAATCTTTTAGTGTTAACATATTAATAAAATTCACATTTTTATATTGGCTTTATTTCAATTCAAATCAAAACAGTTTGACTTTTAACTACCTTATTTAAAACACTTTTAATATAGACACACACCATTCCACAATAGAATTCCTTATTACCTCCTGTTAATTATTTAACAAAATAAAATATTATTATGATAACATGCTACAAACATTGTTACATAAACTATAATCTACATTCCGACAATATAGCCTTGGCACAATACATTTCACTAACACATTTATTTACAAATTTTCGTCATAGTTTTTATTATTTACCACACTTCATTACATAAATCAGCCAAGTAATTCTACCATAAACTAAAATATTTAAAATGTCCATACATTGAATTTTTATCTACCCCCCATCGTAAAAAATTAGTCCTATCTTCACATAACATTGTTCAATTTTATTTATACACATCATATGGCTATCATTTGTGTAATAACCATAAAAATTTGTTTTTTCCATTGTACCATAATAATAATACATAGGGTTACCCCCCATTATTATTTCATCATAAACCAAGTCAACATTTTTTGTCAAAACTCCGTCAGTATTTTTTGTTATTCCCAGGTAAATTACGTTATTATCACAATTGTCTGCTATTACCAGTACACTAACTCTCCCCACAGGTACATATTCATCATCAATATAATCATTGTCATTGTTTACTACTGAACAAGGTAAGTCTACATTATTTATCATAATTCTCTCACTATTTAACTCCTTAACTAATCCTTCATAATCTCTGCTTAATCTGAACAACTCAATTACTCTCTCTCGCTCTTCATAATCACTCTCCCAACCCAATCTCACATTCTCATTCCACACAGAGGGCAAAACCACTTTACCATAACAACATCTGGCTCTACCAGATAAACACAAAAAACTTATTTGACTATTTGGCGACCCATTGTCGCCCAAATGTCCTAGTGAGGATCTTTTATCCTCTTGCACCACTTGTGAATTCTTTGCTTCACATTGAACCCCTGAAAAATTTGCCCCCTGTTCACCCTCTACAATTAAACTATCTCTATCCTCCCTTTATAAGTCATTATGATCAGTAAATACTCTAACCTCAACTAAATTTCTACTCTCATTATCACCACCACTATTATTCAATATATCACCATTATTTTTATTCAGTAACATTTCACTCTTGTTAACGTCATCATAACTAACATTATTACTCACCTTGTTTACTGCAAGCCGTTTTACATTTAAACTGTCTGCTTTCTGATTATCACTTGTATTAACATCACCTACCTTGTCGTTTTTTATCTCGTCTACACTGGAACTAGCATTATTATTTGTAAAAGTATCATCATTACTGCCTCCACTATCAGAACCACTTACCTGGTTTGGTTTGCTTTCTTTATTTTCTTTTAACTTACATCTATCTCTTTCCCACTTTTCATCTTGTTTTTTAAAAATGTCATCTACCATTGCCCTTTGTTTTTCTAATAGCAATTCCAGGAAATTTATTATCTCTTGATGCGACTCACTCATATTATCTTTCCTTACATTATTATCTGCTACCTGATCGTCTGCACTAGTGCTAGTTAAGTCAATTCTGTTGACTTCACCACTATTATTTTCCATTTTTATATTGTTGTGTTTACATACACATATATACTTTCTAACCTACAACACCACCCTCACTCCCAAATAACCCTTCTATAAAAACTACAATAATTATTCACAAATACGCCATTACCACAACCTGTTTTCTGTGCCTCAAAACAGGTCTAGTTCATATAATATTTATACGAACATCCTGGCAGCGAGTCGCCAATGTAACGATATTGATTTTATCAGAAGATTCCAAAATAATGTAATACAATAATATTACTAAAACTCACTGCTGCCAGAATTTTACCTACCGTCATATGTGATAATCTATTCACAATACAAATATAAATACATAAAATTATTATTATTCTTACCTTAACGAATCTCTTCTCTCTGCCCAGGGTCTCGTCACACGAACGTTAGAATGCAAGCATGATTTAGGTTATTTCAAGAACTGACGCAACTCGCATTTTGTGAAGAGAATAAAAATTTTTTAATATATAATTATTTCATTTTTTGTATTATTTTCTAATCATGACATATTCTTTCCCAAAATCAAGACAAATTAAGAGTTCATTAAATATTAGTGAAACAGCTTATATTAACACATTTTAATATTCATCTTATACTTACATGAAACAGCCCAGTCTGCCCATTCTCACATTCACACTTATTTAAATTTTCCCCTTTTTATAGAGATCTCTTTATAATTATAATTTTCATTATTATATTGGTTTAAATTATACGGTTACTTCTCTGGTTGTGTCCGTGAAGACCACGTGTTGCCATCAGCACATTTTAGTTCCCTTGTCCGTCCAAATTAAGTTCTCACTATTAATTTTGATTCACTGTTGATTATTAAACTTTTTACATTGTTTTCGCACTTCAATCACAATTTACTGGTCGATCTACTATTTAGTTAGACTCACTTTTAAGATTGTTATTAAATTTTTGGCTCGCTAGCCGGTTGTATTCATCCGGCTGCGGCCATGGATGTTAGTCGACTGGGAAGAAAATTATCAACGCGTCTCCCTCCAAACGTTCGGACAGAGCGGAAATTTCAATGCCTTATGATCGAATCGTCCGTCACTGTTCATTCAACAAGGGTTACGCCTGTGTGTCGGACGTTGACGATATTGAGGGTTCACTTGTCGACGTCACAAATAGGCGGGACTAAGTTTCGTTTCCGCCGTCAGCTCGGACCACATGGCAAAAGAATATTGTCTCCAAGCCATGCTGCTTTACTAACTTGGCTTCGGTCTGCGCATCTGCTGGTGGTTGCGCGTTTGGGCGTTGGTGTCACACAATCACAAAGTTCTAGGAATTGTCGACCCGCACATTCCTTTACAATTGTTTCATCACCCAGCTACAGCGTACCGTTTCTTTGTTCGAACTACGTTTTAGATTCAACCGGGGACTGGCCACACATATGGAAATGAATTGTGAAATTTTACAAAATAAAACCCCAATTTAATAAAAATAAAAAACCCCTCACTTTAGCCCCGTTACAATACCCCCCCCCCAATGAGAAATCTTCTGTCAAAACAGAAGAAATCTCATTGCTAAAACCCCTAAGAGGACCGGTGAGGATATGGTGCCAACAACCCCCCATTTGTTCTTATACATCATGGGTAAACTACCCCCCTGGCTCGGCGACTATGGCCGTATCTGAACGAGATCACTGGACTTCTCTATACGAGATCCCAACACCATAAAATCGAACAGACACGCACCACAGCGCACCTCACCTTCTAACATGCCACCCCAAAATCCAAACCCCTGGTCTTATACCATGCCAGATCCTCAACCGATATGTTCCCCTTTTCATGCACACTGGGCTGCCTTCAGCAGTTACTGGGCTTGTACACACAATAACATACATAATATCTTATAAACAAACTCATCATTTAAAAGTCACAAAATATTTATCTTTAAATTCACCATTCTTTTAAGCTCAAAATCAGATTGTTATATTATTATTATTTTCATCGAAACCAAAAGAAATCTTTTATCTACCTTTATCAATTTTCTTCATTCCTATTAATACTCAGAAAAACAAACAAATTGAACATTTAATTAGAACATGAACTCACTTATCCTAACATGTGATTACACATACATTCTAAACAATATAATTCAATAAAACCATAGTAATACACCTTAACAACAATACACTTGAAAATTAAAACCTCAATTAGATGGCAGGCACAAAATTTTTTTTGTATTAAAATATACTTCTCTCAATATTCCAAATTTTAAAATCATTTAAATTAATTTAAACAGCAAAATTGGCATTACTTCCTTGCCAAAACGGGTCTAGTATATAACATCACCCATCAGCTGATCAAACTGGCTCAAGTCCACAACCTTGACCTACACAGGTTATACGTAGGCTACATAAGGAAATGCATTAAACATCTTTTAAAAATTCTATCTTCAAACACAATAACATAATAAAATAAGACATTTAAAATTACCATAGTTATTATTACAATTACCAATAAAATCGACATTTAAATTACTCAAAATTACACATTTTACAACTTTACTTTATTCTCAAATTCTATTAAAATTGTCACTTGTTTCCATTAATTTTATATTTTTTACTATGACTCTCTTTCTTTAACATTATCAATCTCCATTAGTTTGGGTGATTTAATTATTCATAATAACGTTATTGTATCAACTTAGCATTTATACATTTATAATCTCTCCTCTGACTCTAACATCACTAACAGCTTTAACTAATATGACACCCATCTCTATCAAAACATCTATCAAACAATCTCTAAACCCAACTTACTACTCAACTCAATTCGCATCACTCTACTCTTATATAAAAAAATACTCTCTACCCCTTTGTACTCAGGATGTGTGTTTCCTCCCAAAAGCTCATTCCCTTATTTGGCCCCTGGATTCTACCTAGGCGACCCTTTCCGGCGCTAAACGGTCCCTTCCCATCCCAACACCTTCCGTTGCGGACTCCTACCACCCCATCTTACAAAACTCCCATCAACTAATTACCATTCTCATTACCTTACTTCAACTACAACAAAATACCTCTATTTACTTATTACATCAATATATCAATCAATACTCTACATATATTCCCCATATCTACTGTGTCACCATTACATCTCAAATTCTACATTACATTAACTCACAACAATTTTATTCTCTCTATTACCACTTTAAACTTAACATGGACTGATCTACATGTCCTAACAAAATATTAATCACCCAAAATCCACCTTTTACTGTCTTTCACAAATCATTTAAAATTCTCAACTACATCAAATTATTTTCATCATTTAAAATAAAATCTTTAACACATTGAAATCATTATTCAAACATTAATTACATTCCATTTTCCTCATATTCAAAGATTTAACTAACCTGAAAAAATTGCAAATCGTTTATAAGTGATATGGCACAGCTGATCAACTGATTTTCTTAGCAAGGTGAATGACCTTACTACAAACACATTTCAAAATTTTACAAATCACACATATTATCAATCCTTATCTCTAACACAATAAAATAATACATTTATAAGACAGAATAAACAGTATAATAAACATACGAACACCTATTTATCAAATCATAATACAAGCATTTAATTAGTGCAAGAGCGAGTTATCATCTTTAGGTTACAAATTTTTAATTCGTTGCTCCCCTGAGCAACCTCCCTGCCACACACACTATTGTTTTTTTCTGTTGGACTGTGGCGCCCATTTGCCTCCACAAGGACGGCATAGGTGGAGGAATTTACATCTCCGTGTCCTTGCTTCAGCGTTACATTTGAAAGATTTAGACATCAACATATCTTTTGTTACATAATTACACACCCTTAATGTGGGTCTACCACCTGGCCTTGCTGTTCCTCCTCGAACAGAGTGGCAGCCGCTGTTCCATAGTTTCCGGGATTTCCCCTAATTTCACCCCCCATCAATTTCTAATATAAACCAATTTCAAGCCAGCTATGGTCAAAGTTCTTAATTTATGGCCATAGCTGACCGCTAGCCAAAACCACGATTAGTGCTGGTAAGGCAGTAATCGCCCGAAAAGTCGGGGAAATCAACTTTACTTTCAGGCATGTTATCATCATCATTTAACTGCACGGCACGGCAGTTTATCAGTATACAATATAAAATTGTAAAAAAGGGGTGTGCCGTGCATTTTACGCCATTTTGGCCTCCGATGGAGGTAACACTCTCTGTTACCCCCAACACTTTCCGCTATCTACTGTGGCACTTGCCACCACAGCGATAGCACACTAATAACTAAACTAAATCTTGCTACAATAGCAGTCCCTACATTCCATTATTATATCACTTCTATAAACACCACTCTACCCCCCAAAATTACCCACCTATCTTGCATAATACCTTACATAACATAATAAACAAATAGACATTTACCTTGATTGTTAGCATACATTAAACAAACAATTCTCTTTTAAATAATTTGTATAGAAACTTATAAACATTATTACTTGAAATTTTTCATTAACTCTTTTATATATCACCATTCAATTATTTATTACTTACTACAGTTACATTCCTCAAAAAATTTCAAATTCATTATTAACAATTATTTTACATCACCTCTCAGTTATTATTATTTTTTAATTATGGTTTCTATTTAGTACAATTATCTCAAATTATTTTCATTATTGAATTAAAATCTTTTCATTTGAGTTAAACACCTGTAAACATTTTATTCTATTTAATTGGTATTATAAATTTTATACTTACAGTACATTATTCACCTACTGACATAAACACAAAATATACACACTACACACACACACACACACACACACACACACACACACACCAATACCTCCACGTAACCTCTGAAACATTTAACAACAGTGTTATTTCATACCAAGCAATTTAACATTTATCTATTTATTACTATCAAATTCACATCTCATAAAATAATTTAAACTCATTAGAAAAATTCAATTATATAACATTTAAATCAATCAAAAATATTTAAACATTTCATTTATTTTAATTAAATTAATTATTGAAAACACCATTTTAATTACTCTCACCAATTACAATAATTACAATTCATTTGTTATCCTCTTCAAAATTATTTTGTTATTTATTTAAACTGTAAAATATTATTATTATTATCACAACAATTTCCACTACATACACACATTGTTTACCTAACATTTTACAATACACACAATTAATTTCACTATCAATTATTTACAATTCTTCATCATTATTTATTCAGTTTTATCACACTTCATTTCCAAAATCAGCCAGGTCAGAACCATAAATCAAAATATTTAAAATGTCCATCTATTAAGTTTATGTTCAGCCTCCATCATCAAAAATTAGTCTGCGTTTCACATAACAGTTTTCAATTTTATTTACATACCTCATATGGCTATCCTGTGTGTAATAACCATAAAATTTTCGTTCATTCATTTTACCACAATAATCATATATAGGGTTACTTCCTATTATAATTATTTTATCATAAACCAAGTCAGCATTATTTATTTTTGTCCAGTCTCCATTAGTAGTTATATTCAATCTAAGGTCAGTTATTTTCTCATCATAAGGTAAATTATTATTATAACAGGTATCATCAAAATAATTCTCACTCTCTCTTTTAACAGGTAAGTATTTAATACCATTTATCTCTATCACTTCCAACATTTCTTTCAACTCATTATAATCTCTCTTTAATTTATATAATTCTATCTCTCTATCAACACACAACTCTCCATCTGAATTTCTCTCATCATAAAACCATCTCACACTTTCAATACCATTCCACACAGAGGGTACAAACTCATACAAAAAGGGGCAACAACTTAAAGACCTCATGTCTTCTAATAACAAGGGACTCTTGCCCTTCAACAACAACATTTTTGAACACCTTGGTTCATCACAAATAAGGGGAAAATTTACCCTCTGCCCTACATACTCATCTACTCTCTCTCTTTCCACTCTTTCTCTAATTCAACAACACTAATTACTACTCCATTACAACCTATTACTCTCTCTCTCTCTCACTCACTATCTCACTATCTATTTTCAACGTGTCACTCTCTGATACCATCTTTTCAATTACATTACCATTTTCAATATCATTGTTATCATTTGTTACCTTATTCTCTAATACCACATTCTTAATTATATTATCATTTTCAATATCATTTTTATCACTAGTTACTTTTTTATTATCATTATTACTTTTACTTTTAATCTGTTCTCCTACTGACTCTACTATTTTCTCGATATCTCATTTCAATTCGTTACAACTACTTTCACATTTAATTTTGACCTCATTAATATCAATCAAATTTAAGTACATCAAATTTAGCGTCAAATTTATTCAATTTTATATCGTTATTGTCAAAACGACTATTTATACCCTTTATACAATTATTCATTGTCTCAAATTTGTTATTTACTTCATCGTGTTGTTTCTCTGAATTTTCTTTCATACTACATATCAAACTATACAAATTTTTTAACATGCTACTGTCGTCAGCTTTTTTATTTTGATTCATTGGAATAGGTGTTGATTGATTTTCTGTTTTATCGTCAGTGAAGCTGACTTCATCGTTATTATTTTTACTTTCCCTACTCGATTTTGGGGTTATTTGAATCCCCGAATCATCTGTACTATTTGTTTCATTTGTAATATCTTTTGTTTTATTTTCCTGACTTTGGAGTCGAGTGGATTTCAACGTTATTCATAATATTTGAATCATCACAGTTTTCGACACTAGTCGTTTCATTTATATTGTTTTCATTCTTTCCTGCCATATTTATAAGTTTCTTAATCTAGATTTTCTTACATAAAAACATCTACCACTTAACTCTTAACCTCTGAACATTGATGTACTATTTTATATGTGCTGCGTAATTTTTACGTAGTTACTTCACCTTCAAATCAAACTTGCATTGTACTTGAAGGTGTGGTTTTTATATTTTAATTTTTAAAAACTGTCCCTGTTCGGGCGCCATTGTGATAATCTATTCACAATACAAATATAAATACATAAAATTATTATTATTCTTACCGTAACGAATCTCTTCTCTCTGCCCAGGGTCTCGTCACACGAACGTTAGAATGCAAGCATGATTTAGGTTATTTCAAGAACTGACGCAACTCGCATTTTGTGAAGAGAATAAAAAATTTTTAATATATAATTATTTCATTTTTTGTATTATTTTCTAATCATGACATATTCTTTCCCAAAATCAAGACAAATTAAGAGTTCATTAAATATTAGTGAAACAGCTTATATTAACACATTTTAATATTCATCTTATACTTACATGAAACAGCCCAGTCTGCCCATTCTCACATTCACACTTATTTAAATTTTCCCCTTTTTATAGAGATCTCTTTATAATTATAATTTTCATTATTATATTGGTTTAAATTATACGGTTACTTCTCTGGTTGTGTCCGTGAAGACCACATGTTGCCATCAGCACATTTTAGTTCCCTTGTCCGTCCAAATTAAGTTCTCACTATTAATTTTGATTCACTGTTGATTATTAAACTTTTTTACATTGTTTTTGCACTTCAATCACAATTTACTGGTCGATCTGCTATTTAGTTAGACTCACTTTTAAGATTGTTATTAAATTTTCGGCTCGCTAGCCGGTTGTATTCATCCGGCTGCGGCTATGGATGTTAGTCGACTGGGAAGAAAATTATCAACGCGTCTCCCTCCAAACGTTCGAACAGAGCGGAAATTTCAATGCCTTATGATCGAATCGTTCGTCACTGTTCATTCAACAAGGGTTACGCCTGTGTGTCGGACGTTGACGATATTGAGGGTTCACTTGTCAACGTCACAAATAGGCGGGACTAAGTTTCGTTTCCGCCGTCAGCTCGGACCATGTGGCAAAAGAATATTGTCTCCAAGCCATGCTGCTTTACTAACTTGGCGTCGGTCTGCGCATCTGCTGGTGGTTGCGCGTTTGGGCATTGGTGTCACACAATCACAAAGTTCTAGGAATTGTCGACCCGCACATTCCTTTACAATTGTTTCATCACCCAGCTACAGCGTACCGTTTCTTTGTTCGAACTACGTTTTAGATTCAACCGGGGACTGGCCACACATATGGAAATGAATTGTGAAATTTTACAAAATAAAACCCCAATTTAATAAAAATAAAAAACCCCTCACTTTAGCCCCGTTACACATAGTCCCGTTAAACTTACCTTATTAAATTACCCAGGTCACCACGGTATTTTAAGGTTGAATATCGAAACCTTTACACTCTTGCCCTTATAAAAATTCTGCTATCTGACTACCCTTAAAACTCAGAAAATCCCATAGAACGTTAGACGAGGTTTTCAGCACAGAATAGGAATAACTTAATCTAACACATTTTTATATCCTTAAACAAACTTGATTTTATTTTAGTGAATACAACTAAAAAACATGAATTTGTTTAAACACAAGTTTTATCAACTAATTATTTTCCAGGAACCAGTACTTTTATTAATGACTCCTCCCCTTAAATATATATCTTTTACCCCCTTTGTATCGAGCTCTTTTATTACCGTTATTTCATTTTGATTCGATTTGATTGCTTTTACGTTTTACCTGCACGTGCATTCCTTTGTCCACTATCACTTGTATTTCCCGTTCACTTCCGTCGTCACTGACACTGTTTACTTAGTTTAACTTTAAAACTTCATTTAACGTTTAGAAGACATTAAATTTACCAGTTTCGGTAGACCTCGGCTACTCAATTCACTTTAGTCTACCGAAATTTCCGAGGCCACTGTATTTTTTGACTGTACCGTGGGATGAGTTGTAAAGGACTGATAATAGTTTTAACACTTTACTAGATAGGCCGGCTTTAGTTTCGGCCTATCTTCCACACCCAAGGCCACCGTTTTACTTGTAGAACTGTATGCTGCTTCTGTCTGATGCAAACTCTATGGTGACAATCTGCTTACTGTGTTTCACAAAGACTGCTGGAGAGCTGTTGCGTAATACGTCTGGGCTGGACAGTCCAGACATCAACAGTTTATGATAACACTGTATGTTGCTGGTTACAAGGGGCACCTCACAGGTGAATCCTGGCTGCTTAAAAAATTTACTGATTTAAATTGAAACTATGGTAGCACACAATTCTGTACCGTTACAAGGATAGTAAACTATTAATAGAAACAATAAAGGAAAATAATGATAAATCATGTGATCTTTTAAATGAAAGCAATAATGAAACATTAGAACAATTAAAGGAAAATAACGAAAGCTTTGAAGGATGGATGAATAGGATGTTTAAAGAACTCAAGAAGGAACTGGATTATATTGACAAGAATCTGACTGATAATCAACGACGACAACTGAAACAGTGGACAGAAGAATTAAAAGGGTTAAACAATGACAGGAAGCAGTCGATAGAACAAGTAAATCAGAAAATATAAGGTAGTTAAGGAAATAAAAAAGGAAGAAACTCATAAAAAATTAGACCAACTTAATGAAACTTAAGACAATGGTTTCAAGAAAGTGAAAGGAACACTAGACAGTGCTTCTGAAGGTAGTAAGGAAATAGAAATAAAGAAGGCAAAAGTACATTGTTATCTGAGTATAAACATAACAGAAACAAAGATAATAACAAGATAAAGGAAGAAATAGTAAATGATAACGAACCAGAGATAGAAGAAATACCAAACGATAAAAACACGGAACAAGTAAGTCAGAAAATAGAAGATAGTAGGAAGGAAATAGAAAATAAAGAAGACAACAGAGCATTGTTATCTGAAAATAAACATAACTGAAACAAAGAGAATATTAAGCACATGGAAATGAAGATGAAGAAAATGAGACAAATGCATCAAAGGAAACTAATAAAAACACGGGAAGAGTTGGAGATGATGAAGAATGCACTAGTTAATGTACTTAACATCCTAATTACTGAACGTAGAGAAATAAGTAATTTTAAAAATAACAGAAGGAGCTTAATAGAAACTTTCAAAGGGACTCACAACCAAACAGGGAGTAAAACCTTAAGAAAATCCATAGTTAAATTAAATACACTAGAAAAAGAAATGCATAATAAAAGATCAGGGATATCCTTGATAAATGATATACCATTGACATATTTATTTAGTAAACTAGATGAAAAAGTGATATATGTAGGCATCAACTCAAATAAAAATTTTGCGGTAGAAAAATTGAAGCACAAAGGAGTAGCGAGAAACTTAAAAGGGACTGAAGAGAAAATTGCTAAAGACCAAGAAACAAGAGGGACCGGAATAATACTGTTCACAATAATAATCCGAATAATTACGGCAATTGAAATAATTGACCATGGATAAATTAAGCAGAAATACACCATCGAAAAAAGAGACGGATTTTTAGGATATTGACAAAAAGCAAATTGTGACTTGCTAATCAATCACATTTATTATTATAATGAAATGTCAAATTAAATTGTTACTTACCGTTACGATAATTCTTACGGGGTCACAGGATTCGGTCACATGTACCTAGATACAAACATGGTCTATAGGTTACGCAAAGTACTGACACCACTCATTTTGGAAGAGACGTAATATTTATTATTATTTAATCTTGACTGCTTGTAAACTCATTAAAATTCATTGAGATACATTACTGCAAAGTGATGCAACACCAACATAACACTTAGGAATTACAGCTTACCTTATTATTTCACAAGACACAAATGCAAATATCAAATAAAAACAAAAATATACACAAAAAGCCGCCCAGCTTTGCCACACACTCTATCACACCAATTAAACCCCTTCACATTCTATACAAAATCAGAAACCCCCTAACACATCTGCATATGATAAAGCCCCCACATCGAACACGCGGTCATCGCGCCCGTGCCAAGTCCCCTTTCAAATGTCCGAAAAAGAAACGAAACTATTACTTCATTTATGCTCACTCATTACTGTTGTTATTTCACTTGTACACTGTTGATTAACGTTCCAAATTTTAACTGTGAGGTCGGCCGACCTAAAGAAAAAACTGTTAATGAAATTCAGATGAACCGCATGCGGTCGGTTGGTAAGAGGAACTGGGCAGAAGTTTTTTCTCTGTCCACTCTCCGCAGTTTTCAACACTGGAACTCACTGCCTTGGGCGTCGTCGCCGAAGCTTCAGCCCATGCCATGCATGTAGCTTCTTTAAGTCAATGCCGCATATGATCTTCTACAGGCATTGGCTGACGTCATTTAAGTGGGCTGGACTTAAAACAGTGCTTCCGGGGGATCTTGAAGAAGACGACAAATATTATTCTCTCTAGCCATCTTGGTTTTTTGCCAACGCTTGGGTAGGCGCCCATGCTTGGTGTGCGCATGGGAGCGCAATGCCACACTCTCGCATAGTTCTTGGAATTTTGGTGGAGGTGCAAATGCTCTGCCGCATTCCTCAACAACAACTGCGTCTTATAGCGTTGTTTCACTGTTCTGTTACATTGACTGTTATACTGACACATACGTTGCACAATACAATTACTTCGCAATGTTTTCCAAACCCGCCCGAAAATGAACTGAATAAAAATATATATGCCCCATACGGTAAAAATAAAAACACCCAAAATTCGACCCGCTACAATACCCCCTCGATGAGAATTCTGCTGTCCATGACAGAAGAAATCTCATCGATAACCCCGAAGAGGATCGGTGAGGAACTGGTGCCAACAACCCCCTGGTTCTTAATCTGCATGGGTACACGACCCCCCTGGCTCAGCGACCATGGACTCATCTGAACGAGATCACTGGACTTCTCCGTAAGAGATCCCAACACCGAGAAATTGATCAGACTCGTACCACGGCCCACCTCGCCCTTCAACATACTACCCCCAAAAGTCCTCAATCCCTGGCTAAAATCATTCCAGCTCCTCCGCCGATATGGATCCCCTTTTTGCAAGCTGGGCTGCCTTTGGCAAATACTGGGCTCACACACTCTAACATTACATATTACCATAACACATAAGAATAAAACTTTCCTTTAAAATTTATCAAAAATTTAAAAAATTCAAAATTCAAAAAATAATCGTTTATCAAAAAATTCTCTTCCTCTTTTTTCTAATTTTTGTTTCAATGACTTAACCTAAACATTCCTATTAATATAAACATTTCTATTCTAACATGGAGAATCACTTATAGTCTACCAATATGAAGCAATACAATAAAAGAAACATCATTAATACATACACAATAACATAATCATTACTCAACATATTCACTCGCTGGCAGGCGAAAAATCAAAAATTTTTTTTTTTCTCAAAAAAATTTAAAATTTTCAAAATTTTAAAATTCAAAAAAATTATTCCTTAAATATTTATTAAATTTATTTATTAAATAACATTTATTAAAATTATTCAAATATTGGTTTGCATTAATTAAACAAACAAATCACAATTGGCTTCCTACTATACACAAGCTTAGTAGGTGTATGAACTCATCAGCTGATCATAACTAGGTCAAGTCCAAAACCCTTGACCTGCATATGTTATGTATGATTTCTGAAAACACTTTAAATATCTGTAATATCCTACCTTGAAATACAAAACATAGTAACATAAAATATTTATAATAAACAAAATATTAATATAATCAATCATCAACTTGACATTTAAATTATTTAAAACAAACAATTCTTAACTTTACATTATTTTCAAATTTTATCAAAATTCTGTCACTGGTTAAAAAAAAATAAACAATTGTATATTCTTTATCATGAATCTCTCTGGCTTTTCAACAATCTTACCTTAATATACTGTGGGTGATGTAAATCATTTATTCTCGTTTTTCTGTATGAGATTTCTATACATATATAAACTTTCTCCCCCTGACTCTAATATTTATCAACTGCAACTCCCAAGACACCCAACTCTATCAAAATTATCTACTAATCAGGACACTCTGAACCCCAACTTATCATTGAGCACAATTCGCCGCCTTCTCTACATATAAAATACTCTCTAACCCTTTGTATACATAGGATACGTGTTTCCTTCCCAAAACTCATTCCCTTATGTTGGTCCCTGGACTCCCCCTAGGTAACCCTTTCCGGCGCCAATCGGTCCCTATCCCGTCCCAACCCTTGTTGCGGACTCCCCAAATACACTACCCCCTAATACAAAATTGCCATCCCCAAAATTCTCAATCTCATTTCATTACTACAAATACACAAAATAACCTCATTAACTATAAAAACAACCATATATCATTCAAAATCTACATAAAGTCTCCATTACCACTGTGTCAACATTCATACTTCACAAAATTCTGTTATATCACATCAACTCAAAAACAGCATTACATTATATTCATCTCCATCATTTCACATTCAACTTTTAATTCAACTTGGACAGGTCTACATGTCCCATAAAACATTTATCACCCATAAATTATCTTTTATTAATCTGCATATTCTTTTTATCTTTACTTCAAAATATCTGTAGCCCACTAAACATTAATTACTTGTAACGTTTACAAACCAATATACCAGTGACATGGTATTGTTGATCAGCTGATATCCTAACATAATAAAAACACAATGAAACTACATCTTAAAATTGAACAAATACATGTAATACATTATCAACACTTACTTCTATTATGTTGATTGCCTGCCAGGCGTCTAATGATTGGCTTAGAAAAAAAATTACACACATAATGAAAATACATTTTATCAACAACTATATCTAACACACAACAATAAAATGATACCTTTAAAATTATAGTATGAACCTTATTTTATGAGTCTGAGCATATAATTATGTGGACAGATCACAAGCATTTTTGATTGGATTAAACCTTGAATAAGCAAAACTTTTACGTCATTAAATTTTAAATTCGTGACTCCTTTACGTCACCTCCCAGCCACACACTCTATTTCAGATTATGGAGGACTGTCTCGCCCTTTCGCTTCCACAGAGACGGTATATTTTGGAGCAGGTTTTTTTCTCTCCGTGTCTCTGCTTCCGCTGTTAAGTTTTAACATTGGTGAACATCATCATGTTCTTGTTATAATCATGCACCCTTAAACGGATCTACCACCTGGCTCTGCTGTTCCTTCTCGAACAGAGTGGCAGCCGCTGTTCCATAGTTTGGTGATTCCCCTTTTTATTACCCCCCATCAATTTCAAAATACACCTTTACAACGATAACAGCTATGGCCAGTTATGGTCAGCGCGTAATCGTAATGTGCCCCAACCATAGCTGTTAAAGCTAAACCAATTCCACGGTCAGGGTTCGGTGAGGCCGTGACCGCCCGAAAATTTGGGGAATCACAAGTAAAATATCTTTCGTAATATTAAATTTAAGAATTTATATTTAAATGACAATATTAATTTAGATGGGGTTTTAACCCACTTTATATGGAAGCTTAACCATTATTAACATAAAATATTAAATACAAAATCAACAACCTCCCCCCATAGCAGTTCCACACTACACTGTTATGTCACTTCATTGAGCACCAAACTACCCCCCAAAATTATCCTCACATCTTGTATTGATAACAAGTTCTTATATTACTACACATTTCTTCAAAACGTTCCTATACCCACTAATACTAAAATCTAACAATTATATTTGGTCACCTAATGCTAAAAAATTTAGAAGAAAAAAATTATATCTTAAATTTAAAATTATACACATCCAAAATTATTTTGGGTTTTTTTTTTTTTTTTTTTTTTTTTTTTCAAAAATCTATTTACACTGGAGGCTGACTAACATTCTTATGATAAGTGGTAGTAAGGCAGTAATCGCCTGAAAAGTCGGGTTTCGCCGCAAAACGGATCGGCACTAGGTAGATATACTACGTGAATTCACGTCCCCCCTCTGAAACACACTACTTCCCCTCTCCTACCATTTCTTCTACCCCGCTTTCTACCGTGCGCCCAACCGTCTTGCCACAAAATTCGTCTTTTCAGACTAAACAGAACTACGACCAATGGCTAATTTTAATTTTGCCATTGGCACAAAAATATTTAAATTTGTATGCACTGCCTTTTATTTAATGCAGCCTCCATTATATACAAACACTCTAAGGCAGTGCAGGCACGTGACAGGCACACCAAAACCGCTGCACCATGAGTGTATTAAAAAATTTTAAGTCGAGTCACGTACCTGTTGGGGTCCCCCTCCCCGTTCAAATATATGTGGTTAAATTTCTATTTTGTACCAATTTTGGTGGAGCCGGACCATCGTTGTTTTCACTGCCTGAAGGAAGATCCTGCCAACCATGGCCCGCCTCCGAGTTCCGAATTCCACGGCCAGGACTGGTAAGATCGTGGCCGCCCGAAAATGAGGGAGGAGCCCTTCTAAAAACATAAAAGAATAATTAAATAACATTCATACCTTTACAAATTAACAAAATACTTATGCTGACCAAAATAATTTCAAATTTGTAGCGTTGTGCGTACCCACTATCTCCCTGGTTTCTCTATTCTGTAACACATATGAATTTTTCATTTTTATTTCCACTACCTCGTACGGCCCCTCGTACAATAAGAAAAACTTCTTGATCTCCTTATCTTATGCACTTGATAAATCGTGTCGTCGTACCAATACCAGCTGTCCAATCTCATACTGCGTCCACTTACCTTTCATGTCATGTTTCCGTTTTCTCCTCTCCCCTTTTGTCAACAGACTTTCATTGGCTAGTCTCAGCTTAACATCGTTACCGATAGTGTTGGTTTCCGGTGGATATTCAATTAGTTGTTCCAGAATCCTCTGTGGACGCTTTCCTCTTATTAGCTCATAAGGCGTGAACCCCGTCGACTCGTGGGTGGTGCAGTTTAGCCAGTTTTCAATCTTCTGCACATAGAGTGGCCACTCGCTATGTTTGGCATGGCAGTATGTTCGAAAAATTCTGCCCAACTCCCTCATGACTCTCTCAGCTTGATTCGACTGTGGATGATATACGGCAGTGTGCTTTGGGATAATACCTTCCCATCCAAGAGTCTGGCGCCATCTTCCGCTGATGAACTGCGGACCGTGGTCGGATAATATCACCTTCGGCTTTCCCACGTTGATCATATAGTCGCGTGTGATTTTCTCGCTCAGCACCTTACTTGTGGCTCGCTTTACACTATATAGCCTGACATATTTAGAAAAAGTATCAAGTACAACAAAAATATGCATCACTCCACCCCTACCTTTCGGCAGTGGGCCGTACAAATCTACAGCTACTAAATCGAATGGTTTTTCTACTTTAATATAATTTAGTTCTCCCTCTAACCTATAATTTACAACTTTGGATTTCTGACATAACTCACAAACTCTAAGTATTCTTCGGACTCGTTTCTCCATGTTCTTAAATAAACAAGATTCCTTTAATACATTCACACACTTCCGTGCCCCAAAATGCCCGTATCTAAAATGACAGTCCCACACTATTTTCTCTATCAACCCTTCAGGTATGACTAACCTCCAATCTCTCTCTCTCCCCTCTACTTTTTTAAACAAACTCCCTTTGAACACTTGAAAATATTGCTTATACCCTAATTCGTCTATATCTGATTCTATACTAGTAATTATTTAATTTAATTTATTATCAGCTCTTTGCATTACATTTATATCTTTTAATTCCTCCCCAAAAAGCTTATCTTCCCGGGATAGTCTATAAATTTCTATCTCTTTAATATCTCTACCTGTTCTATTTCTGTCTGTGTCTATTCGTGATAGTGTGTCTGGCACCCTGTTCTCTACACCCTTGATATATTCCCAAGAAAAATTATACTCTTGAAGAGCTAACACCCACCTGGTAATCCGGCTGTGTGTGAGTTTACAAGTATTGAGGAACGATAGCGCTTTATGGTCCGTCCTGATGATGGTCCTGTTACCCAGCAGATACGTTCGGAACTTCCTCACGGCGAACACTATACTGAGGAGCTCCTTTTCTGTGGTGGTGTAGTTGCGCTCAGCGGCTAGCAATGTCCGGCTGGCGAAGGCGATGGTTTTATGCTCTTTCTCCTCGTCCTCTTGGTAGAGTTCTGCTCCCAATGCTATATTACTAGCATCTGTCTGTAAATAAAATTTGTCATTAAAATTGGGATGATTCATTAGTATCATGTCTGTGAACTTAATTTTGATGTCATTAAACGCCGCTCTTTCGTTATCGCCCCATCTCCATTGCTTATTCTTTTGCAGCACTGCGCTTAGTCGGGCCGTCGTCTGGGCGTAGTTCCGCTGGAACTTCCTGTAAAAATTACAAAGACCAAGAAAACTTTGCAATTGTTTTATATTTTTGGGCTCCGGGAACGTCAGGATGGATTCTACCTTATCCGGATTGGCACGTATTCCTGTAGGTGTTATGATGAAACCTAAAAAATGTATCTCAGTTTGCAAAAATTTTGATTTGTCCCAATTCACCGTCAAACCTCCCTGATATAATTTCTCCAATACATATTCCAAATGCTCTACATGCTCTTCAAATGTTCTAGAAGCTATTAGTATGTCGTCTACGTATATGGTTAGAAAATCTAAGTTATGTGGTTGCAAAATTTCGTCGAGACACTTAATAAAACTAGCTACACTTGTGTTCAAACCGAACGGTAGTCTCTTAAATTGGTAATTTTTTCCGTTGAACAAAAACGCTGTATATTTTCTACTATTTACTGCCAACGGGACTTGCCAATATCCGGCGGTCAGGTCTAAAGAAGTCATATATTTCACACCACTGAATTTCTGAAAAATCTCTTCTATCGCTTCTGGTGACTCCCGGTCTGGAATGATTATTTGATTGATTTTGCGGGCATCTAGACATAATCTCACTCTCCCATCTTTTTTGATTACTACTACTAAAGGGTTGGAATAAGTTGATACCGACCTTTCTATAATATCCCCCGCTAACATCCTATCTAATTCTGACTGTACAGCCTCCCTTTTCGAATATGGTACCGGATAACTACGTTGGACATATGGTGCATGCTCCCTCACCCTTAATTCACATTCATAACCTTTTGCCCTCCCTGGTTCCCCGGCAAACACTCCCCGATAATCCTCAACTACCCGCCACAGCGCTTTACGCTGAGAACTCCCCCTTTCATCACCTTCCCCACAAAATTTAACCTCTCTTTCGGCCCATATTCTATCTCCCCTCTCTTCACTCACACTCTCTCTACACGCATGTATACTAAATTCCATATCCCTATTTATGGTTTTATCTGGTATAACCCTTATACCCGAAATCTTTACTGTGTCTAGAACCCGTTCAAAATTAACTGTTATTTGTTTATTTTCATTACTCAATTCTAAAATTCTTTTTCGAAAGTTAATGACCGCATTATTTCTTATTAAAAAATCATTACCCAAAATCACTTCTAAATTTAAACCTCTTACAACTAAAAATGTATTCTCATATTTTTCCCCATTTATTAACATGTTCAACTGGACTTGTGTTGTAACCCGTTTACTTCTAACACCCGTAATACCTACAATTGCTACCCCTGCTACTGGCAAAGACGGAATATGTTTGTTAGTTTCTTTCAATTTATTGAGTACATGTTCTGCTATTACAGATATTTCGCTACCTGTATCTATAAGTGTCAAGATTGACTTACCTTCTATTTCCAGTTTTACCTCAGTCAACCACGCCTCTTGTCTTCTCGTTTCCGTCTCCTCTTCTTCCAACAATTCTGTGGCCAAGTCCGTGTGAATCGTGTTATTCCTGTATTTATTTTCATGGACCCCGTGATTATTCCTCGACAATGGCCGGGCCTCCTCATCCATTGTCCTCCTTAGTTTCCCATTCTTTCGTCTGCGTTACGGGGCGTGTACACTCTGCCCATCTGCTGATTTCCTCCTTCATTTCTCAGATTCTCTACTCGTCGGTCACCGTTCCTCTGCTGTGGGTTGTTGAACCTCGGTGGTGTTCTCGGCTGCTGTCCGGGCCTCGCCCTTCTACATCTATAACAGAAATTACGATCAGCATAATTTTCCACCAGACACCCGTCACATTTCCACATTGGGTATCGTCTGTCCCGTTCTCGACCATTGTGTGTGGTTCCTCCGTTTGGTCCTCCTCTTGGTACATAATTACCTCCATTTTGTATATTATGTTGTTGCATGCGTCTGCTGTCTTCCTGGTCCTTAATATTCTGAAAAACGTCTAATATTTTTTCTAATTCATTTATGTCGCTTACCTCTCTGGTCATCAATGTGATCTGCACCTCCCTTGGTAGGTGCTTGCTAACGTGGCGTACAAACGACTGAAATGGCAACGGTGGTTCCAAATACTTCGCTTCGTTGTACAGCTTCATCGTATATACTGTAATACTACGGCTGTTTCTTCCAAAACTCCCAGTTCCCATTATTTGGCTTCGCAGTATCTCCTGCTCCTCCTCCGACCAGTATTTGTTTCGAAATGCTCTTTCAAAATCTCCATAACTCTCCCATTCATTTCGATGCGTCTCCGCCCATATCTCTGAATCACCTTTAAAACATTTCAAAATTTTTATAAGTTTAACCTCCCAGCTACTACCATTAAATCTGTCAAACTCCCGTACTCGATTTAAAAATTGCATTGGATGCACTCTCCTATTTTCATTACTAAAAGTTTCTAATTCTATTTCATTGTTTGTGTCACGTGTCATAAATATGCGTTCAGTAACATTGTTTACATTTTGATTTTTTACTACACTTAATTCATCTCTCATATTATTAATATTCTGTTCAAGTGAATATAATTTTTTATCATTACTATATTCAGACTGTACGTTATTCTTTGCTATCACATCGATAGATTCATTTACTGCTTGTATTTCTGTCTTATAATTATTTTCAATTTCATTCATTTTAGATTCTACCTTATTTTGATGTTCATCAAAGTTCTGACTGATTTTTTCAACTGTCATTACTACACTATTCAACTTACATTCAGTTTCAATACTACATTTATTAATTTTAGATTCTGTGTCATTGTTATACTCATTCATTGAACTTATTAAATACTCGTTATTCTCATTTATCTGCTTTTCAACTCTATCTATCTGACTGTTTATTTCATTAAATTTAACATCTACCTTTTGCATTGAATCATCTAATTTGGTTTCTACTTGGTTAACTCTATTGGTAAATTCTACTTTGGTATTTTCACAACGTTTATTAATTTCTTGAATCTCGTTCTTTAACTCGTGAAACTTGACATTGGAATCACTTTGTTGCTCTTTATAATTGCTATTTATATTTTCAGCCATGGTTTTCATTAAATTAAACAAATCGTCCATCGACAACCCTTTAGTTCGTGTTGTCGACGGAGTAGATTGCGCTGCTATATTTCCGTCAGTGAAGCCGACTTCTTTACTATCAATTCTACTTTCCCTATCTAATTTCGGGGTTATTTGAATCCCTGAATCTTCATTTATTTTACTTTGATCTGTTATACTTATTTCTGCTTCACTCTGACTCACACTTGGAGTCGAGTGTGTTTCATAGTTACTAACGTTTGAGTCGTCGAAAACTTCGACACTCATTTTATTTACGTCAGTTTCGTTATTTGACATTTTATATTATTGATATAAATGAAATTATATAAATTGCTTAAATAGAATAATTAATTAAATAAAATAAAATAAATACAGTAATTATTTAAATTTTGTAATCTACTGTTAGGTTACTAAGCTAACCTAGAACATGCTTGTATCCATGTCGATGTGGAATTCAATTAATTAATTGTAATTAATTCAATTCGTGCCTGTTTCGTGGCGCCAACTGTGACTTGCTAATCAATCACATTTATTATTATAATGAAATGTCAAATTAAATTGTTACTTACCGTTACGATAATTCTTACGGGGTCACAGGATTCGGTCACATGTACCTAGATACAAACATGGTCTATAGGTTACGCAAAGTACTGACACCACTCATTTTGGAAGAGACGTAATATTTATTATTATTTAATCTTGACTGCTTGTAAACTCATTAAAATTCATTGAGATACATTACTGCAAAGTGATGCAACACCAACATAACACTTAGGAATTACAGCTTACCTTATTATTTCACAAGACACAAATGCAAATATCAAATAAAAACAAAAATATACACAAAAAGCCGCCCAGCTTTGCCACACACTCTATCACACCAATTAAACCCCTTCACATTCTATACAAAATCAGAAACCCCCTAACACATCTGCATATGATAAAGCCCCCACATCGAACACGCGGTCATCGCGCCCGTGCCAAGTCCCCTTTCAAATGTCCGAAAAAGAAACGAAACTATTACTTCATTTATGCTCACTCATTACTGTTGTTATTCCACTTGTACACTGTTGATTAACGTTCCAAATTTTAACTGTGAGGTCGGCCGACCTAAAGAAAAAACTGTTAATGAAATTCAGATGAACCGCATGCGGTCGGTTGGTAAGAGGAACTGGGCAGAAGTTTTTTCTCTGTCCACTCTCCGCAGTTTTCAACACTGGAACTCACTGCCTTGGGCGTCGTCGCCGAAGCTTCAGCCCATGCCATGCATGTAGCTTCTTTAAGTCAATGCCGCATATGATCTTCTACAGGCATTGGCTGACGTCATTTAAGTGGGCTGGACTTAAAACAGTGCTTCCGGGGGATCTTGAAGAAGACGACAAATATTATTCTCTCTAGCCATCTTGGTTTTTTGCCAACGCTTGGGTAGGCGCCCATGCTTGGTGTGCGCATGGGAGCGCAATGCCACACTCTCGCATAGTTCTTGGAATTTTGGTGGAGGTGTAAATGCTCTGCCGCATTCCTCAACAACAACTGCGTCTTATAGCGTTGTTTCACTGTTCTGTTACATTGACTGTTATACTGACACATACGTTGCACAATACAATTACTTCGCAATGTTTTCCAAACCCGCCCGAAAATGAACTGAATAAAAATATATATGCCCCATACGGTAAAAATAAAAACACCCAAAATTCGACCCGCTACAAAATCAACTAAAAAAAACAACTAATCATTAAATAAGAAGAACCAGTTTAGGGTAATTAATGAGACAAGACGTTAAAAACAAGGACTATAATACCATATTGTTTCGAATACAAGCCGGACGCGAAGTAAGCCGCACCCCAAAAATTACCCTAGGTTAAAGGTTAAAAATTTGCAAAAAGTATAAAGTCACCATTTGAATAAAAATTACTAAATTTGATTAAGATGAAGAAAGAAATAGCATGTAAAAGTACACTATTGTTAATTAATTATTTTTAATTACTAACCGTTTATAAAAATTGTACTTTTTTATTGTTAAGATATTTTATAGTAGTGTACAGTAGTTTATATTTTGTGCACTATAAAATATTCCCATACTTAATCACTGTCACTGTTACTGTCTTCAATTTCACTGTCACTTGTCCCTGACGCAGTCGCTTCATCCTTTTTATAAATGACATTGTCTTCCATTCCATCCATGCAGTTCGATATGCAGCACTTTTTGAAACCACGAATTATGAATTCTGATGGGATGCTTTCCCATGCACTCTTGATCCAGTTGCCGAGTTCCGTTATGGATAGTTTTTTTATTTTTCCTGTAGGAGTCAAAGGATGATTTCTTGCCACCAACCAATTATTATATAAATGCCGCAGGTTATTTTTAAAACGTTTATTAACTACAACATCCATCACCTGCAACTGACTTGTCATTCCTCCAGGAATAACGGCGATATCAGTGTTTATTTCTTTGTAAAGAAGCTTTTTTATTTCATCCGTAGTGTGACCACGAAATTAATCTAGCACTAACAAACCGCATCGTTTTAATAATGCTCCTGGGCGTTTATTCCATACACATTTTAACCAATCTACCATAAGATCATTGGTCATCCAACCTTTATCGTGACAGCGAAAAATTACACCCGATGGTAACTTCTCTTTTGGCATGGTTTAAGAAGCTATATATTACTTGTAACAAAATAATTAATAAAATTAAACATTTTACACCAAGGTAAGCTTCATCGGGTCCCAAGGTCTTCACGTGAACTCGTGACCTATAAGTGATTTAGGGTTTACGTAGTAATAATTGCTCTCATATATGGTACCAATCAACTCTATTTATTAGTCAAATTTAACATTTCTTTTATACTCTTTTTAAATTTCCTTGCTATTCATTTTTCTTCTCAAAAAACGATTACTTTTTTCGTTTAAAGATACAAAAACAAACATTTACTTTAACATTGCTTCACTTATTCTAATAATTAGTTTACTAAGGCTACCCAGCATTTGCTTATTTATACTTGCCATTCATACTTTTTCCCCATCTACTATTTAGAGCTCTTTTTTTAAATAATTTTCCCCATTGAATTGAATTAAAATGTTATGGTTCTACTTCTCTGACTGTGTCCAACACGTGCTGTAATTAGTCTGTTTTCGTTCGTTCACTGGTTTGTCCGAAAAAATTTTCTGCTGGTTAAATTTGATTCACTGATTAAAATGTTACGGTTTCACTGTTTATCACATTCTAGTTGACTCACATTTTTAGTAATTTTAAAAAATTTTTGGCTCGTGAGCCTGTACCCTGAACCGGCCGGTTCCGAAGATATATGACGACAGACCTTTTTCAAGATGGCCAAACATCCTCCTTCTGTGTGGCTACTTGCTCCTGATAGGCTGAGCGGGCGTCACGTGATATCTCCTTGAGAGTGAGTTTCTTACCATAAGCTTGCGCTCTGAGGCTCGCAAAAAGTTTGTGACAAATACTATGTTCGGGCAGGCAGGCGCGCATGCTTTCACATTCCACAGCACCTGGAATTGTCGCATGTTGAAGGGAGGACAGAACAAACGTGCAACTGGGTGTTCCACAAGTGAACGCTGATTGTTAAAAACTGAGGCCCCATGTGGGTAACCCACTTTTTTACCATTGAATTTAATAAACGAAAACCCCTTAATTTTGTACCGTTACAGGTTTTCCATTTTAATATTACGTTAGGTGGAAGTTTTCATCCATCGGCTAATGCAGCAATCATTACAGTGACATGTAATTTTTCATTTCCCGTAGTCTTTACTGTTACAGATTTGGTTCCCTTTTGGTCCACCGTAAAGTTAGAGGTCATGTCAAAAAATACGGGCGTTTCATCGGCATTTCCCATGTGTTCAAGTGAATAATTATGCTTCTTACATAAATTAATGACAAACCGCTGATAGTGAAGGAGTTTTTCTTTGTAGTCACTCGGTAGTTTTTGCGCGAGTGATGTACGTCGTGTAAGCACAAATCCATTTCGCAGCATTCATTCATCTTATCCACCCAAAGCTGGCGTTGAAACCAGACACTTTTAATTCTTCTGCGATTTCTAAAGCTTTTAATTTTAAAACATGTCTAGTGACATGGAGTCCTTGCCTTCTTAAAAGCCACAGATGCTGGACTCTACTGCTACAAAATGCCCAACTTGAGGTCCCGTGAATGCTCGTCGCGCAGTATTTGTTTTTAAAAGCATTTCTTTCTGTTTTCTCCATCGTCAAATACAGGATTCACCAATATCGAATTTTCTTGCGGCTTCGCGATTGCATGTTTTTTCTGCATGTTGTATCTCAATTAATTTATAATTCGCATCGTACGTATTACGTTTATTTTTTGGAATTTGATTTGACTGCGTGCTTTTAGTCTCCACAATATCGCTCACACTGCAAATGCACTACAAAAACGCCGAATGAAAACAAAGTACAGATAAGTGATGTTGTCGCCTGTTACAACAGAAAACCACACTGGCAGTTTACCCAGTATTTAGAAACATGTTACTCACACCCCCTCTACTCATCCTTTGTCTTGCCGCCTACAGAAGGGTGCGAGCACGCGCCCGTGTCCACGCACGTACAATTTTTCTTCCTATTCTTTATTCAGTTTGCTGTTAAAACATACATCATAAATCATAATGCCAGAGTTAACAACAGCCAGTCAAACTGCTGTTGCTTAGGCAGTAAACAACTCATAGATACCAAGAGTGTTCGTCCCGCCAGAAGTCAGGTATAACTTCGAATTTCGTAACCGCGTGAATGCAAGCCGCAGGCCAAATTAGCGACCATGTTTTTAGGAGAAAAAGTGCGGCTTGTATTCGGAACAATACGGTAACTACTTTAATAACCATAATTACAATGAGAACCATTAGAATAATAACAATTAGAACAAAGTACTATTTGAAGTTTATTAGGAATGAGATTAATAAAAAAAAAAAAAAGAAATATACGAATAATATCTGTCAACAACATTGCCTCACACATAGCTACAGGACATCTGAATGAATCGATAAGAAGGAAAAATAATCAGATCTGAACAGCAACAACGTGAATAATCCCAAGAGTGTTTTTTATTAATCACAAATCGACAACTTTTCAAGGTTTTTATATAATGGTTGTTTGTAGAGGTAAGCTCCAGCAATCATTTACCTAACCAGATGGTGCGTCCCTCTGAATTCAGAAGGTGTAGAATGGCCGGCGGAGTAATAGAGCCGAAAGTGCCCCTCTAATCCGTACACCTCACATGTTAGTGAAAATAGTTAGGGAGATTAAATATTCCAGGGATAACATGCCAGGAGAGAAAATATAATATCAGATCAAAGATAACGAATTAGTAAGGAATAAAATAGAAAACAGAAGCTCAATTAAGTAAGAACAAGGTATAAAGTGGATAGAAAAATGAGAGGTATAGACATACTTTTCGGAAACTAAGTTATTATTTCATCATTACAAAAATTTTGGTATTCAACTGTCTGCGCACCTCAGACAGTTATTTTGTATTATTGAACTACAGAATGTGAATGATATAAATTTTACAAATATAGTAATATCAAACTATAATTATAAAAGTTGTATTGTGTGACAGTGCTAGAAAGTGAGAATATCAGTGAAATACGTTGAAAAGGAAAAATCGTGTATAATGAAAGTGATTAAACATAATTGTAATATGAGCATTGAAGGGAATACATAATCTATATGAACCAGTTATATAACCCATATAGTGAAATCAAACAAAGTAAATAATTAAAAATAGAAAATCTTACGTTAAAAACTTATAATAATATAGTGACAAAGAAAAAATAGAAGGTCAACAGAATCATGTTAATTAGAAATTGTGAAACGGAACCTGTGAACCATAACATATCATAGCCAAAGCCTTAACTGAAGGAATTAGTGTTTTGGTAAAAAGAAGGAATATATTGTTGTTGGAAAAAAATCTAAAAACAAGGCAGAACGTGTTAAGTTTACTGCTGAATTTTTATACAAGTTAATGACCGATAAAAGATGAGATGATCAAGAAAAACTATAAAAAAACTGGAAGAATAATGTTTTAATCGAAAGTACCAAAAATTTGATGCCCAGAAGTGAAGAATCAAGCAATAAGTCCTTAAAGAAAACTACCAGATTGGTGAGATTGCTCCAAGGCTAAGCCAGATATTTGAACCAACATTACTACATTAAAGATTGAGTTACAACGAAATACGATGACAAAAACAGTATAAAAGCTATAACAGTGAATTTTTATTTGTACACTTGTACACCATAGTTATTAGTAGTAAGAGTTTTTTATTGTTCGTGTATGATCCAAAGAACCCACTACTATTCAATAGTCATTCACAACACAGAATTACCAAATCCCATTCATAAATATTATATTTTGTGTTAGATTTATGACTTGTACAATACTTTAACTTTACTTTTACGTTAACCCTGAGATTTAGATTGTTCATGTTCTACCACTGAATGAGCTACCACTGTTAGAAGGGGACATTGAATGTCCATATGATTAAATCAATGTCAAAATGAAAAGAGTAAAATAAAAAATAATTGAGTTTGAGAAAAAACGAGAATAAGGAGTTTGACTATTTATTTTAACATAAGAAATGATAGAAAAAGGGTAAGATTACAATATAAAACAACAACATGGACAGAAAAATATATTACATAATTGATGCTTACAACATGGGGCTTAACTAAATAAATTTTATTTGAAAATTATTCATGGAATAGTAAAGAGAGATAATTTCTCTTCTGGCTTTTTAAAAATATTACATATTTGGCACACAAACGTGGGACTTAAAAGAAATATAAATAATTGTTAAAAGGAAAAGAACAAAAAGAAAGAAGCGAGTTTTCTATTTTGTATCATATTTGGCACCAACAACTTGGGGCTAATAAACACATAAAGTCACGTTATATATCAGTACATACACATATATCCGGCACCAGGATGGACCTTGGCCTTCCTAATGCTGTGCCTCTAGAACTTTTTATATAAAGTGTGTAAATTTATGTACACACTGAAAAAGATTATTGTTTTATTATATTGATTGAACAATTGGACAATCAAAATGGATATAATATGTTATAATGAGATCAGTCAGTCCAACCTTGTCATAATAACCTAAATGATAATAGGTTTTGTAATTTTTTCAGTCATAATGAAGTGCTCTTATGATAACTTACATACTGAATATCAGTTTCTTGACTGTTGTGTTTAATATTTAAACTTATGCATATGTGCATAAATTGTATACAGTTTAACATAATAACTATATAATTATATTAAATCGATGTAAGTTGTTTATATAATTGTATGAAATTCTCTTCTTTTTCTTTAGCACTACAGCCCAATGTGAGTCCTGGCTTCCAACACCAATCTTCTCCAATATCCATTGCCATGTCAGCATACCCCCTCCCATCCATTGTTCTGAGATCTTCCAACACATCATCCAACCATCTTATCCTACACCAACTTAGACCAACTTCTCTTTCTGCTTTTATACACCTGTGCTATCAGGATTTTTTTGGCATACGCTGATCATCAATGGAACAGAGGAAAAGAGAAGACTTGAAGCAGTGGAAAGTGGTGTTATAAGGAATTTCTGAAGAAAGTAAGATAAATCGACAAGGTTATTAATGATGAGATGCTGATTAAAGTTGGAGAAACAAGAAGTTTTTTGCAAAATATTGTGAAGTGAAGGGTTGAACTTATTGGCCGTATTACATGTCATGAGAATTTGATAAAAACAGTAAAAGAAGGTTATATTGAAGGGAAAATAGGAAGAGGAAGACCGAGACTCCAATGTATGAGCCAGATATTGGTGATGTAAATTGTAGTTCCTATGAGTAAACTAAATGGAAAGCACAGAGAAGGTTGGTGTAGAGAAGTGCTACAAAGTAATCTGTGGATTGGAAACTAAAGATGAGATGCTGATCATCCTGCTAAGTGACATATAGGATAGATCCATTGTATTCAGTGAGCCTTTACAAATCTTACAGTGTCTTCATACTTCAGTAGCTCATCTGTCTCCTGGTTATTTCTTATTCTCTATTCATCATCTTCCTTAACCAGGTTAAAAGGTTCCAGTTGGTTTTAATTTTGTAGAATTAATTCCCAAATTCATTTTGTGAAGTGAATTCGCATTTGTTGAATTTATTTTATACAATTTGCTGGAATACAGTATCTTACAATTTGCTAGAATACAGTGTATTGCAATTTGCTAGTTTTACATTCTTTTTACATTATTACTGCTACTAGTAAATAATGCAATTGTGAGACATGAACTTTAATTCCTTTAATTGATGTAAAGTTCCAGGCTGATAAATTTAGCATATAATTAAGTAAATTCAGTTCTATTCTTCGTATTGTTTAAATTAGCAGCCATCCTTACTATTTCTTTTATGAATTTGCTAACTGCTATAATTTTTTTTTTTATTTTTTTTTATTGTTCGACTAAGATGTCAGTAATGACGAAAAGCTTAGTCGAACAATAAAAAAATTATAGCAGTTAGCAAATTCATAAAAGAAAAAAAAAAAAAAAAAATTCAGTTCTACCTACTAAAAACTTTGCTTTTAAATTAGTTTATTTGGTAAGGTATTGCAGGGAATTCTGAGTTTGGATTATGTTGGGACTTTTAACATAGATGTAGTGAGAAAAAATGAATTAAAACGTTATTATTTCTGTTTCTACTTGAACATTGGGTTGTGCATGCCTTCTGTATTTGCTTTTAATTTTATTATTTTTTAATAGTGTATGTTGTGGAGATTCCAAAAACTGTACTTGAGGCACTGGAACAAAGGTTAGCTAAATATAAGAGCCAGGAGGAAGCAGCTAAAGCAGATAACAATGCCAGCAAAGCAAGAAGAATGGGCCGTATTGTTAAACAGTATGAAGATGCCATTAAACTTGAACGTGCGGGTAGACCAATACCAGTGGATGAATTGCCTACACCCCCAGGTATTTATTAGTTACAATTGTTTGAAAATTAGGTTACTATTCGTGGTCTCTTCCATGTATTCAACCGTGTGGTATTTAAAAATTTGCAGGCTGCATATGGCACAGTTTCTTGAATTCTCTTTGAAGTACTCATCTTGAGCTGATGGTACTTATCCCTTCAAAGTACGTGTAACATTCTTGGGCTGTTATTGAGCATGATAATTTTGATACAATTTGAAATTACCAGAAACCAGTCTAGTTATGTAACTAGACTGTCTTATGTAACAAAGACAGGAAACGAAATAATAAAAATTAAGTGACAAAATTAATACTAAACTATAGAAATTTGTGTTAAATGTTGATAATAAAAGCCAAAATAATTGGTACAGACAACAAAGAAGACAAGTTCAGCATGTTGACTAACAGCAGTTGTATGACAAGCGTCACTTGTTACATTACGGTTTCATCTCCTTGTCAGGGATATGGAAAACATTTATTGTGTAATTTATGTATTCTAGATTATTTAACACTTTCGACCATCGTAGTCCTTCAGTCTTCGACTGGTTTGTACCCTCCCCGCATATACCCATGGTGCGTGTGGTACTGAGACTCTCACAGGTATATGGGACCTACAGTTTAACGCCGGATCCGAACGGCATTACTTTCGACCATGTGCCTGTAAAATTCAAATTCACAGGCACATCATTTTGCTTAAAAACCTGATGCCCGTAATTCCATGTTTTTCACTTCGTATGTAACACCATTCGTATTGTTACGACTTCACAGAACAATCTACATGTTTGTCGAATGTGCCAGAAGAATCTCGATGTAACGCGTGTGGCGTACGTGCTTGTTGACGCATTTTCGAGAGGTTTCTCGAAGGTGCCAGCCGCGTGGACTGTGTTAAGGCCACAGTTAATTACATAGTTCACACGAGCGCTAAGATGCAATTAGGAACATTCTGGTCTGTAGGCGCAGGTATAAATACATGGCAGCAGCGGCCTTAAGTTTCAGTATTAGTGTGATATATTGACAGCGCCGTTCAAGAGTTATTAACGGGCGAAATTACTGTGCAAGCTCAAGTGGTTATTGGTTAAGTGTTGTGTTTTATAATCGGACGGTAATTGTAATACAATTGTGTTTAATTTTAGTGGACATTTTATTGCGTGTGAACAATTTTTATTTGATTTGTTGTAGAGACTGTGTTGTTAATTACGAACTGTTAACTGTGGAAATTAAAGCTGGTAATTAGTGACTTAATTGGTGTCTTGTACTTATTTTGTTTTCCACTGTACCTACGATGATCGAGTAGTCCGTCGTAACAGTATGAAACATTTATGGGTTTCTGTTGTTTGTGCATGTAGATTGGCGTTTGTAGTTGTCCACTGAATACACGTGTAGCAGCACTGTATCAGATTTCTGCTCTGTGATGAAGTTTTTGTCTCAGGCCGCAGTCAAGCATCATCAAATATGGCCTTCTACTGGTGGTGCATTGCTGTTGTGTGTTTCTCAGTGTTCTTTATTTTCATTGTGGATCTATATACATTTAGTGTGTTTATGTGTTGATTATTTGTTTAGGTATTTATTTTATTGGTTTACTAGTGTATCATGGAAGTACTAAATGAAAGTGAAATTTATTTGAAATTGGATGGATTATTAACTGATCATATTGGTCATACAGAAGCTGATTATTACAAATAAGGTTGATTTGTACTACATTTTGGTGCCTTAACACTTTAACGACCATGGTAAAATTCATTTTTCTTCTTGGGGGACCAAGTTTGTTTTTCAGCTGTATCAGCCTTGTAATCAAGTAAAAAATTGTATTCACACAGTAATTTTTCTTTTTGAGTCTAATAATACTTAAGAAAACATGAAGCGATCATACACCTATATGCTTACTGTGGTCCCTCATAGCAGGTTGATATATATCTTTTGCCGTGTATGGACCACAGCGGGTGTGTACAACCGCTTCGTTTGTGTCGACATCTAATGGCTCCCATCCAACTCAAGCTCTTGCCCAGCCATGGGAACCTACTGTAGGAATATGCAATTCATAATATTTTAGTACACAAAGCTTCCTTGTATGTGTTGGTGTGTGTGTTTGATATTGTTACAGAATATCAGTATCATGCAAGTTAATTGACAACAGACTGATTCATATTGAGGTAAAAAAAATTAGTACAGTTGTTTCCTCTTTTTCACATTCGTATTTCCTTTCACTACATGAATATAATTTCCATCGTGTATCCTTCTTTCACTTTTTGAGTGTTGTGTTCACTTCATCTTGCGAAAATAAAGTGTTCATGTTGTCATGGAATGAGTTTCACTGCAATTTTGATGGTAGTTCAATATTCTCAAACGTTTTTCTTCATTATAGTTTGTTGTTTGGCTACTTTTGTTTTTATAAAACAGATTGACGAATTTATCTTATTGTACTGAAAGGCTGATACATCTGGCATTTTCAAAAAGGAAATCACTTTCAATTTAAGGTAAAGCAATTACCTTACTTATGACTTTTAAAAATTATGACTTGTGACCATTATACTTCAAGATATAAAGACATGACCATTGTATTTAAAGATATTTATAATGAGAAACAAAGAAAATAGTATTCAGAAACAAAAAACAACACATTACAAAAAAAAAAAGAATACAAATTTTATATACATTGAAAATGTGAGCCCAAATACATTTTTGAGTTCACAGTGATTATTGCATGTCATACAGAGAAATTTGGCAAGAAGCGGTTGTCTGGGCTACAGGGTCATGTATGCCCACTGCAGTCCCTACAGAGGGATGAGAAGCAGGTATATGTGCCCACCATGGTTGTTAAAGTGTTCATCTTGTAAAAGAAAATAATTTGTGTAGTGTAGTTTATCTATAATATAATGCGCTAGGTAGTGTGTCCGTCATCGGTATGTTACCATAGTAACAAGTAAATAAACAAATGATATTTACCGGCATCGAATCCGTTCCTATAGTTTTTAATGTTTTTACTATGCGATTGTGTTGATATGTTTTGTAATTTTGTATACAGGTACGTCTATATATTTTGTAATTGTCCTATATTTCTGTATAATATAACGCGGTAGGTAGTGTGTCAGTCATCGGTATGTTACCATAGTAACAAGTAAATAAACAAATGATATTTACCGGCATCGAATCTGTTCCTATAGTTTTTAATGTTTTTACTATGCGATTCTGTTGATATTCTTGGATTTCGTTGTCCATGACGTGTCCGTTACTTAACTAAATATCACTATAGTATTGACAACTCGGAACACTAAGTTTTTTATAAGTAAAAACGTAAAGTTTTACCTTACAGCCTAAACCGGCTTTCACCTTTAGAAGGCTTCATCAGTTACCTTACAGCCTAAACCGGCTTTCACCTTTAGAAGGCTTCATCAGAATTGCAATAAATTCTACATAGGCCAGACAGGACGTAGCTTCAAACAGAGATACATTGAACACACAAAAGCACTCCACACCACTACAGAATCTACCTTTGCAAACCACCTCATTGAAGCAAACCACACATATAAAAACATCGACAATAACATGAACATTCTACACGTACACACAAAAGGCCGAAAACTAGACACTCTAGAACAATTAGAAATATACAAACACACAAAAACAAATAAAAACGACATCCTAAACGAACAGACACAATTCAAATCGCACGCATTATTCGAACACATCTCACCACACACACACAGCTTCGATCTTTCGAAAAACTACCCCGTCGCCAACAACAAGATGGACAACGCTACCTATGGCAGCCTCTGATGAAACCTTCTAAAGGTGAAAGCCGGTTTAGGCTGTAAGGTAAAACTTTACGTTTTTACTTATAAAAAACTTAGTGTTCCGAGTCGTCAATACTATAGTGATATTGTGTTGATATGTTTTGTAATTTTGTATACAGGTACGTCTATATATTTTGTAATTGTCCTATATTTCTGTATAATATAACGCGGTAGGTAGTGTGTCAGTCATCGCTATGTTACCATAGTAACAAGTAAATAAACAAATGATATTTACCGGCATTGAATGTATACATTTATCCGTTCCTATAGTTTTTAAAGTTTTTACTATGCGATTGTGTTGATATGTTTTGTAATTTTGTATACAGGTACGTCTATATATTTTGTAATTGTCCTATATTTCTGTATATGTTTTAATTGTGATATTTATGTTTATATGTATTTCTGATGATCCAATGAATAAGTAATGAAATACGATCAAATATGCCTCCTAAACTCCAGCAACCACCAACTGCTGAAGAAATTGGAGCAAAAAAAGCACGTAATGCTGAAGCTCAAAGACGCCATAGAGCGGCCATGTGAAGCTAATGCTGTCAGCTAATGGTCGTCAAGCAAATGATGTCAAAAGTCATTGACTGTGAAATCCTGACCGGATCTTTTAAAGGTACCAGGGTATTTATTCCAAGAGTTATTCTTGCATCCAGTGACCCTGACCTTCTCTTTACATTAAGACGAAAACAGTTTCCATTTAGACTTGCTTTTGCTATGACCATCAACAAAAGCCAAGGGCAAACACTGGATTCAGTTGGTATTTATTTGCCATCTCCAGTATTCAGTCATGGACAACTTTATGTTGCATTTTCAAGAACAAAGTCCTTTCAGCAAGTCAAGGTAAAAGTCCTAGGAACTGACCAACAAGGCAACTTAAAGAAAGACCACAGAGTTTACACCAAAAATGTCGTCTACAAAGAAGTTTTCGCCCAATAATTAAATTTCATAGCCAATATGTAATTAAATGTATATGTAATTAAATGTATTTAATATATGCCAATAAATAATTAAATATGTGCTAATAAAAATGCTCGCCACCCGGGCGTAGAACGGGTACTTCAGCTAGTTAATAATAAACACTTATTATGCGGACATACATTGTAAAACTGTGTATTTTGTGACGATTTTAAAAAATATCGTAAATCGCACAAATAAAAAATTTTTGCCTTCTGACCAGTAAGAGTATTATCCACCCCTTACCTATACCTAGATTCCTGCATCAACTTGAAATTGTCCCGTACCAACACGCAAAGAACGGTGTTATTTAAATATTAATAATAATTACGTTAATTATTTAAAATACGACTATATAAATAAGGAAATTCTAATTCGTAACAAAGTTAACATAAAGTATAATTAACAATTTAATTAATGAATAATGAATACTAAATAAAGAACGAACTATTTTATCAGTGCATAAAACCGCGCTAGCTTACTGACCCCTCGCCGCTAAACTATGCACACAGTCGCTGGTGAAACTTCGACATGTAAAGATGTCAGTTTTGTGTTGTCCACATACACGAAGATGTATGCCGTTAAAAAACATTATATCCAGTTCGTGGTGATATTATTTTAAAAGATTGTAGCGTGGAAATAATAATAAAAAAAAAATATATAATGTAGTGTGCTAAGAGTTAATAAAAAAAAAGGAACGGAAAACTTAGCCGACACATCTCTTAAAGACTGAAACTGTAAGTAGTAAGATATGTGACTTACCAGACTTTAGTACTGCAAAATATGAACTGTAATTAAGGTGCAAAATGTGAACTACAAACTCCAGAAGTGGAAAATTCAAACTACAACAGTATGAACTTCAAGTAAAAAATCCGATCGTCGAGACTACCAGATACAATCAACCAAATGTAGCATCAACAGGAACCATGTATTGCATACTAGAAGACAACAGAAGATGACCATCAGGGACACCACAACAACCTCATGATAAATTCAGGTGATATCCAAACATAACATTTGTAAAGTTTTGTTTCAACAAAAGAACAGTAAAGAACTTTTGATAATGTAAAGAATAAAAAAAAAGATTTGTAATTTCTGTAATGAAGTAGTAGTAACATCACGATATCTAAATGTAAAGTAAGTCTGTAGTTTACAACCAATATTATTCTTCAAATAATTTGGTTAAAGTTGTGATAAATTAATTTTTAACAAAGTTCAGACCCGGATCCGAGGTACTTAAAACAAACATCTAGATGAGTACTTTTGAGATAAAAGGAATAATACATTTAATATTTTTAAAGCATTAAAAGCAGAATTTACTAGAGTAATTCTTTTAAAAAACAAAGTAAACCATGAAATTTGAATAGTAATAAAGAGATGTTTTTGCTAACACCAAGTGAGTGAATAAATTTATGCAATCCTTGATCATTTCCTATGTAATAATGTGTTATAATTTGTTAGTAAGTAAGTTTTACTAACAACGGCAGCTAGTTTGATTAACAGTTAACGAATTGAACTAGTTCCCGACTTTTGTGAAGTCTTAACAAGGGAGACGTCACAAAATTGCGCCACTCTGCTGAATTATATAAAAGGTTTGTAAGCATCGTGACGCATACAAAATTGCGGCACTCTGCTTTGTAAAAATAATAATAATTGTGTATTGTGTTGTTGTAATAATTATATTGTATATTGTTATAAATTCTTCAACTATAACTTTGACAAACATAAATTTATTCACTCTGATATATAAATAAAAATAAATGAGTAAAATTTTAGTTAAGATATCATAATATTAGTATCGTGACTTTGCAGTAACAAACAAGTCATCGCTGGTAAATATTCCATTCTAAACCTGTCGGTACGAACCAGTCTGTTCATGTTGAATACGTATTGAGGAATGTAAACTCTCTCCTTGTGTATGCACGCATCTCATTCAATACCTCCCCTCGCTAACCTAACAGACAACCTTAGACACGATCTTTTCCTGTTCTGAATTGTCCTACCTATGTTACCACCCTAGTCAACAATACGACTCCCCAAAACAGCTGACCCTTTGTGCTATTGTTAAACCAATGAACTTTTCGTATATGAAATTTCTCTCTGCTATACAATGGTATTAGCGTTTTGTTTTGACTAATTACATATGATAATACAGAAAATTGAATTGTTGTGAGATAAATTTATTTTGATTAATTAATATAAGATGCTATATGTAATAAGAGATATATGTGTGTTTAAATGAATTCAGATTTCATAAGTGTTTGATATAAAATAAATAATAAGTACTTTAAATAAAAAAGGTTTAATAATAGCTTAAATAAAAATAACTTGTAATAAAGTGTAAATGTAGAAGTAAAATGAGTAAAGAGAAAATAATAATAAAAGTATATTTGAATCGTGTAAACGCCCGGTCGTGGCCTGTTCAAAATAATTCCCCCAGCTTGCTAGTAATAGAGACAAACCCGTTCGTACCGGAAATATTGTAGTAAGCCTTCCCCTATTGTTATAAATGGTAGCATCGCTAAACAATGAAAACCTCCCTAGTGTATAATACAATGCGTCCAGTGTTTGACCCTTCTTAGATTGTAACTGCTCATTGTTTAAAAGTAAAGAAAGATTCCCCTTTGTGAAATTCCGCTTCTCTCAGTAGCGTAAGAAATTAGGATTAGAAATAATCTAAAGTGGAGTATGGGATCCGCTTTAGGTTATATTAGAGGTAATTAAGAATGAATCTAAGGTCAAGTATGGGATTGGCTTTAGATTACTGTAGTAGAATTAAGAGATATAGGGATAAATACGTAACACAGTCACAATGGCGCCGCACTGAAAAATTCTTTACAAGGGTTAAAGAAAGTTCTTTACAAGGGTTAAAGAAAGCGCAGAAAGCTAACCAATATAGTTAGAGTATGCAATGTAATCAGTCGGGCCACTATATTGTGAAGTTACGGGAAACTAAGAGTAACAAATAGATTAATAAATAAGTAATATCTATTTATATGTAAATAATATTAAGGTAGTAGTTAAGGAACGAGAAAGGGAATTTCACGAAAGATAAAAATGTAATTGTGTTTATTAGATTTTCTATTATTACCCCACCACCCCGTTTTTCATTGTTAGGTGCAGGAGGATGTGACGATTTTAAAAAATATCGTAAATCGCACAAATAAAAAATTTTTGCCTTCTGACCAGTAAGAGTATTATCCACCCCTTACCTATACCTAGATTCCTGCATCAACTTGAAATTGTCCCGTACCAACACGCAAAGAACGGTGTTATTTAAATATTAATAATAATTACGTTAATTATTTAAAATACGACTAAATAAATAAGGAAATTCTAATTCATAACAAAGTTAACATAAAGTATAATTAACAATTTAATTAATGAATAATGAATACTAAATAAAGAACGAACTATTTTATCAGTGCGTAAAACCGCGCTAGCTTACTGACCCCTCGCCGCTAAACTATGCACACAGTCGCTGGTGAAACTTCGACATGTAAAGATGTCAGTTTTGTGTTGTCCACATACACGAAGATGTATGCCGTTAAAAAACATTATATCCAGTTCGTGGTGATATTATTTTAAAAGAATGTAGCGTGGAAATAATAATAAAAAAAAAAAATATAATGTAGTGTGCTAAGAGTTAATAAAAAAAAAGGAACGGAAAACTTAGCCGACACATCTCTTAAAGACTGAAACTGTAAGTAGTAAGATATGTGACTTACCAGACTTTAGTACTGCAAAATATGAACTGTAATTAAGGTGCAAAATGTGAACTACAAACTCCAGAAGTGGAAAATTCAAACTACAACAGTATGAACTTCAAGTAAAAATCCGATCGTCGAGACTACCAGATACAATCAACCAAATGTAGCATCAACAGGAACCATGTATTGCATACTAGAAGACGACAGAAGATGACCATCAGGGACACCACAACAACCTCATGATAAATTCAGGTGATATCCAAACATAACATTTGTAAAGTTTTGTTTCAACAAAAGAACAGTAAAGAACTTTTGATAATGTAAAGAATAAAAAAAAAGATTTGTAATTTCTGTAATGAAGTAGTAGTAACATCACGATATCTAAATGTAAGGTAATTCTGTAGTTTACAACCAATATTATTCTTCAAATAATTTGGTTAAAGTTGTGATAAATTAATTTTTAACAAAGTTCAGACCCGGATCCGAGGTACTTAAAACAAACATCTAGATGAGTACTTTTGAAATAAAAGGAATAATACATTTAATATTTTTAAAGCATTAAAAGCAGAATTTACTAGAGTAATTCTTTTAAAAAACAAAGTAAACCATGAGATTTGAATAGTAATAAAGAGATGTTTTTGCTAACACCAAGTGAGTGAATAAATTTATGCAATCCTTGATCATTTTCTATGTAATAATGTGTTATAATTTGTTAGTAAGTAAGTTTTACTAACAACGGCAGCTAGTTTGATTAACAGTTAACGAATTGAACTAGTTCCCGACTTTTGTGAAGTCTTAACAAGGGAGACGTCACAATTTTTCAAAAACATGTTTCTATTTCAGTTACTAAGAATGGTTTCCACCTAAAGAAGGAATAATGATTGTATTATTTTATGAAAATATAAAGGGACATTCTTTAATTTGACATATAATTTATGCTGTTTTTATTATACGTTACTATAAAAAAAATTGGAGACATTGTATAAAAACCAGCCAAGCTGCTGGGACATTCCTATGCTAAAATCGCCAGGGTTGAAAGTGTTATACCAGTCTGACATATATTGTTTGCAGGTTATCCTCCAATCCCAGTAGGTGGAGGTGCTACTAGTGCAGTGCCAAAACCTGTAAGTGCTCCACAACCTTCAGTACAAACAGTCTCCAAACAACCAGTACCTGCACCTACTTCGCAGTCTTCAGAGCCTTCACCAAAAGTTAATGGTAAGCAGACTGTTTCACATTCTGCAAAGTACTTTCATATATTGACAACTAACTGAATAAATATATTCATATGAAATGTATCATCTTGCACTATTTTGTATAAACTATGTAAATAATCAGTAGATAACTTACTGAATGTTGGAATAATAAATTATATTAATTTACTAAGAAATAGTTTTAAAATAGACCTACCTGACAATCTGAAACTGTTGCTCACAGTATTACAAGTGACTGTTATTAAATGAATGCTGCTAAGAATATAGTATGCATATCCCCCCCCCCACACACACACACACACGACATGTGATGCTGTATGTAGAATACATACAATAACATTCAATCTTTAATTTATAAAAATATAACATTAGTTCTAACATCTTAAATACTTGAACTATACTAAATTGAATATTGTAAATAAAATAAACATGAAACTGAAGTCTTCTAATAAGTGCGCGCGCGCGCGCGCACACACACACACACACACACAACATATTCATGTACACTTGTATTATTTATTATATTGGCAGCCAGATCAACTTAAAAATAGAAATTTTCACTATACATGTTTCATCCATGCTAAGACTATTCACAGTGTTTTCTTTATTTTTTTATTAAATTCTATTGTTAGTTTTTTGACATTATGTATACATGTTTACAAAGCAGTAATATGTGTGTGTCGTTATTAATGGCCTTAAAAAGTAGTACGTGGCTGTAACGTTTTTTACTGTAATGATCTCAGATGTTGATGTAGGTAGTGTTTACAGATGTTTATCATACTTTATGTGATTTTTTATAGTCATGCCACAATAAATTCGACCTCATTTGGTGGAAGCACTGCTATTCTACGTTGGTACACATTAAGATGTTTATAACTTATATTTCCTTCAGCACTGAAAACAATTATATAATAATATGCAGTCAATTAAATTCTAAAAATACATATGCCAATTATATCAGTTCATATTTAATGTATATATTAATGTTATATAATAACATTTAAATTATAAATGTATGTAAATCATATTTAATGGAATGTTATTTTATATTTTTTTACAAACAATCCATGTATTTTATTTTGCAATATGTAAATACCTTTATAAGCCATATATTGATTGTAAATAAATTTAATTGCTACTCAAATAAAGAAATATGTATTACTTGTATACAGAGTTTATTTTATGGTAAGATTATATGAATAAATAATCTTATGGTAAGATTATAGGTGTATGAATGTTTGAGGTAAACCTTTAGTTATGTTAAGAAATCTTTCATGAAAGACTCAAAAATGACTAAACTTGGCTTAGGATGTGTGTTACTCTTTATTGATTTATCCATTAAAAGTAATTTGTAGATTTACAATTTGACACCCATAAATTCTTATTTAAAGTAGGATGTTATTATTGTCTAAATATTACATTTGACAGAGACAACTGACTTTTATTGATGGTCTTTCCAGGAGAATATTTTAGGCTATATGACTTAAATGAATTTGACAGAAGAGATATGGTTTTCTTATTCTTTTTAAATCTTGTCCTTATTAAATAGTACCTTAATTTGGGGGGAATTTCGTGGTGACATAAAATTAAATGTAATTTCATAGTTTTTTTTGTGAATAAGTAAAGTAAAAATTGTGAAAATGCTAGATAATTATCTTCATTATTTGGAATTTGTCTGAACAATTAAATATGTAAATTGAATTAAAAAATATAAAGAAAAAATGCATTACAAGTTAAATAAATTTATGAAATACTGTATTTTGTGGGAATGTCAATACCATTAGACTTTTAAAGTATTATGGTATAACACCTACTAGAAGATACCATATACAGCGGTACAGAGGATAACTGTTTGGAAGCTCAAATGTTGAACCTGAACTTAGTAAGTCAATCTATTGTGCACATGTCATGTCTGCAAGGGAACCATGATAGACAGATGTACAGAAACAATTCCATTGTCATATTTAGAGTTAAGGACATTTCAGAAGTGGATATTTCCATTAAATTTTGAACATTAAACATTTTCGTGATTACTTTCCTGATTAGTACTATTTGGAAATGAATGCCACTGAACGTTCCGTGAATTTGCTGCACAAGTAAGCCGTGTGCTATATGGTTTCTTTTGAAATCATTGATTAACCAAGAATTGATTGACGAAGCATTTTAAACAAATTTGTAAAGTGATATTGGAATGCACAGTTATTAGTAGTAAATTAGGTATTAAGTAGTTTGTACTAACGAGTTGATGGAGATGGAGTAATGTAATTTTTGTATTATTAAGAAACCGAATAAACTTAATTTTAAGCAGTTAAAATGAAAAGTTTGAGAGTTTATAAGTTATGCTGTACTATTTCTTCTTGAATTAGATAAACGTTATTATAAAATGCACACACACACACACACACACACACACACACACACACACACACACACACACACACACACACACACACACACACACACACACACACACACACACACACACACACACACACACACACACACACACACACACACACACACACACACACACACACACACACACACACACACACACACACACACACACACACACACACACACACACGCACGCACGCACGCACGCACGCACGCACGCACGCACGCTCGCACGCACACGATTAATGACATGAATTACAGATATGATAGTTAATAAAAGATGACCAACAATGATTTTGAGAAGGCAGTAATAAAGAGTGTAACATGTGGAAACTGTCTGTATAAAACCATATAGTGTTACCATAAAAGTGGTATTACATACACATTTTGAAGAAATGTTAATGATTATGGAATTTGAGAAATAAGTTATGTCATTATGCATTTAGCCTGGGTGTTGAAATATGGATGTGTGGAAAAATTATAGAATTGACTGTAGAAAAACATTGTTAATCTAAGAGCTAAAACAAACATATAACATATGAAATTAAATTTTCAGTTCGTAAAATGGAAGGTTCTCGGCAAGAAAAGCAGCTAGCTCTTCTCGTAGACAGACAGAAACAGTTTAAATTGGCAGCTTTGGAAGCAAAGAAAAAGGGTGAAATCAATCAGGCGAAAGAGTATTTGCGATTGGCTAGGGGGTTTGATCCTCTTATTGAAGCATCTAATTGTGGCCTACCAGTGGACATGGACACAGTAAGCATATTGTGTACTATAATTACTGCAGTTCCTTTTTGTTTGAACATAGAATTGTACTGAATGATAGTAATACAATTCTTGATTACACTAAAGCCTATGTTCACGTATTAAAATTCATGGTTATTTATGAAATAATTTGCTGGACAGATTTTTTTCTTACTATGATCAGTTTACATTTTCCCCTCTGAATTTGCATGTAGGATTAAATAACACATATTTTTGTTTGAATTGTTGAAGATTTTGCTGCACTAACACTTCCATTTTTGCTATTTCTCTTGTAATATCTGAAGTTTCGTACTGTTGCTCCAAAGTGCTCTGCCTTGTTATCTCAGGGTGTTCATTATTATTTAATCTTTAATACCCTCAGTAAAAACAGTCAGATATTGACCAAAGGTGATCTGTGATATGAAAAATACAGATCAATTGTTCCTCATGTGTTCAGTGAATTTTCTAATGAGGGAGAAATCATCTGTTAATTTTTGGGAAGGGCCAGTTCGTATCCACTGTATTTCTTGTTGTGAGTGTCTGAGACATGAAAGTTATGTAGTAATGTAGTATTCATTATGTATTGCACAAATCTCTATACAATGGTTTTAGTACAACAAAACCTAATTTTATTGCATGGTACAATGTTTTATGGACATGTCAGAAGTTTTTATTGAAGGGAGTTTTATATTTTTGTAGTTTTTTAATTAGCATAGTGTATTTAGTAATTAATTGAAAAAATTAAGATTTATTTAAGCAATCATAAAATTTATTCTGTGTGACCCCTTTTTCTGTATTTGCTTCTGTTTAATACACTTCTAGTTGGACTAGCCATATTGTATAGTAATTTCATAGTATTTTCTATTTTCAAGGTGCCTGTACTTCCGTCTGCTTCGGCAGCTTTAGAATCTGATTTTGATATTATCTCAGCAGATGACTGTAGTTCTAACAGCGATTCTGATATCTTTGAAAGATTAGAGAAGGATCTTATAGAACAACTGAAGGTAAAAATTAAGATTAAATTAAAAATCTTAGATTACAAATTAAACTGTTTTATGTTAAAATTAAATTTTTTTATTGGTACAAAAAATGCAAACAAGGTTTTGTAAAGTTATTCTAACTATACTTTACATTATATATGACTATATTCAGGATTACTAGAAACATGGTTAATGATAAGAGAGTTGTATGTAAAATCTGCTGTTTATAAGCATGTTGTACAAAATAGCTTAAAACACAATTCTCGATTCTTACAGCATCTAGATATTAGAGGAAGTCAGGAGGTTTCTTGGAGATACTTGGTCAAATAATGTCAGCAAAACTGTGAAATGTTCAGGTGGGACTGTCCAGTGAAAACATGTTCATGTCATACGCAGATTAAACATATTAAAAACTTACAAGCATTGCCTGTATGTTATAAATCATATTTATTGTTACTAAATTATAATAGTCTAATTCTGATTTTTCACTTAAGATTTGTTTTCCGCTATATAATTACTGAAAGTTAGTACTTTGTGCATGATACTATTTTGGTCTGAGGAAATATTATTCTTTAGAGTCATTACCTGAAGAATACATCCTTTGTCCCTACAGGGACTCATTATTTTTAATTACTGGTAGAGGACAACAAAAATTGTAGACTATAAAATTACTGTTGATTTCCTGCTTAAACAGTGTTACATCAGACATTCATGTGACCAACTAATTACAAACCCTCTTTGCATTGTATTACTGTCAAATGAGTTTAAGTAATATTAATGTGTTAACAGTTGAGAGCAAGCTATATATCATGCTATTGTAGGTTTGTTTCCTGTTAAAACAAATCTGTATACGCTTCTTGTTTCAGATAGTGTTTAAGTTGAACTGTCTGATCTTCTTGCTTCTTGCTGATGCCTTTGATGTGTATGTTGTCTGCATATCTCCTTTTCCTTCTGCTTTAGGCTCACAGCCAGTTCACTCCAATGATTTTCTCCATTACTTCCTTGGGATCCCATGGTCCCTCTTGCCTGCTGGTCGTGCGTCTCATATGACTTTCACTAATATATCATCCGCCATTCTGCTTATGTGCTTGTTCCTTTTGAAAGAAAGCAAGTTATTAAATTTTTTTTTGGTGTTTATATTTCTGAATTTTGTGACAGTTTTGTGTGGAATTCAGGCATTCTGTGAAAACCTATTAGCCCCACCAACTGCCCCACTGTGACGTCCATTTTACTGAGCATTTTTGCATAATGTTATTTATTTTGGGAGTGCTATACTTCATTGAAATGTTGACTTTGTAGATATACTTACACTTAATACTTGAAGGGGAGTTGTTAATTTAAGCTGGCATAGCGTAGTTAACTACTTGGCATTTTTAGAGGACCTAATTGGTAATCAGTTATTATTATAGTATTAAGTTAATTTGAAACTGTTAACATTTAAAGCCATTTAATTTGGCAATGTTAATGTTGGTGGGTTCCAGTGGTTGTTAATTCTGGTGTCATTTTGGCTTTGACTATTACAGTTATTGAGATTTCAGTCCTTTCAGTTTTGGTTCCTGATGCAAGTTGTGAGTACTAGAAAACAAATGAGTTTTACAAAAAAAAAAATCTAAGGAGCAAGAGAGTGGCAGAGAGGGCAACAAAATCATGAAGCAGAAATTAATAACAGAATCCAGAGTACATTGGAGGTTCTGATCTAAACTATAAACAGTTATAATAGTATAGCTCTGCAGAGTTGGATGTATTAATAAATCAGGTAAATAAATGAGTGACTAGAATATAGTAAGTGATAAAATTAATGAAAACGAAAAATATGTGAATTAGAATAAATTTGTGACAATTATGGAAGAATTATTTACAAATGCAAAAAAGGTTCTACCTGAAGTTGAACAGTTGATTAAAGAACATGAAGTTAAAGCCACACAATTTAAAACATAGTATTGAAGTGATAATAGAAAATATGAAAAGAGAATAATTCAGAAAATAGCAAAGGAAAAGTGGTATCTTGTAATAGGACCACACTGATGTCAAGATCTTGATGTTTGATAGAAGCACTCTCTGGGTGACTTACCTCCACTATTTTTTAAGCTGCTGCTAGTACAGATTAGCAGTCAAAAAAGGAGAAGGCCCTTTATTCATTCGTGTTCATGAAAGAAAAGCTGTAGATCTCCTGTTGGCCAAAACACCTGCGGCTAATACAAGCTTTAGAGCAAAGGACCAATGTCTGGCAACGTGACCATGTGCAGTTGAAAATGAGATGACATCATTCATTGGAGAGTCTTATGAAGTTGAAGCCACTATAGACAGACTGATAAGAATTTCATGAAGTGATTTCTAAATATGACTTGCAGTACAGACACTATAGATGGTGTTAGGGATAGTCAACTATAGTAAATGTTATAAATGAATGTTGCTAAAATAAGCACATATGCTTTGAGAGGTGCATGCATACACACACATACAAAACATAGGCCATGCTTTAAATTTATTCTTCACCTAAATTTATGTTTTAAATTAATTTTTTAATTTAAAGTATTTTTGGAAATAATAAACATGAGGCCAAAGACCATTCTGAACATATTGAGATGATTTACGAAAGTTGTTGAGGTTATAGATGTCAAGGGATTGATCTCAACAAGCTTACACATCATTTTAATTTAAAGCCATTGTATGTTGAGTTTTCTGATGTTATATTATGAATTTATTATAAATATATTTGTGGTTATTGTTTGCAAGAAGTATACACATTGAAATACCCAAAAGGTGTGTCTAAGATTCATTTTTAGAAGAAGCTATAGCAACTAGTATTAATTAATGTTAATTATTTGTAACCAAATTGACTAAGTCTTATGCTAGTAAAATTTGTATATGTAGAGTTCCCTCATATAGTGTTTAATGTTTGTATTAAAATATTGAGTATACAATATTACATGAATATGGTAGATACATTGAAGACTTTTTTTTTTATATTAAGTGTTGTTTATATGCTGAACTCGTTAATAAAACTGTCTTTTTTTTTGTTATAGAAATTTGTTGGAACAAGAAATCATTTTAAAGCAATTGGCGATGTGGCTAGTGCAAACCGATTTGAACAACAGGCCTTAAATACTAAGAAGGACCTAGACATACTTCGAATTGCTAGGAAAAATCAGAGTACTGTGCCAATGTTCCATTATGAGACTCGTACCTTTTCTATTGTTCAGTGAGTATTCCTTTTAACATAGTATTGTTAAAGATTGTGAAGTTTCATTAATTTGTATTCCCAACATTATAACAATGTTGTGTCACTATTAATAAAAACCTATTTTGGTACTCTGCTTTAGAGCGTATCTTAACACAGAGCAACACAGCAATTAATTTTTATCTCATTTTAATAAGCCTAGTGTATATAGAAGAAGGGAAGTGAAGGTGTAAGAAAGTTTTTGAAACCAGTACAAGTAGGACGAACAATGAAAATTGCTGAAAGTATTGAAGTATTTGTATATGTGCATGAGTAGTTAATCCTGTGAGGTGGACTGCTGCTGTTGTATTAGAACAAATTGGAGTTGGTATTAACATGAAAATAATTTTAATGTGGAATTTGTAATACATAAATTAATTAATAAGAATGTTATTAATCGACCGTGTTAATTATGGTTTCAAGTGGATATCGAGTGTCGGTCCAATAAAAATACAGATTTAATGCGACGTTACAAGATTTATTTTATCTGATACTCATGGCTTGAGCCGCCTCCTTACCCCTTCCCAAAGTTTTTTTAAGAAAGTTTTTTTTGAGAAAAAAATTAAGTTTTTTTTGACAAGGGGAAGGCGACCCATAATTTTTAGAACTAGGCAGATGGCCTAGATGAAGCATAAAATGCACCGAGCCCATTGTGACAGGACTTGCAAATAAAAGTCAGGGTTAACGTAACAACATTTATTTTTGCGTAGATGATATAGCACAGTGTACAACATATATACATGCATTTGTTTAAAGACAGAAATGTTCAGTTGTTCAGCCTAAACCTTCATGAGGCACTCGGCAATTCATCACAATTCATCATCATAAATCAATACAATAATACGCAATATAAATAATAAATCAATTGCAACATTTTTACAACAACCAATCATTCACACTTGAGTGAAGGAAGGAGAGGCCAGCCATGATTAATCATTCGGTCTGTTGCTTTAAGATAACTCAGCAAACTGAACAAGTTCAATTAATACGGCATATGACCATCAGCACCAAGCCAATACATGGCTTTTAAAAAAACCTCTTTTTAGTTGACCTTAGGCCTTCCATAGTTAGCACTCCTTTTAAGCTAGAGCAACCACTCCAGGTAATGATCAATCATTGCTAAATCAATTCCCCTTTTTTTTCTTTTACAATGCCTACTGACAAATAATAATCATAATCTCATAATAACCCAACGGGTATACTAACAATCAGTGCTTGTACATTCGTAAATACCTTTTCAACATTAATCACTCGTGTATATAAATCTATTATAATCTTTATAAAATTAGCAAACAATCAGGACAGCTCAAGTTCGCCCAGGCTGCAAGCATGCACACCTGATTGGACTGCGAAATAAAAAACGCTCAAATGAACCTAAATAAAATATGAAAAAGAAAGACAGCAAGGTAACACGAGAATTTACAAATTTGAATGACTTCCGGATAGATATGGCGGACAGCATGAGCTGACCAGGCGTGATAATTCATGACACAGCACAAAAAGTTAATCCAGTTAATCCAAGGAAATAAAGAATTTGAACAAAAAGAATGAAACAATCGCACTGTACATGCCTGCTAGCCCGGCATACAATTATTGACTCACAATTATTGACTTATTAATAGGTTAGTAATCAGTGCCACTGCATTATGGGCGTGCACATAATGAACCGACATGTTTTGATCAACTACTGTCTAACTGCAATATAGTTCACAAAAATGGAATGTAACTGTTTTATACTTTTTATATTTCACTCAATAGGTGTGACAGAATATGTCACGAGGTCGACTTTACGTAATTGGAACAGTTTCACCTGGTTTAAAGCTGTTACCGCATGCTGAGGCAGATGGTCGGCTCAGGTCCCAGTGGGTAGTGAGTAGCTGTTTCAGGAAGCCGGGAGATTCATCCTGTATTACATGGCGGGTCCCATGCCTAACGCCGGCGACGAAATAGGAGAGCTAGTCAGCAATGCTCAGGCTGATGGCGACGGGTGTAGTTGTCGCCATCCTTCTGTCCCGAGTCCCTGGCTGGTGCGGGAACCCTACAAGCACATGTATTTTGTAGAAAACGTCTACAATAATTTATAATCAGCAAACTCAACTCTAAAGTCGCACTTACACCACCCTACAAAGAAAACAAAGTCGCTCGCACGGAGTTTATCAACTGAACCAATTGCATATTACGGATTAAATATGCCACAGCAAAAGGTATAATTGCATCTTAGTCAAACAGTTAAGGTGAGCACCTTATAACGTCATGTGCGTTCATGTAACGAGTTCGCCACGTGGCCTCAATTACTCTAAGTTAAACTGAATTGATCAGTGGTTATTTTAATATTCCATTGACCTTAATCTTCACAATTTAGTAAGTAATAAATTTAATTGATTTACCAAAAATATATTCTTAATCAGTTTCAGGGAGTTACAAAATAACTGGCCACGTGGCAGCAAATACGCTGTCATTAAATAGATAGCCAGTTTGTGAAAATCAGTGGCACCTTTATGCTACAGTTAAAGAATCAAATATAATTTCATTTAATGCTGTTTTATTCATTTTTAAAGTAGTTATAAAATTTTGCCGTATGGCTTACCCTGTTTGCACCAGCCCAGAATCACGCACACACATCTTAATCCAATTACATCCAAATTATGAACATTCTTACGCAGATATTCATTATATTTAATGACAAGCTATACTCAAAAGAAACTCACCAGAGGTCCTTTATAAAATTATTTCTCATGGCAGAAAGCAGTAGTAGTACAGACAGAATTCTTATTTCGGCGCCGGCGTTCAGATGTTAAACGATTGACATAGGAGAAGCAACTGACCGGCTCCCTCGCGTATAAAGCGTTCGGAGAGAGCACAGTTACGGCAATTACCCCATAGAGCCCGCGAGAATGCACAATTGACGGCTCGCTGCAATCGCCGACGCCACGCAGCATATCTATCCAGGCGCAAAGGAGACGTAATATAAAATAATTAACTCTCGCCGCCATGTTTTTACTAGTCGCGGCACAGCCTATAACATAATATATAAAGTAATATAATTGTGAATTTGTGAATAATTTAACTATATAATAAGTCTCGAAACGTCGCATTAAATCTATATTTTTATTAGACCGAAACTCGATATCCACTTGAAACCAAATTAATTAATTTACATTAATTCATTTATTCAGAAAATCTGAAATTAGTACAAGTTTTATTTGTTTTAATGTATATTGTTGTAGATGCAATACAGACTTAGGAACAAATGATTTAGAATTGACAGTAGTTCAAGGAGTCAATTATAATGTGCCTAACCCAAAAGAAGTGGATACCTATGTGCGATTTGAATTCCCCTATCCAAGTGTAAGTTACACAGAGTTACAACTTGTACGTAAAACTAATCACAGGATTAGCAAGTCACCTGTTCTAACACAGATACTCATCTTTCAGGAAGCACCACCTAGGGACAAAACACCTGTAATATATAACACCAATAATCCTATATATGAGGAAAGATTCACTCTAGCAATTCAGAGAAACAGGGCATGCCAGAGGGTATTCAAGAGGCATGGAATTAAATTTGAGATTTGGTCAAAAGGGTGAGTCTTATATACGGTTTTATATCAAAATTTGCCATACGAATATACATTGTACAAACAGTGATTAGTAGTTAACCACAGGAAGAAGGATATTCAGACTAAAGAAATTGTGTGGACAGTTAATTGTTCACCACTCATATGTAGTAGTCAGACTATTTCATAGTTGCCATTGCTCAGTCTCTGTTAATTTACATAGTGACAAGAACACTGTGCATCGTTTTAAGATGTACTTAAAATGAGTGACAAAATTTAAATCCTGCCAAATTTAAAATGTGAACTGTGATCTAGTATTTATATGCAAAAGTAGTTACACTGTAGAAATTGATGAACAATTAAAAGCAGTGTGCAGTGATAATGTCATGAATGAAACAACATGTTGAAATGACATATGTTTAGTGAGGCAGTTCAAGGTATGATAAATTATCTGGTTCAAGGGCCAGCTTGCTAACATGCACATTAGACATGATAATGTAACTGGGCTAAACAATTCCTATTGTTCAGGTTTTGGGATAAATAAGTACCATTTAGTATCTGCTACTGACTGAAACAAAAATAACTGTGTTATACATCACTTTGGAAATCTGCAGAAGTTGGCTTCCCAATGTTTATTATTCATATAAGAAGCTGTAATATGTTCATAACATTAATATTCTTCTACTAATAGGTTCTCATAAGAAAGAAATCATTACAGTTAAACTGAACTCTGTACAAAATGATTATTGTATCCTTGTAGTCTTCAACATATACAAATTTAAAACGTGTTTTAAAACCTTTAAAATATACTGAATTATTGTACTCTATTTATGCTTATATATTAATATTTTTTTGCATTGTTGAAATTTTATAGCTTGATTACAGATTTATAAAATAATATTAATGTATACTTATTATATATATATTAATTAATAATTTTTCACCTTATTGTTTTCCTGTTGTGAATGCTAGCTACCCTACTTTTCATAGTAGATGACAGTAAATTGTGTGTAACAGAATTGCGAACACACACACACACACACACACACACACACACACACACACACACACACACACACACACACACACACACACACACACACACACACACACACACACACACACACACACACACACACACACACACACACACACACACACACACACACACACACACACACACACACACACGAGAGAGAGAGAGAGAGAGAGAGAGAGAGAGAGAGAGAGAGAGAGAGAGAGAGAGAGAGAGAGAGAGAGAGAGAGAATATAAAATAAATGTGCGTAAATGCATATAAATATTAAGTTCTTTAAAATATCTTGTAGGGCAAGTAGTGATAAACTGACAGACAGTGAAGAGTTATTTTTTAGATTCATAGAAATTTATGTTTCTACCATATTACTTAAACATATTACATGTCACACATACTTCAGAGCAACTGGAAAATTCATGTTAGTTAAATAAAGGAGTTTTTAAGTGTTATTTCACACACATATGTGATCAGTATATGTTCATACTTTTATTCATATAGTAAATTGTCACTGAATTTAGGAGATAAAATCAGTTACAACAGGTATGCAGTGCAGGCAAGATCTGTAAAACCAACTTCGTCGTGCTTATTTGGTAAACTGCTAAGTGCCATGTTCTAAGTGTCATGACACTTAGGAGTTTAGCAAATAAGCACGATGAAGTTGGATTTATGGAGACTTCTAATTTAAATAATAAGATTAACAAATCTGTAAAAGCCAGATAGGTACAGTTGTGAATCTTGACCACCATCATTCCTACTGTCCAGGTTGGCAAGTTGACCTTCGAAGCCGGAAGGTTACCTACTGTTTAGGTGAAGGAAGATCAAATATTAACATTGAAAATCATTCTGGATGCTTCTGCTTGTGGCCGTTGCAACTGAAGTAAACAACTGGGAAACTTTTTAGCCTAGATGCTTCCACTATTAATGAATTGAACACTTCATTGCCTTCATGATTGTTCCTTCACAGAGTTACCACAGAACATCTTGGGTACAAAACAAAACAAAAAAATTGCCAAATCTACACAAGTCATACTTGTGCCAACATTTAAGGCATACGTTACAGGTATTTTGGAAATGATGAAATACAATAAGATGTTACTGAGTTGTTTAAAGAACTGGCAGCGGATGAAACTTAAAGGGTTGTAAATCTTAAGGCTAGTATAAAACTTAATGAGACTGAATTTTTGTAGCAAAGTGGCAACAGGATGACACTATGAATACTGATAGCTATAACTGATGGTTATAATTCTGTATTTTATGTCTTCTTCTAGTATGGACCACGTCACATATGTTGTGTTAGACAGTGTTTCACCCATATTGCAATAGGTATCTTCAGGTCAGGTCTGTCTTCAGACCTGAAGATGCCTATTGTAATGTGGGTGAAATATTGCCTGACATAACATATTCAGTGCAGTTTATATTGGAAGAAGACTTAAAATACAGAATGGATGCTGGTTGCAGAAGCTTATGTGAGAAGATGTTTGGTGTGACTTTAATAAAAAACTTCTTAACTGTACCAGAATTGACTGTACAGTAGTTTGGTAGGTGCTTATTTTGTCTCACATCATAAAAACAAAGCTTAAATATTGAACTTCAGACAGTGCAACAAAAACATTTATACTTCTTCCGTTCTTAGCTTAATCCTGATGTAAACAAACATGTGTTGCACATCTGAAATACTATTTGTTGCTTGAATTAGAGGGGTGTCACACTGACAGAAGTAGTACAGACAGGGTACATATAATGTGATACTGTATAAACACATGTAAATTGTGATAATTTTTACATTCCGGACCAAAGTAATATTTGCGTGGCTGTGTCAGACCGACAATGATATACTGGTATTTTATAACATGCCGAGTTAATGGCTTTTTTTATTTACTGTTTGAATATTGCAAGAAAATAAAATAAAGTAGGTCTATATTTAAAGTGAAAATAGAAGCTATGATAATTACTTACCAGTGTACTGTGTATTATCAGTTGCTGTCAGAGAGTAATTTAATGCCTTCTATGTCTGTGTTGGAAATTGAATCGTCACTTGAGTCAGCAGTGTTAATGATAAGATTGTCCACGACGGCATCGGTAATTTGGTTGAATTCCTATAAGCTTATCTTTTTCCTTGAATACATGCTCGACACAACGACTCCACTTGTTCATCGTTATTTCATTTATCGCCTGCTCTATCATTTGTTTTACATCATGCAACTTATATGTTGTGTTGTGACGGACAACATATCCTTCCAACTGGCTGCATATTAATTCAGTGAGATTCAGAATACAGTGATAAGGAAAAAGTCTTAAAACAGCATGGCCCATTTGTTCGGCAATATCATTTTCTAAAAACTTTTTAAATTTATGTTCATTTTGCTAGTGGTGATAAAGTGCTACTATGTATTCATAAAGATGATGAAACGTATTAAAAAAACCACTCGTCGTAGTTATAACAACTCTCATATGACTGCACAGACATTCCGCTCATGCACGTAACACATTACTGTGCGAACAATGTCAACGCCCCTGACCAATAGCATTTCAGATGAGCCACGTGGGTTTGTTTACATCAGGATTAACCTAAGAACGGAAGCAGTATAACTAGTTAAAATGAGTTTACAGTCCTGTGCTCAGGTTGTTAGTGGTACAAAACATACGATAATTGTTTGTTGGTAACTGGTTGGTTATAGAAATTGAGTCACCAGACTGTTCACGAAATTTTGTGCATGATTTGTGTGTGGCCACAGATTGTTGACCCTTAGTCAACACACAATGGTTAGTGGGTATTATGACAATGCTGAATATCACATTACATTTTCTTTGATCACATATTTGGCCAAAATTGGTATTTCTATGCTTACTCCTCTGATCTTAGTCAGTGTGATTATTTCTTGTTTCCAAAAGTCAAAAGCCAGTTCCAAGGTTGCTATTTTGAAAGTATGGAGAACTTGGAAAGAATATGGTATTGGCCTAAGTAACATTGAGACATTAACTCAATGTTAATAAGTATTAACTAGAGACATTGAGAGTTCAATATTTCCAACATGGTTCCAGTCAGTGAAATAGTGTCGCCCAGTGTTAGAGGAGGACTGTTTAGAAGAAGACAAAAGTATTTTTGTTAATGTGTTGTTAATTAATTTAATGTAGCCAGTTTCATTACTTTTAGAAAAATTGCCTTATATAATGACAGAGAGCAAAAGTACAGATACACGGTAAGTACTCAGGTTTGAGTATTGTTTATGTAGAAAAATTATACTAAATGCCAAATATTACAGGTACTAAATGCCAAAGTGGCCAAATATTAGTATATTAAATGCTTGTTTTAGTATTGGAGGTAATTGTTCTTTACATAATCAGTGACCATGTAAGCCTATGAAAAACTTGAATATGTATATAATTTTGCACTTGAGGAATATGGAGTACTAGCACAATGTTACCAAGTTAAAATAACACATAAAAAGGTGATGAAATGAGTAGTAGCAGAGTTCACCTTAAGAGCTATCACTTAGTCTACATGTTTAACAAATTAGAAAAAAAATCTGGCATTATTACTTTTATTTTTATCAGTTATTTTCTCAGTGTTAGCAGTCTTCATAACAACTTTGTCGAATTTTGTTGCTTCTCTGCTAAGTACAATTTTCCCTCGAACAAGGCCTTTCGGTTTTGCAACCATTATAAAGTTCTTCCTACAACAACATTAAAATACCTACTTCCCTTATATATATATATATGCTAACCCTCCCACGCATCACCGGTTGCATTCAACCAATAGGAGGCAGTACTTACCGCCCAGTCCTTGTTAGCCCCGCTGTACTGAACTGTGTTCAGCTTTTAAAATCGGTGCCTTCTCTACTGCATTTAAAACTCGCGCAACTGCCACTGCTTAGTGATTGGGCGTCATCATAAAGTGAGTGAGTCAGACTATTTGTCAAGCGCGATGACGAAATCATGTCATTCCCGCACAGCTGATTGTGGCTGCACAATGACGGGGTTAGTTTTCGTGGTTAAAATACGCAGTCTGTTCTGTCTCATTCCTCATCTTGCACTCGACTGAATAGTTTGGACTGTCGGCCTGATTTTTTCCTGTATTTGTACTTCTACTAGCATGGAAGCGTAGTTTTAAAGTGTCCCAGGGTACTCGGACCAGCCGATGGAGGGATGTCGGAGCATGACCGTCCATCTGTCATCCTCTAGTGCAGAGAAAAACACCTAAGCTCCTCGACGCCGCCAGTCACGAACAGCCCACAGATGAGGAGGCAGCTCCAGGAAGTAACCCTACTATCATCACATGTGTATCTGAACCATATGCCCGGATAAAACTTAAAGTTGGAAAACTCAGGTGGGATCTTTCTGTATATATCATTTCTTCTGACATCTACAACTTTTCTCCAGTTTAATCTGCAGAAACCATGTGAAAAACAGACTGATAAATTGTAAAATTATGAAACATTAACCTGTAAAGTTTGGTGTGAACATGCATCAGGCATGTGTGAAACTGTAGTCTGCTTTTGTAAGATAGGATCCCATGCTGAATTAATTGTGATTTTATATTATTCTAATATTTATATTACTCATGTAAAGGAGGAATATTTACACACACATTGGTCAAACTTTGAACCTTGTAAACTCTGTAATCTAAATACCGCATTGCGCCACGTGCAGATGACGTCACGTTTTTATCTGCTAACTACAGCCGGTCTCTAGCTGGGCTGACTGTAGCGAAAATTAAGTTAGTTATACTCAAGACTCCGAGCTGATCACTCGTAATATTTCCAGCAGCGGCTACTGGGTTTCATTATTTAAATTATTTAGAATGTGCAACATGCACTGATTCTACTTGGGCGATTCCTGCCTTATTAATAACGATTATGTCTTTCGACTTTTATTTCTAATTCAATTAGCGGGCATCATGCCGCGTTAACTTCTGCACGTGTCAGCAATCGCATCATCAAAATTTCAATAAACTATCATTATATGAAAAACATACAGTCCACGTTAAACTTCTTTCTAACCAGCCATTTCCAATTAGCGTTTCTAGGAATAACTCAAGAGCATTCAAGAGCTTCCAGACGCAACATTTTCTGGTCCTCCGGCCGGATTTTATTTTCGCCTTACGGGCAACATTCTTGGTCCACAAGCGACCACATTTTGTCCACAGCGACAACATTTTGGTCCAACGCGACCGCATTTTTGTCTACCACGATTTCAAAATATTTCATTTAATGGGCACAAACAGCCTGTGGCCCAAACAATCTTCAAACTTAAATACTTTCAAATTGAGATTGCTGGCCGTGGCATGCCTTTGTTGCCACAAAGACAACCTTCAGGAGTGACACACAAGATCCAACAAATCAAATTCTGACACCAAGAAACTACAAGAAAGTTATTCACGGCAGCAAATTCCACAACAGTAAAATTACGCTGAGATACGACATCAAGCTCATCCAACCAGCACAAACAGGCGGTGCGCCAACATCAAGGGATTGCCGGACGGGATCAGCATGGAACCAACAGGACCGAAGCAGTTTTGAACATGCCAGGATTCCACGTGATTATAAACTTTCATTTTCTTTATAATTGTTCATATATGATACATGAATACAACAAACTGAATAATACTTCACATTTAATATGGTATTATTGGTGCTTTTACGTAAACAGATATTATTATAATGTGATCATAAACTTTCATCTTAACTAGAGTTTCATATGTACATTTGTGCATACATTTCTATTTGCATAACTGCGCAATAACTCATTAGAAGTTCAAGTGTCGAGATAGGGCTATGTGTATATTATTATTTAAATAATTCATACTTTCAATAACGCTCATGGCTGTTCTTTAAAAGAGATAACAAGTATATATTATAGTAAGTAATGTGTTAAGCTGTATGACGATCACTAGCTCCCGCATTATATCAGATTTTATCAAGATATTCAAAATTACAGCAATTGTTCACCTGCCCTACGCTTAAATTCTTTTTAAATTACATTTTGAATTGCAATCATGGCTGATGTGAAGGCGTTGATAAAGAAATGGGGCACGATTAAAGCATTTATATCCCATGTGAACACTTTCACGGATAATTTCAATCAGGACACAAGCGATCATCACGCATTAAAAATCAAGCTTCGCCATTTAATGGAATTGTCCACTAAATATGATGATATTCAGACTCAGATTGAGTCTGATGACGCTGATTTCGCATTAGCCAGTGACAGAGTCCAAACTGAGGATGATCTTTGCAATATCGAATGCAAGTTGCAACACTTGTTAGAACAAGTGGGGCAGGTGAACCAAAAACCGCTGATTAATACCGAAATTACGCCTATTAGAACCTCCCCTATACAGTTGGAACCGATTAAATTGCCTCGCTTTTCAGGTAGCATTGTTGATTGGCAACACTATTACAACATATTTCTTGAATTAATACACGTCAGAACCGACCTGACGGATATTCATAAGTTACACTACTTGCACTCTTCATTAAGTGACGAGGCACTAAATGTGATAAAACTCTTCCAATTACCCATGAAAATTATGCGGTAGCTATTGATTTACTAAGAAATAGGTATGACAGTAAGTTAATTGTCTCAGCCCATCATGTAGGGAATGTCTTGGGTGTGAAATCGGTTCAACAAGAGTCCAGGATTAGTATTTCCAGATTTATTAACGAGATAACCGCTAATATCAATACGTTAAACTCCTTAAATCTACCCGTAAATACATTAAAAATTATTCTCATTCATTACTTGGCCCAAAAACTCGATAATTACATGCTTCGTCTTTGGAAAGAAAGCTTGTCGGAAGAACGATTTCCGAACTTTAGTAATTTCATAAAATTTTTAAATACCCGTAAACAGTTATTGCAAAACCTGGACAGCGCAACCACTTCAACAAGCAAGATAAACGTTGGCGATAAGGCTCACTATCGCAAGGCAATTAAAACGGTAAATGTTTCCAAATCAGCATTCCATACCCATGTCGGAAATAATATATGTCAGCTGTGCAAGGGTAAACACCGACTTACTGAGTGTTCACAATTTATAACGATTACTCCACAGGGAAAAAAAATATTATAATCAAAAATAAACTTTGCCTAAATTGCATTCGCCCAGGCCACGATAGTGCTCACTGTCCCTCTAAATTTTCTTGCAGAACGTGTGCGAAATGCCATCACACAATGATTCATATGCCTAACAAAAACGAGTCGTCCAGTAACAACCAGTGTTCGTTAAAATTACAAACAAATAAGTCCATAGTATTATCTACCACAGTCTGCATGACAACTGACCATGCAGGTAGAAAGCACCCGGTTAGGATTTTATTAGACTCTGGTTCGCAGGCTAACTTCTGTACTATGGATTTCGCACGTCGCATGGGTCTGAAACTGATTAAATCTCAATTGCCCATAACGGGTATAAAAAATTCATTGTCCCAAGCTGACTTCAGTACCAGAGTAAGGTTACATTCACGCTATAAGCATTTTAGTTTAAACATTCATTGCGCTGTGCTCCCCAGCATCACTAATAATCTACCGGCGGAGTCATTTGATGTCGCATCCTTAAATTTACCAAAGGGCATATTCTTAGCTGACCCACAACTCAACTTCTCGTCGCAAGTCGATTTATTGCTTGGTGCTCAGTATTACTTGCAATTAATTGAACCTATCAAATTTATCCGTAGCCCACATTTCCCCATAATTCAGGAGACAAAACTGGGATTTATTCTCGCAGGTAACTTGCCGTTTAATGTCGACATCATGAAACCGGTTTCATCATTTATGGTATGTGAAAATGATAGTGCCATTTCCTCTCAACTAAAGGAATTTTGGAAGTTGCAGGAAGTTTCTATTCGTGATCCGCTGAGGACTCGGAATGCGAGAATCATTTTGTGTCCAGTACTGTCCGTAATGAGGATGGCAGATTTGTGGTATCCCTGCCTCGCAGGTCAGACAAGTCTCATTTGGGCGATTCTCTTCACGGAGCTATGCGCAGGTTTCAGTGATTAGAACTTAAGTTCAAGCAGAACCCTGCCCTTCACAAAGATTATAGCGCGTTCATGCATGAATATTTAAATCTTGGTCACATGTCCTTACTTAATGCATACGATTTGTCGCTTGACAAGTCAGACACCTTTTATTTGCCACACCACTCTGTCTTTAAAGGTTCCAGCATAACTACCAAGTTGCGAGTTGTTTTCGACGGCTCCGCTAAAACGACAAATAATTTGTCCTTGAACGATACACTGATGGTCGGTCCCACGGTCCAGCAGGATCTGTTCTCTATTATGGCTCGATTCCGAACTCACCGATACGTCCTCATCTCAGACATTGAAAAGATGTATCGGCAAATTTTAGTTAATCCTTAGGATTCCAATTTGCAGCGTATTGTTTGGTGCGACGCCCCCCATGAGGAACTCCAACATTATGCCTTGAGGACAGTCACGTATGGGACTGCAAGTGCCTCATTTCTTGCTACAAGATGTCTGGCTCAAATAGCCCAAGAAAATAAAACCAAATACCTTATAGCTTGCTCAGCCATAGCCAATGATTTTTATGTGGACGATTTCATGACGGGCTCAGATAACCCGAATGTTCTATCTAAAATGAAATCTGACATCATAGATTTACTAAGCTGATACAGTTTTACCTTACACAAATGGTTTTCGAATAATCAGACCATTATAGCCTCTCGCGCTCACGTTTCCCATGACTTTAGCAAAAACCAAAATGTGCATACGTTGGGCATTCAGTGGAACGTCAACGAAGACAGTTTTTTTATATAACGTCCAGAGGAATGTCAATGCAGCGGTGGTCAACAAGAGAAGTGTGTTATCGGTCATCGCAGGAATTTACGACCCTTTGGGCCTCATTGGCCCTATTACATTTTGGTGCAAGCATTTTATACAACGATTGTGGTTAGCGGGTACAAGTTGGGACGAACCCTTATCAGGTTCATTGTCTGATCAATGGTTAGAACTCTATTCTCAGTTGGTGTCAGACACTCATTTTAAAATTTCGAGGTCTGTCAAGAGTTTAAACAATTCCCAAATCAATTCATTCCAGCTTCATGGATTTGCCGACGCGTCAGCTAAAGGTTACGCGTGCTGTATCTATGTACGTACGGTCTAGTCAAACGACGCCATATCATCAAACCTGTTATGTTCCAAATCTAGAGTCGCTCCATTGAAGCGGATAGAATTACCCAGGCTTGAACTTTGCGCTTGCCTATTGCTGGCTCAGTTAGCTTCCAAGGTTATAGACGCCGTCAACTACAAATTCGACGAATTATATTTCTACTCGGACTCAATGATAGTCTTACATTGGATCCATCAGCACACACAGGTGCATACACTTTCACAATGTACTCACCCAGAGTCTTAAGGTTTTCAGTTGGATTTTCAGTTGCCACATACAATCTAAGTATACGGTTTGCTAATGTAAGCCACCTGGAGTGATCAAGTTTTCCAGGGTTTCTTAAAGATAAATCTAGTGAGCAATTTCCACTTGATACAGCGATACACATATCCAATAAATACTTCTGATCTGTACTTAAATCATTTATGTTCTCCAAAAGAGGAAGGTTATTTTCAATTGGCAAGAAAGTAACCACAGGAAGATTAGCACAGTTTTCCAGCTGCTGACCTATTTTGCCTTTAAACTCATTGGGTCCCTTCGTTTTACCATCTAAATGACAAAAAAGATGTCGCAAAGGTAGCTCATTTCCATGGAACAAACAAACTAACCATTGTAAAGGTCTTCCTATTTCATTTTCCATCAAAGAAATCACACCATTATTATGTCCAGTGTTTACAATGGTTCCATCACACCCAGTAGCAGTAAAGTTCAAAAGTTGTTCGTTGTGTTCTCTATCTTCAAGAAACTCCAGTATACTGTCTGCTATGTCTTTTCCAGTGCCAGATTTAGGTGTTATGTGGCCTAAAAACTTTGAGTTTGGTTCCTCTATTAGTGAAACATGCTCTTCTGAAATAACTTTTTTGTACAACTTAATTCCTTTCTTTTCTTGAACAATTGTTTTGTCTCTTCTTCCATCAAAAAACAATCCTCTATTTTCGGTTATCTGATCATAAAGACTGTCATTAATGAGATCTCTTCGATTTTTTGATCTTGCTCGTCTAATTTTCATCCTGTCTATTACTTTGGTTTTGTCTTCCCCTGTGATTACACCCAAGTCCTGTAAAGCAGCACTAGCTATAGCTGCAGCAGCTCTATCTGATATTCCGGTACGGTCACAAATGGAAGCTACAGATGGCAATTTAATACGCATTTGAGTGCTTATCTTTTTCTCTTTTTTCAGTTTTGAATGGCCTGGTAGATTTATCTCTTCTTGTATATTTGAAGGACCTGGTTGGTTTGCCTCTTCAGCGCTGTCATTGTCGTCGGTAACCATTTCTGATACACTAGTATTTTTTGTCCGTTCTTGATTAAACTTAACTGTTCTCTGTAGTTCTTTACTTTTTCTTGCTTATTTCTTCCTCAAAGCGCTTGTGGTAGCTATATCAACATTACCTATAACCATTTTCCTGGTAGAGCGTTGATTTTTTTAGAAACTCTTGTTCTAAAACTGGTACTTTTTTTTCTTTTATACAACTACAAGTATCAAAGTTTTTACACTTGCAGGCAGCAATATCAAATAAACATTCAGCTTCTTCTCTAAATTTTGCGAGGTTCGAGTCAAACTTATCTGACCCTTTTCTACTTTTAGACCTTAATAAATTCCTATATTTAGCATGATAAACTTTTATCATTTGTGAAATTCTAAGGTTAGAAACAATGGGAATAGAAGCTATTGACCATATTTGTTCTATTTTTGGAACTAAAGTCTCAGATATTTCACTTAAAGTAGGATCTTTCCCTGACGCAACTTTGAGGTTATGTCTAATAAAACAGTAGCACTTCATTACATCTTCGTAAGTAGGCAGTACAATTTCACACAAATCACTAAATCTTCCAAAAATAGGACATTCCGAAATTTGTCTTGTCTTCACTTGTTTAGACTGAGCCATTTTAACTCACAACAATAAAGTAGCACACAAACTAACAAAATATTACGTTAATCTGTTACACAATAGACGCCAACTCAACTGAACTCGGCAAAGCGACTGACACCTGATCTGAGCTTGTCACCACACGCAAACAAATCTCCGCCTTCCGCCCCCTTCCCCCTCCCAACATCCGCTGGGATAACGTTTTTATCTTTCTATTCATATTAAAACGCCTATTTGAAACTTTTTATTGCATAATCGAGACACGTAAAATTCTTTGAAAAAGTTACAAAAAGTGTGTTTTTATAAAATTTTACCGCTCTTGTGGCATCTCAGGACGTAATCCAAAAAGTTAGAAAAAAAATCGTATGTCTTTTTTGATATAAAAACTGCTTTTTTGACAGTATTTGAAATAAAAAAAAATTTTTGACAACTTCTTAAAAAAACGTAAAAATGTAGCGAAAATTGCAATTTTATGAAAATTTATCGTCCTTGCGGCACCTCAAGACGTGCTCCAATATTTTTCATATCTTTTTTTTATCTTATCTACACCAAAAGGCAACTTTTCCGCGCTATTACAAATTAAAAATCCAAACTTGATTTTTTCGTTCCACCCTAATGTACACACATTAATGGAATTTACGTATGTATAGGCTTTCAGCTGTTGTATTAATATATAATTAGGATTTCATGGTCAGACCTATCCATGGAAATGCTTATTATATATTAATAAAATTATCACTAAAATTGCTATATAAAAACTTGCAAACTATGTTCTTCAACACCGTACTTATTAAGAAAATGAAAATCAGAATTATCACTGTACAACAAACCAGAAATAATAGAATACAAATACAAGTGTGTGACACTAGGGTAACTTATATTCAGGTTGCTGTCATCGTAGTTACATTAAACCTGGCTTCAGCATTTAGGCAGATGATGACCTCTATATGATTCTGTGCTTGTTGATGCATATTTATCATTCTGATAATTTTAGTAATTATTTTATGATGCTATTGCAGTAGGTTATACACTTTTAAGACAGTTTTGTTTTATTATCACTATTTAAATATTGTTAGCATTTTTCAGTGAGTTGTCAAATCTATCCCAACTTTAGCTTATACTTTCAGCTTTAGATGTGGACCAGTTTTTAGCAAGAGTATTTGTTGAAGCATATATGTTAAACGTTTTACGTGTCTAGGGCATTGGTGAATTCTAAGCGCTGTGGGAAGTTTCGTCACTGCATGTTATGGTATGAGTTAGTTAATATTTATTCAAGAAAATAAGATTTAAAATATGTTAAGTTTGTGTATTGTATGTGTTTGTGTGTATTGAAACTGATTTTTTTCATATAAGTAGGTATATACATTTGACTTCAAGGGTGTTAATTTTCAACTTTAGATGACACTGATGTTAAGGCTAGCAAAATGTTTACTACAAACTTAGTTGGAGGCCATGAGCCTTGTAATAGTTAAATGTTATTATAGGCAAAACCAGCAAACTGACCAAATTCACTATTTTCAAACTGTGTATGTATAATAGAAAAAGCAACACGGTTTGAAATAGTTGATTGTCACAAATAGCCTAATCAGTCATGAAGATGTGCACAAAACACAAAGATAAAGTCACTGGAAGGTGGGACTGACTTAAAACATTATTTTAGTGTTTTCAGGAGTATTATCCACTTGACTAAATCTTCTTGGTGATTATCTCCACTTCAATAGATTTAATGGTCTTCATGTACATTCTGCATTTTGTATTTCTTTGTGATATTTTTTCTTAGAACATTTACTTGGGCTGTAGCTCTCTTTCCCATGACTTTTTTCTTTGAATGCGGTATCCAGTTTTACCTTGTGTGAAACATTCATTTTCAAATATTTATAATCGGTGTGCTGCTTTGTCTTTTCTTCATCATCCATTATTAATTGTAGTTATTGCCCTTTGATATACAATGTACCGTATTGGCCCGAATGGGGTTTTCCGTAAAATGCCATGCCAAAACTTTACCCATCTTATATGCACAACCTTACATATAAAAATTTTGTGTTTGTACCTACAAAAGCGTACCATATTTTGTATGATTCGCCAGCTGCACAGGCTTGCCACGTGTGTAGCGTGAATCTACAGGTGCATGATACAATGAGCTCAAGGTCAAGACATGTTGTCAGGGGATATGGCTGAATTCATTTGGCTGCATTCTGTGACGTATTGTTTACAGAATGCTATACAAACTCTCCCTTAATCACCGGAGAGTTGAACAAATTCATTTTTCCAAATTTGTAGAGTTTCCACGAGACTTTAGAAATCTCCTCTGCTCCATGGTGTTTGACAAATCCGTTTGGTAGGATTAATTCAAAGATTTTCCACATGACTTAAAACCATTTCACCACTTCCCTTTTAGGGGAAATTGATGAGCCATTTGACTGGATTCAGGTGCAGATTTTCCATCTGACTACATGCCAATTCCCTACGCACAGCCTCGTGTGTTTCCTTAATAAATTGGCTACCGATTGCCGCATGAATGCGAGACCAGTACCGTTATCTTAGTTTTGAAGCTCCCTACAACCACCAGTACTAGGTACTAATTTAATAAATCCACTTACTGTGGACATGAAGGGGTGTAAAATTGGTTATAGTTATATCTACAGGCAGTGAAAAATCACACATTACTGTGATACTAGCGGTAACTGCTGATGGTCGAAGACTTCCATCATACCGGTACGTTATTTTTAAGAGAGAATTCTTCCAAAGGAAAAGTTACCAGCTGGGATTGTTTTTAGAGCGTAGGAAAAGTGGTGGATGATTCTAAAATGGAAGAATTTATGGCAGGTTGGCTTAAAGTTGTTTGGGGACATTGACCAGGTGTTTTACTAGGACAGAGAGTAATGTTAATGTTTGATGTTTTCGTGGTCACACAACTGAGAAAATCAAGAAGCTTGTTGGAGAAATGAACACTGATCTTGTTATAATCCCTGGTGGAATGACTTCTCAGCTTCAAGTTCTAGATGTAGTTGTTAATAAACCATTTAAGGACCACTTACAAAAGAACTAAAGTGACTGGTTACTTAATGGAAACCATTCATTGAGTCTGACAGGCAAGTTAAAGCACCAAGCACACAGCTGCTGCCCAGTGGATAATCAGCCTGGGGGAAAATCAAAAGTGAATCCATTGTAAAGGGGTTTTAAAAAATGTAGTGTTTCTAATAACATGGATGGGAGTGAGGATGACATTTTGTGGAAAGACTCCAGTTATGACTCTGATTCCAGTAGTAGTACTGAAGAAGAACTTCGAAAAGAAGAAAACAAGGATGCTGACTGGAACTAAAAATAATAAGGGATTTTATTACGTATAATCTCACCTTTAATAGCCACATTTATTTAGTTTCACCTTAAGGCATGGTATATAGAACTCAAAAAATTCAAGGTTGTATTATATGCAGGCTCTTTTTTTCTTGTAAAAACTTCTTCAAAAATTTAGGGTCATCTGATATGTGAGGCCTTCTTATATTTGGGCCAATACAGTGTATGCAATCTTCTGTCTCTTTACCTGTAACCCCCTACTTCCTGTATTTGTCTATAAATTTTCATTTAATGTAGTTCACAACATAATAATTTTAGAAAATTCTGATTTGTTTGTCTGGAAAACTAACAAATTTAATATTCTTGGATTTTGTTGTCCATGACGTGTCCTTTGGTTAACTAATTATAAGTATAATACTACTGACTTGGAGGCTCTGACGAAGCTTGTAATAAGCGAAAACTGGTTCTGGCTGTAAGGTAAACATTTTATATTTTTACCAATAAAAAACTTAGTGTTCCGAGTCAGTAGTATTATACTTATAATTAAATATAATATGTTGTCAATTAGGTGTATCCCCAGACTTCTTATATTTTCCCTATCAGTTTTCCAGACCCGAGTGAGATGTATTTTAAATATTAGTGATATACAACACGTCTTTGAATCAATTTGACATTTTTAATTCTGTTATTTTTCTTCCTTTTTCAGTCTCTGTATGTGATGATTACAGAATCTTTTGACGTTGTTTCATAATCAGTGTTAATGTTTTTCGTTAGAAATTATCAACATGTTTCACAGGTCATAGAAAGCAAGCATATTTCGTATACCGGTATGTTCCATCTTTTTTCTTTGATAATTGAGTTTAAGAGAAATGTAATCTATTTTAGATTTCTTGCTTGGAAAGCAGTCTGTTCATCAGTCTTTATATCTTGGTATTTCTGTTATATTGTTTTTGACAATTTTCCATACACCCTACTCCACTGAGTTAATAACTGCTATTCCACAATAGTGCACTTAGTTTTATCACTTGTTTCACACTTAATGGTCATATAGGATTTTTTTATTCACCACGAACTTTTGAAAACTTTTGGAATTTTTACATTTTTGAACCATGTACTAATTATAAATTCTCTATGCTGTATTTTAAATTCAGGGTTCTTTGTAAAGGGATTTGATGTTTTGAATCTGGGATAAGGTTATAGTTTGTGTTCGGTAACAAATAGAATTATTTTTATGCTTTAATTTGTTAAATGCATTGTGATATAGTAATAAAAAAATGAAACTTCAGTTTATTTAATTGATCTATTTATTCAACTAAATCCTTGTATAAACAATAAACTATGATTTTTTGTTAACTAAATAGGAATGTAAGGTACCCATGACACTCTTAAAGTTTAAAAGATAAACTTTAAATACTTTAGGTTATTACATTCTAAACATGTTATCCATAGTTTGCATTCATATAGAAAATCTCTTTATAATTTAACAAAAATTTTAAAGTTTTAAAAAGAATATCTGAGAAAGCATATTACCAAGAATTGTTACAAGGAAACTGAAAAAGTGATCAGTATTTTCTTGAGAGGCCAAGGTTTTGTGTAGAAGAATATTTGTAATAAAAAGAAACCTGTTTGCTCAAAGGAGTATTTCTGATCTCAGTTTACTTAAACCTGTGACATCAATAGTCTGCCTACCCAGTAATTTCACATGTAACAAATAATTACATTATTGGAATGCTTGCTAAAACACACACACACACACACACACACACACACACACACACACACACACACACACACACACACACACACACACACACACACACACACACACACACACACACACACGCGCGCGCGCACGCACGCACGCACGCACGCACGCACGCACGCAAAAAACAGCTACAATTATTGGTCACTTAATAGTATAGGATAAAAAAAATTAATTGTTCTCTAATTTTTCAAGTCAGATTCTTCAAAGATGGACAGGGGCATCCATTTTAAGGGGTTTTTTCTAATGTGAGTGAAACAGATGGCTTGTGGTGAGTGTTGCACTCATGGAGTGGATAGATGCAGAGAGAGGTGAAGGGCAGGTGGATGGCTGAATTTAGAAAATTGCTTATTCGTTTGCCGCACTTACAGGATAAAGGCGGAATAACTTTCTTAAACTGCACTATACTACTTATTATCATTCAGTACTGACTGTCATTTAACGAAATTTATTATTGTTTAATCATTGTCAGAATTATTATTGTTTATAAAAATGTCTGTATTGGACAGACATATAATATATGAACATGTACCTAAATTTCTGTTTGTTAATAAAATGTTTAGGGGATTAGGATTTAAGAAGAGTCAGTTTGTTCAACCCTTTGTTTCTAAACGTGTTTTTAAAGATGTTTTTGTATCTTTAAAACAATTTCTTGTAATGTGTTCAGTGTGAAGATACTAATTTTCACAGGTGTCGATCCTTTAAATTGCCATTTATCTTTTTACCTGTCATTATTTGCAGATTTTCCTCTTCACCTTCAGCTAGCTCAGTTATTTATGTTGTAGGTTCTTGGACTGGACAAGTCTTTTTCCTACATTTCAACTATTGCTTGAAGACATGAAGTTAGGGTTGTTGTAGGCCTGACACTGGATTACTGGACTTGTTTGACTAGTGAATGGTCGGATTACCGAGATTGTACTGGATTTATATTTTGTGTCTTGGGTTTACTGTCTGAAGAACCATGTTTTAATAACTTATTTACAATATAAATCTAAACTAATATAAAATAATTTTATGGTCTGATTATTTTAAGTGGGTATACTAGAAAATGTAATGCATAGTGATATGCTATATACAAGGGTCATTCAATAAGTAAACAAACAGCTGTGGAGCAAAAACTTTTTATTCAATCAATACAATTTGTTTTTACTTTTCATCGTAGTCTCCAGCAACGTCTATGCACGTGTCCCAGCTCTTTACAAGCTTTTTTATTCCCTCAGCAAAGAATTCTTTACCTTGATGTCGAAGCCAGTTTTGGACTTTTTCCTTCACTTCTTCATTGCTGTTGAACTTGACACCACGCAAAGTCTCCTTGAGTGGGCCAAACAAGAAAAAGTCAGATGGGGCAAGGTCAGGGCTATAAGGGGGATGAGGCAGGATCTCCCAACCTAATTTTTTTATTGTTTCGAGCGTCAGTTTTGCCGTGTGTGGGCGGGCATTATCATCAAGAAGAATCACACCTTTCCTCTGCCATCACGGACATTTCTTCTTCAATGCAGGCTTAACTTTGTTCACAATCATGTCAGAATAGTACTGACTATTGATGATACGCTGGTCTTGTAGGTCATCACAGAAAATGAGGCCTTGGGAGCTCCAAAAGATGGTTAACATCACCTTACCAACCGATGGCTGGGTTTTGAATTTCTTTTTGGCGGGTGAACTGGGATGCTTCCACTCCATGCTTTGTCGCTTTGACTCAGGTTCAAAATAGTGAATCCAAGTTAGTGGTTATAGTGGTTCCAAATCCAAAAATCTTATAACAGAATGCTGTTCTTCGAAAGTACTGTCCTCAAGAGGACACACCATCGTAAATAAAACTGTATTGGTTATGTTTATGCAATATATTATTAAACAGCTGATCAAAACTCACAACGATGTTGCCAGGTAACACTCCTGAAAGTTTGTATCAGCTGCTACAATTAATTTCTTTTCTACAACAGTTTGTCTGTTTACTTATTGAATGACCCTCGTAATATAAGCTGCTGTTTGACTAATTCTCTTCTATAAATGTTCACACAAATCGTGTCCTCCTACAAATATGATTATCGAATTGTATTGGCTATAATTTGTTTTTGTCCACTCATTTTATAATTCAGCTGTCACTCAAGTGACTTGTATAAATAATATTTGGTCTGAAATAGCAATTTTTGTACATGAAAATAAGTAAATCATGTACAGCGTGAGAACAACATTATGAAGCAAAAGAAACCTTGAAAAATTCTTCCATGGTTATAGGTGGCATTATGTGGCCTGGTGCACTGCATGCTATATCATTATGTACCAGTTGAAGGTTCAGTTGATTCTTTACGTGTTTTTGATTGTTGTGTTGCTCCATTGTGTTAATGACTAATTTGCTGTGCATATTACAGTAAGTTATATGTAACTGTATTACATTTCTCTACATTCTATTTCAACAAGATGAAATAGCTGTTGTGTGTAAGAAAACCGACTTCTGTTTTGTCCTGTTTCATGTTTGTATTAATTTTGCACATGGTTAGTATTGATGCAGTACAATATAAATAATATTGAGGCATCACATGAAAGTGTAAAGTAATTAATTTAAATACAAGAAAATAATTTTCTTGAACCATATAGCAAAACTGAGAAATTATTGGGAAATGGTTTTAGTGTATCATGGGTGGGTGATGAACAACCCATGTTTTACCGGTGATCTAGCTAATGCCTGCGAGATCAGTCAGTTGAGTCATAGCCATTTGTGTTGTAATTTTTAATTGTGACTTATCAAACTTTTGTTTATCGTGATTATTGCAAAGTGTATTATTAAATTTGCGAAGAAGAATTGTTAAATTAAGAAAACTTGCTAATAAATTAACGCTTTGCGTGAGTGCTAGGTTTTATATGCTCGGACTAACCATACAGCCCGAGGTTTTTCCTGTTTTATATCATTGTCTTTGCTTCACTTCTCAGTGTAATGCATGTTAATATATTCAGCTTTCTTGGTCACATATACGTCACCAAATATTTTACAGAAACGATGATATGAAAAAAAAAACACCAAAGGTTTCGAAAATAGGAATGAACTAATCTTTCTTTGTCTCATTTACACTGAATTGTAAAATTTGGTTGAATATGCAAAATTTGGTAGACATGTACAGTATAAAAAAATAGCCATTCATAAAAACTTGTAATCCACTGCTAACCACGACAATTAATAAATTATTGTAAAGTGCATGCAAAATAAGAGAAGTACATTATAATTGCTACCTTGTACTACACATGACGCTATCTTCACAAATGAAAACATCTCTGTAACTATTTTCACTGTCTGTTTATATTATTGTAACTGCTATAAATCAATATGGTATAGATGGATTTCTTTTTCAGGAATAATATGATTATGACTAGCCATTTTTCACAACATAAACAAAGAACAAATACAGAATTTAGGTTAGGTAAGTATGATGTAGTATAAACAAGAGTAGACCAGAAACTGCCAGTTTGTTTGTCTTGACAGTATGCAGTATCTTAATACAACGCAGATAGTGTTACTAGTACTATAACTGAAGCGATTGTACATGAGAGAGGTTACAGTAATTTGAGCAGAAACTTTGAAAACCTACTGGTACATTAGTAGCCGTGACATGTTTTCCATGTGGAACATACCAGTTCATTCATAGCACTCATATCAGTCACAAAGTATGCTCTGCATCTGCACAGAGAATGAACAAAAAGTAAAGTGAAGTAACCACAGTAATTGAGAACCTCATATAAAAGGGAAGTGTGACATATACACTCAGATTTGTATTAGTCAGGAATTAGTTAATTGTCAGAAGGCTCCAGATAACAGGCATCTTAAACTATCCTAGTTATAGTAGCAAAAGCCATGGATTGTATTGCACGTTTATTGTTCAATGTGGACTGAATGTGCTATGTCATTTTACTAATCAGACAATCTGAATTATGCAAACAGGTAGTGCTGTAGTTTAAGAACACATTGGTACATCAGAGCATTCCAAATATTACACTTCTGAGAATGAGAGCAGTACTAAAGATTACATTGCTTGATTTAAAGCCTTTCAAAGAACAATCCAGATACTTCCTGTGATTACACCCTGTGTATAGATCTAAGACGTGAGCATTATCTTCATACTTGAGCAACATATTACGTTTATCTCTGAAATTGAATCATTTCCGGTGTTATTTGACCATCAGTTTTTATGATTCGTGACATTATAGAGTGTTTATTATAAATAGTGTAGTTTGATATTATTTTCATTAATTTTTTAGTCAAGCCCGTCTCCCTAAAAAACACATACTTAGTTTATATTTGATTTATCATATTCCTGTAAGTTCAACAACTTAACTGAATGAAGAAAGTGTTGCCAGGACATGTTCTTAGACATCAGAAGATTGTACCCTAAATTCATTCAATTGGCCACACTTTAGGCTTGGAGAAATATAAAAATGTTATAAATTTTGGAACATACAATGTACAAACACTTGTATGACCAGGGGCGGATTAACCATTAGGCTGACTAGGCTGTAGCCTAGGGCGCAGCACTTTGGGGGGCGCAAAGTTTTAGCTAAAAAATAATACAATTTTACAGCTAAATGTGAAATTGGTAATAAATTACAAGGATAAAAATGAAGATCAAAGGAGAGGTTGTGCAAGCTAAATACTTCTCGGTAGTTGTGGATTCAACGCCCGATGTTTCGCACACCGATCAGTTAAGCTTTATCGTTCACTGTGTTCTTCCAGATGGCACTCCTGTGGAGCGCTTTATCACGTTTTCACCAAATACTGGGCATAAAGGTGAAAACATAGTGGAAGCTATAACTACACTTATTGAATCTTCGGGTCTTGATTTGAACAACTGTAGGGGGCAAAGTTACGACAATACCAGCAACATGTCGGGTTGCTACAAAATTCTACAATAAAGAATTATTGAATTGAATCCTTTGGCAACCTATGTCCCTTGTGCAGGCCACTCTTTACAACTAGTAGGCTCTGCAGCAGCGAACAGCAGTGCTTTTTTTCTTCTCTTGAACAGCAGCTTTACAATTTCTTTTCCTCTTCTACAAGCAGATGGGAGATAGTGTTGTCTCACTTAAGAAAGGACTCTCTTGTGCTAAAAACCTTATCTAAAACTCACTGGAGTGCACGTGCAGATGCAAGTAAAGCCCTTTACAAATCATACAATGAAATTATTTCTGCATTGGAAGATATTAGTAAGGATAACAACCAGACAAAGGATGTGCAGTATGAAGCAAGGAATTTGACAAAAAAACTAAAAAGCCTGGAGATAATAATCATGATTTGTTTGTGGCATCGCCTTTTGGAAAAGTTTCTCGATGTCAGTGAGAAGCTTCAAGGACAGAGCGCCGACATGGATAGTGTGATTGGCTTATACAGTTACTTGCAATCATTTGTTTCCATGCTTCGGGATGAGAGAGAATTTGAGACATTGGAAAGCGAGGCAAAGGAGATGTGCAAATCAAGTGTCTACAAAAAAGATGTAACAAGAAAAAAAATATGAAAAGTGCACTTTGATGAAACACCTGAAGACACTGCTGCTGCCGCTTTAGATGGGAACGATGGGAGGCAATCTCTCATTGTTGAAAAATACTATGTTACCTTAGATTCGCTTCTGCTTAATTTGAACAGAAGAAAATCAATTTACAGTGATATACATGACAAGATTGGGTTCTTATGGAAATTACGTGAACTGTCTGAACTGAATAATGACATAATAAGACAAAAAGCTAATCACCTTCTAGAAAATTATGCTGTTGACTTGGATCAGACATTTCCTGATGAGTGTGTGCATGTAGCTCAGTTTTTAAAATACTATGGTCCTGTCAACCCAGAACAAGAAGGAGAAGAAAAGAAGAAAAAGTGATCTGAAGCAAAACCACTGTTGAATTTTTTGAAAACGCTTAACTTAGAATCAATGTTTCCTAATGTTGAGATAGCTTTGCGCATTTTCCTTACTATACCTGTCACTAACTGCAGTGGCGAAAGATCCTTTTCAGCTTTGTAGAAGGTGAAGAATTATTTACGCTCAAATTTGCGCCAGGATAAACTGACCAGTGTAGCCCTCTTGTTCATTGAAAGTGACTTTTTGCAAGGACTTGATTTCAGTGAGGTGATTAAAATGTTTGCTCAATCTAAAGCGAGAAAAAAAAATGTAGCTTGAACTTTACATGAGTCTTAACAAATCCACAGATATTTAACTGATTGTCTTCTGTGTGTAAGTGATGTTAAATGTAGCCTTAATAAAACTGTTATAATTCTGTAACTACTTAGTTAATTGTTTCCTTATAAAAGCCATGCAAACTACAAATCGTTGAAGGCTTGCAATAAATCTCTGAAAAATAGCCTCAGTTTTCAATTCTTGAGATTTTCCAAAAACAGTAAGATATCTGAAATATTCCTAACTAAGAAATATATTGTAGGGTGTTTAAGGCGTCAGTCAACTCCTTGGAAATAAACGTAAGAGTAGCCTATGTGAGGGGGCACTAAAATATAATTAGCCTAGAGCGCCAAGATACCTTAATCTGGCCCTGTGTATGACCATATTAACATGTCAGTATTAATGAGTGTATTCTAATAGAACAGATTGTTTTTGTGTGTTAATGATCTGAGCCATATAAATAGATTAAGCATTTAGTAGGCCTACCTATGATTTCATGTGTTCAAATGACTGCCATTGTGCTAGTGCAGGTGCTGATGTGTGAGCATTGATGCCAACGCAAATATACAGTGTCATTTTGTTTTCACTGTGATTTAATAGTAAATTATAGGTTATTATCACTGTACTGGTTTTAACTATGTATGATTTGTAAAAATTATTATGTATGTGAAGAATTGTTGAAGTAAGTGCAAGTTGGAAAATGTGATTAATGAAACTTGTGATTGTGCTACTGTCTTGTTATAAATTTGATGTCTAAGACCGAAATTCAAAGTGCTTTTGTTAAGATCCCATTTTTGTACATAATATTCAAATTTCTGTGTTGTGTTACATGCAGTATAGCTATTTCGTCTTTATGTATGCAGCATGTAGGGTTTTATAATCACAGGAACTTTATACACATTAGGACCTTCTTTTGTGTATCATGTCTCCATTCCATGTTTATGTGCAGTTGGCTTACTAGTGTTGATGATAAACATATAAAAGTAATTATTCTATTAACATTTTGTGCATTCAGCTTGTACAGAGGAACAACATCTGTAGTTATGTGTGTGTGTGTAACTTGTTCCAGTGGTTTCTTCAGAGGTGACACATTGATCGGTACCGTTGTAGTAAAACTGCAGATGTTAGAAACTAAGTGCACACTTCATGATTCATTTGATGTAAGTAAAACTCTTAACACAGTTTTTTAAAAATAGTTTTCCATCCATTATTCTATAATTTCTTGCTTTATTTGTTTTTGGAAAAATAAGTATGTGTATTCATCACTCACTGTTGCCTTTAAGGGCCTCTGATAAAAACCATACTCATTACCTGTTTTGTTTCATTTACAGATAATGGATGGCCGTAAAACGACAGGAGGGAAACTGGAAGTGAAGTTACGAGTAAGGGATCCAATACTAACTAAACAAATTGAACAGGTTCAGGAAAAATGGCTTGTTATTGATCACTAGTCTGCTGACAATTACTATATTTACATCTGTCTTGTAAAAATAATAATCAGTTAACATGCCTGCCTATTCAAATTATTTAAATAACTTTTAAAAATTATTTTGTTGTGTTTTAAAGTATTTTAAAATGGAATGTACTTAAACATTTTTATAAAATGTTGGTGTAATGGATATAACTGGAATGAACATTCAATTAGAGTCGTATAATAAAATTGTTGACTCAGATTTAGATAATTATAAATTAACTGAAGAGACAAAGAATGTAGAAATTTGTATACAAACAATATTTAGAAGAGTAAAATTTTTGTACCTATAGGACTTTTATTCCCATATTATGGTAGTACCCAACTGAAAACAGCTTATTTTTTATCGTAAAAATAGATTTGATTTGAATCTAGAGTAAGAAATGTTAGTATTTGGATTTTTTTTACAAGTCTTCAGTGTTAAGGAGGACATTTTTTATGCCTAGTCCATATAATTGTTTGGATTTTGTTAGTAGTATATGAGTACTTTATTATTCCAGTAACATGCCAAACGTATGCTCCAACTATCTAGTGATTTCAAACAAATGATTTTATTTACCTGGCTATTTAACTACAGAATCTTATATATAGGTTGTTAAAGAAACAGGCTACTCTCAAATTATATTTTATTACTTAATCTTTAACGTAGTCCTTGATATAATAGTGAGTTGTTTCCTCTGTATTAATCATTAAGTACAGTCCTGTTTAATATTGAGGACTTAAACTATGTGGCATTGACTAATTACATGTACACATGTACTGTCAGGAGGGTGTTTCCACCCAGCCATTCCCCAGGTCCAGGTCCCGCCTTGGTTCCACCCAGCCAAGCCCCTATACCAGATCCCGTTTTATCTACTAAAAAGCTCCCCACCACCAGGGAATGAAACCCGGAAAAATCCCCGCTCCCTGTCTGTTGGATACATCCACGAGCAGGTCTGGAGCCCTCTCCTCGATACGAGGAGACTAATGGTTTTAGCCGCTACACAAAACGCAATGTTGCCCAGCGGGGGCTTTGTGAAGGCACCGTTTCGGTACCCAAAGACACGTGAGTGGTGGGGCCAGCAACCACACTCGAGTCGGGTACAGGCCCGCAGCAGCACACATCATGCACAGACTTGAGTTCTCGAGCCAGCGCTCCCCTGACACTGGACGTACGCTTTGTCCCGATTAGCAGTTCTGATACCACAAAAAATCGGATAGCCCTGTGCCCCGTAAGGCAGCGTACGCCAAGGTGGGGTTCTTGGAAGGGAAAGAGCCACCAGTAATCAGCAGTATAGCCCATCCCACGACCATCCCTGTGCCATAGCCCAGCGCGCACCTGGTGAGGCTCAGCGCTACTAGGCTTCACCGCACAAATTACATGTACACAATATGGTTACAGGTGAGCAATAAGGTGGTTAATTCGTATTCTGCGTCTGCGTCTGAATTCAAGATAAAATTATTCTTGTTTTAAACTGTTCAACAGCAATTTGCGGCTTGTCCAAAAAACCAGTATGATTGTACGACTTATTTAAAGGGTCATAAAACTTTCTTTGTTAAAAAACTCATGTATTCGGTTCTTTAAATTACTAACAAATACTGACATCTGTATGTCTTTTCATTAGGTGTATTCTCTGGTACAAGTCTCATCTTAAAATTTCCATTTTAATGATAGTTATTTAATTTAAAAAGTTATTTTTTGATTATTATCCCATAAAATAATATATATTCTCGCACACGTGCACTCACTACATGCCTATGCATCTTTTCGCACCATTTCACAACACTAACTGCTTTTTTACTGTCTAAAAATAACTTTAAACTAACAAATTGAACGTGTCTCTTATCAGCTAACATACAATGTCCAAACCTGCAGTCTTTACTTATACAAATTTCATTTCAACAAGCTATCATATGCTTTGAGTCACAGTACTAATTTATGCATATTCTACTCATTGCATTGCAATTGCAATAGGTTTGTAGCTGACTGCACTTGCAGAAATAACTTTTTGATTGGGTGATGTAATACATTTATTGGTTATGTCTTTTTTTATATAAAGATATACAGTTATATGTGAAAATTATGAATTCCAAAATATATATAAATTTGAAATATTTAATACTTAGCAATTTAAAAAGGTCTTTAATTGTTTTATAGTTTATAAAGTTTTATAATTCCACTTTCCTATATTTACTGGGGTTGATTTGGGTTGGTCCAGACGATCTTCCGGGCCTGCTCCTGCTTTCACACTGGCCATTGTCCTTGTAAGCTGGTATGCTGGACACAATTGTCCATCTAAGTTGCTCCTGATTCAGTCCTTGTTGACAGCCATTGGTTATTGAAGATCTCGAACGCCATGCCTGACTTCGTGGTCTAATTCAGCTGCTCCCTCAACGATACACTCCGACCTCTGGAGACTCTGACAGATTCCTTATTAGAGACTATGAAGGAGTGCCATATGAAAGACTGTGGAAAGATTGCTTACCTTGTGACTCACGCATGCTTTTATAGATTTATGCACATGACATCATTTTTACAAGTTAAAACGTTCTAGATGTTATAGAAAATCAACCACGTGCTGCTGAACATGAACTTCCGGTTTCTAGACCTTTCTAAATCACATGTTTTCAACTGCATGTTATTTCATAGCTAATTACTCTGTCAGTTAAATAAATACTATTAAAGTTTATTTAATATTAAAATAATTATTAATTGTTATTCCAGTTTGCATGCTGAATATAAATGACTTCTAGTGTGTCTGTTAATTGGCTTATTGGTAATTGTCTTCACACAATAATTCATTGCGCACAACACTTATTCACCCTCACACTGCACTGCTTTTTTAATTGTTTGTTGTCTTAAACTATGTTAACATGCAGTACTCATTCTGTAACAGTATTTATTCTCTTATAACATTCACACCCCTTTGCACAGGACACCAACTAAAGCTTATATATGAGGGGTTGTTCGTAACGTTGGTGAATTCATGGGAAACACTTTCTTGGATTGAATATTGCTCTTGTGTGAATTTCGTTTTATATCCTGTATCATAACAAATTTTTATCCTTTTAACAGGGAGTTTTATTTTATATATATGTATTTTTTTGGTAATAGATAATTATTAACAAATTGTGAACCAGTAATTTTTCTAGTTGATAAACTATGCCTTTCTGTTGTCATGGCCTTTTCCTCTTCATGTTTTTTTGGTTGTTGAGAGATTATAGAGCCTATTGAGGCCCATCGATTAATAGCGTCTCTCCAGTGCTCATAGAAATTACAGCTGTGACAATTTGCTGTAATACCCATGCCCATAAATTCATCACTTAACTTATAACCGTGATTGTATGAGAATTGGCAGATTTTTCATTGTTTGTATGTGTAGATAGGAATTTCTAGTTGCAAAGTGAAGACACAGGTAGCACTGCATGTCAGAATTCTGCTCTCCAGTTAATTTTTTTTACCAGTGGATTATCAAAGTTCTGTACATCACCACAACAAAACAATGCAGGCTGTCTTATGGTGTTTTATTTGTGTTGTGCATTTTTTGAGTTTATTTCCATCATACCAGAACTTATCTGGTACTGGTGATTAATAGTAAATGACAGTTATTATATAAAACTTCCCTGTTTAATTCTTTTTTTAATTTTAAAACAAGTTCTAAGTTAAAATTTTAATGTTTTACATATAATTAGTAAAAAAAAAAAAAAAAAATGGAGAGAAACTGTAGAAAACATTGGGGAGACGTTCTGTGCAAAAATGGCAAGGATCCAAAGTGTTAACTGATGTGACACACTACATAAGACTGGAAACTTAATGAATATATCTTGCCCATTCTTCCAAAATAGAATGTGTTAAAAAATAGTTAACATCTGATTTTGTCAAAACAGTACATACTCCTCACTGCTCACTGTAAATAATTATGTTCTGTCTAGTATATATTTTTATGTGCTTTAAAGAACAATAGCATATGATTATACAGTTACATACGCATTTCTTTCATTAATTACTGTGTATCCTGTGTTTAATTATTGTGTTATTTATCTTGTGTATTGTTAGGATAAATTTTTCCATAATATTTTTAAGAACTGTGAAGTACACATCTTTCTACATGTCACTTAGGTTGTTTACTGAGGTTTACCAAATGGTTTATACAGTGCTTGAGCTGGTATAAACTTACATGTAGCTCATGTTAAGCTGATGTCTAAAAGACTAGTTTATGCAGATGTTTTATGAATATGAATGCCAATGTAAATATTTATTTTTTTGTAGTCCATGGTATACATACTGTGATTATTATTATCAAATGTTATTACAATTTTTGACTTGCTTATAAAGTTGTGCATGTCTGTTGAAAAAATGTATTTTATTGTACAGCAAATATGTATATGTGAATCCACTGTTTATTTTAATAAATTTGCATATTTTATTTGAAATACATATATTTTACAGAAACTAGTGTGTTATATTGTTTGTTTTTTATTATTTAATAAATAACTGAATTGTTTAATAATTCAGTGTTCCCTGTAACGTTTGGTCACATTATGATATGTTTCAGACTTCTTTGAAGTGCTTTGTATACTCCTGTTTATTTCTGATATAAAGAAACGCACATGATACAGCTAAGCTGCTATTTGCTGCTTGAATTAGAGGCATGTAATATTGGCAAAACGGGTATGTAGCGAAGTGCCATAGCTTATCGTCCTCTCTAAATACATGCTCAACATAATGACCTACTTGACTGCGGTTGTTTCACTTCTCCTCTGTCAGTTGTGTGATATCTGGCCATTTTTATGGCAAGGTATCCTTTCAGCTGGTTACACTTTAATCAGTACAGTTAATAATGCAGTAATAAAGAGGTAGTTTCAATAAATAACCGGCAAAAAATATAATCAGATGAAAGATCAGTAGGCTTTGTAATGAAAAACACATCTTCTTTAACATCAGCTGGTCACACAGTTGTCACATAATGTGACTATACAAATATTCTGCGCATGTGTGTCACACATTACTGTATGAACACTGTAACTACCTCCAATCAGTAAGGTGGAAGAAATGTAAAAGATATAAATTTGTGATACACAAGTAGTGGGTGAATGCTTTCTGATTTATTCTCCAGTGATTATTTTATAGAGAAAATCTTGTCCAGTTCATGCACCACAGTACTTAAGCAGCTCATCACCAACTTGTACAGTAATCACCTGAACATCTCCTGACCTCTAGCCCAGCAACTTTCTTGCACTGTCTGCTATCGTCTTGCCATATATCCTGCCCACTTCTACAGTAGAGTCTTGATAATTAGAGTTCAATGGGACCAGAGGGGTACCTTGGATTAAAGAAAATTCTGACTATACGGAACTACACTAATAGATATGGCATATAAGTAGAAAACAAAAAATGGAAACATTTAAATAGAAATGAACATACTTTATTTTTAATTATCATTTACATTTTAGATGCATTTGAATTTTTTTTAAGCATTGTAGAACCGAGCAACCTATTGGCTGTAGTACTGGTGTGAAAGGATAAGGCACCTATATATTCAGATCCCACCTATATCCTCTTTTCCAATTGCAGTTTGGGGGCCAATCATTGTCCAACAATAAAATAACTTTGCAAGACAAATCGTTTAAACTTTTTTGATTCCTGGTACAAAATGAAGGAACAGCTTCTGACCTTCATTTGAAACCAGTAGGGAAGGCATACATATGTTTTAAAGTAATACAGTCTTTGCTGATTCGTCTAATACAAGTTTAAGCTTGGGTCTCCCAGGTGAATTACAACATACTAAAACTCTCAGCTCTTCCTTGCTTTTCTTATCCCATGGCCGGTAGCAGGCTACACTTATGAATCTTCCCCATATTGTTGTCCCTGTGGTGGGAGCTTGCACAGTCCTGAACCCTTGTCATCATGACTTTTCTTATGACCTAGTGCTGCAGTTTCTTCAAGGGAAGATAGTGATTTTAAAGAAAGCCTCGAATTGAAAGACTTGGATTACATTATTATTGACACGTGAAGTATGGGAATTTTATTTTTATTTTCTTAAGAGTGTGTGTACAATAAGGTGTTTCTCAGAATTTATCCTTGAAGAAAGAATTAATCTAAAACATACTGTTAGAAGTATGTTTTAAACATGACATGTTTTGACAGGTATAATATGAAACATATAGACAATATAATCCACAGTTCCACATTTATCAATGTAGTCCACATTTATCAAAGTGGATCAGATGATAAAGAACTGAGATTACACAATGTTAATGACACAAGTGGTCAATATTATGAATATAAAAACCAGAATGCCCAGAAAGCTTCTTTTGAAGTATGAGTTGATGAATGTCACACATTATCACCATGTTGAGTAGTGAACACCATATTAACGGGATGAAGAAATTAAAACATAGATATTAGACATAGAAGAATAAAATAGAAAACATAAGAAATATTTAAAGTTGGGAAGAACAGAAAATAAAGTAATGTATAAAGTATCCTCCAGGACAGCATCATAAAATCAAGGCACATTCACATCAATAGAAGTAATGTCGTGAAGAGAAAGTTCAATCTGAAAGCTTTGAAGGTAGTACTGTCCATTACATGTAATCATTCTTTTTCTGCACAAATTGTGTTTGATTCTTGACACTGGACAATGTCATTAAACTGTTTTTGTCACTTGAACATCCGTATTTAATTATCTCCTGCACTAGGTTAACATGGAAGCACAAAATTCGGGCTTTGGTGTGGGCACAAACTATTAATTTGCATGGCCCTGCTATTAATGACTTCAAATTTATAATCTACATTTCAACCTCACAGAGCTATTTACAACCAGTAAGATCCAAAAAAAAAAAAGATTAAATGAACCATTATTAAAACAGGCATGACACATTATGGGAAGAATATTTTAGACAGGAGTGAAATGGATTCTTTGTAGTGTGTCCATTTCAAAACTTATAATGGAAAACAAGAACGTGCCCAACATAATAGGTTGAATTTTAACTCTTGTTTTGGGAGAATAAACACACTGTTGTTCAAAAAATCGTGAGGTAACAAGACATTTAATGAAGTTTAAAGTACTGACAAAACACAGGGGTTAAAACACTTTATACTTTACAAAGAATTAGAAAAGACAAGTTTTTAGGTTAACAAAGAAATTTTAGTACTTGCAGTCAACTTTCTCTTATGACTATTTTTAATAATTTGAACTGTTTATGTCACAAACACAGTATAATAACTTTCAGATGTATTATTGTACACCTAAACTGTACAATATTAATTGATAATGATGTTTAGTTCAGTTGACTTATTTAGAGGAAGTGTTTACTTATGTTGCACAAACCAACTTCTGTTGGTTCTGTCATATTAGAACCAAGTGTGTCTCCAGATTGATTCTGTGAACTTCAGGAGATATGAGGGCTATTTGAAAAGTTTGCGGCCTACCATAGAAATGAATGTGTGGTGTTTCTGTTTTTTACTGCATCAAGCATCGTGGCTCCAGTAATATTGGTTTCATACACTCGTACTTTTCATAAGTAAATGTGGCGGGCTGATTATACATAAACATTTAAAATGAGGCAATCAGCGCTGCTAAAACAGCTTATGTTAACTGACAAATAACATTTAATTGACATAAAGCGTTTAATTTTTAATATTAACATATATATAAATTGTTTTTAGTTGGCTGTTTTGTATTAGCAGATAGACTGTACAATTGGGAAAAAGACTAAATTCAGGCCCAGCCCTGGGCACAAACTTCCTTTACAGAGTCTTTATGGTGGTGAATCTAGAGGCAGGGTACATGCCTCTAGAAAAATCAGTACGTTCATAAAACATACATTGGAAATTTATCTTTAACAAAAATGTTGTTCGAATAATTCGTTCATGTGTTGCAAGGAGTTTTTGCATGAAAGTGACACAAAATAAAACACTATTTTTAAAAACTAAAAATCTTACCCCTCTTGTGGTGGTTTGTGTAAGTCCAACAGCTTCACAGGGGTGCCCCTCCCTATTTAAGCTATCCCAAATCCATCAGAGGACAGTGGTTTAAATTGTAATCATGAAACAACAGTGTTTTTCGCTAAACTAAATGGGGCATTCCAGAAAAATATTTAATTTATTTTTAAGTACAGAATGTTCGATTAATAAAACTCATTTTATTAACATGAGTCATGTGGAACATTTTTAAAAGAACTTTGAAAACAGCATTTAATTGAAAAAATCGTGTCTGTGGCTGTCGCGCTTTCAAAGTGACAGTCAAAAACGTTAAATATGTAGGCCTAGTGTTTTACAATGGCGTATCTAGAATTTAGCCTTGGGGGGGGGTCGGCTTCATACAAAGTAAATACAAAAAAAAACAAGTTAAGACTATTAACATTACTATCTTTAAAGTGGTTGAAATCATTAAAGTAAACGGTAAGAACACAATAAAATACGCGTTATTGAAACACTGTTTAAAAGATACTGACTGAATTGATTTTCCTATATTTCATATTTCAAACGTATACGCTAATGGTGTGTAATAAATTAGTTTGTAGGCTATATTTAAAAAAATACTAGGCCTACTATATTAGCGTTCACAGCTGAAAAAATTATGAAACAGCCTAAAAATTATGAAAGTATCAAAATTCGTCAACTTTTTGGACCTCTGGGGGTATCCGGTCCTGTTCGCCCCCATCCCCCGGTGTTTTACGGTTTTTGCTGTGTTTACCGTAAAAATTCATACAAATCGGTGAAATGTCTAAATAAAAAGAATAACCGTTCTAACCATTATGGATTTGCGACACCTTAATCGATACACCATATTTAATAGTGTTTTTATTTCAAAACATTTTCCTGAGAGTAACTTACGCCTTGTTTGAAGCTCAAACAATAATGTCGGGTCGAGTATGATAATGGCAGCGCGCACCTCCCTTAGAAAAATCATAGATCCGTCAGAAGCTCCAGTAGTGACATCGAATTACAATTAATACGTTTCAACATTGCAGGCTATTTATGAGCGATAAGGTCTAAAAGTTATTAAATGCATCGTTATTAAAAAGGCACTGCGTAATACGGAAAAGGTTATTTTAGAAAGAAGCGAAGGAGGTTCTCGTTACTGTGGTCATTATAGCCAAGCAGAACGCACCATACTTTAACACAAAGACATGAACAATTCAATGACCAAATGCGTACGGAAAGTATTTCGCGTAATGAAAAAATATTTTTACTGGCACAGGATTGATTCCTGAGGATAGAAATTAGTTTATGGACAATCGTGTTTGTACTTAATTGTAATCAATTTTATCCAACTTCTTTTAGAATCAAATTCTAATCTAATGATCAGATTTGTAGTAAATAGGTACCGTAAAACATATTAATCACTGTAATATAGTACCTTGAAATTTTTTAGGAATTAAATTGTGTAATATCAGATCATTGTTAGATCAAACAGGCAGAGAAGTTATGTAACCACAAAATGGTAAACGAAGTTTCTACACACAGAATAAAATAACACAACAGAAACAATAGTCAAAATTGCAAGCATATCACAGGAAAGAAAGTCATGGCTTATCCTTTTCACGTTTTAAATTCGCTAAGTACTTTTGTCAAAGAAGGTAAGCAAATTTTAAATACTGGACCCTTAGACATTATTGACACACGAACATTATTTAAAAAAGAGTCAGTTTGTATTAAATTATTTCCAGTTATAGAAGGCATGCCTTGTAATTTCTGTTAGCAAGTATTATATAAAAATGTAAATAAGAGGCTTACAGAAACGTAGCTTAACATTTTACAAAGCGTTATTTTATATTAAAAATAAACAATGTCAGTACAAAGATAAGCACAAGAAAACGATGGCAGGCGATTGTACCGAAAGTAATGTTGAATGAAAAAAGGAATTGAAACGTGATTTTAATTAAGCGCTAGCATACTCCCTATACTCCCCCTAATTTATAGAAACCTGTGTAACAATAATACTTCGTCACCTAATATAAATCAAAGTAAATTAAATTCGGAATTTGATAACTAGATGAACGTTTGTTTTCCACAGTTGGGAAATCGAAGTGTAGGCGGAGCCAGTTTTAATAATGATGTCTTTGATAAACTTTGGTTTTTAACCGCTTATAAATGTGGCAGGTTGTACGTTATATAGGCCAACAGTTTTGATGTTGCTGTCTAGGCACCCACGAAATTTTCAAGGTCCGCGTCTTTTGTACTGTTAGCCTAAGCAAAATGTAATCGGGAAAAATTCACCTGTTGTTTTTGTACGTCCGCCATAAAAATTGCGTTGTTAGATGTAATAATACGCTTGAGTTATCCAAAAACTACCGTACAGGCTATTGTAAAAAATCGGTATGGAGAACCATACATGACTTCAATGTCCTAAAATTTATATTTAAAATCATTTAAATATTAATTAAATAAGTGGATGCTTGAGTTCTGAAGACATTACGTATCAGCTAAAATGGTACCACCATGTCAGGTGGATTAAGACTATCCTCACCCTTCGTGAGGAAGAACTGTATTTTTGGACAAAATGTCTGTAGATCGAACGAAGAGCTAGCTTAAGTTAGCTGCGATCTGATTCCTGTAATGAAATTGGACTCTCGCTGCGAGGGGCCGAGGGATGTCTATAGCGTTATCAAAGTCTTTCCTGTCAATACTGTACTAGTCATTTTTCTTTTTTAAATCGAGTCTTGATTTCTTTCTTTCCATTTGTCTTCTGATTTCCTGAACGACTATTCTGTTCACCCGTATAATTATACATTTCTCAGCAAAACATTTCTTCCTTAATACGTTTGTGTCTCCTGTTTAACACCCACCATTCTGATCCATGTCATAACGCTATATTCCACACAGGCTAGTAAATAACTAGCCATCAGGGAGGTCAAAATATTTTTAAGGAGGGGCAAACAATTTTCCAAAGTAGAAAAATATTTATATATTTTTCATACACACACACACACACACATGCACATATTAGTTTATAATTCTCATATCATAATAGAAATAAGTACACAGATTGTATTAATTGCTTTAATACAACAACACTGCCCAGCGATCCACAGGAAGCAAATCGATGTCCATCTTTTCGGCTTGCACGCGTTGTGTTGGTGTGGGTTTCGGCACTTTCCATTTAAAAAGCGTGCTAACATAAGAAAATAAACATGAGTGAGGCCAGAAATAACGCGAATTTTGTATGTGTGTGTGTGTCCTGCTGGCCTTTTTATTGCCATAATCACAATAATAAAACTTTGGAAAAGTAAACATTACATAATTGAGATATGCTTGCCTGCCAGGAACACTTACAACTTGACCTCGAAATTACGAGAATCTTAAAATTCCTGGCGTCGGCCTTGGCCATTTCTTTTTTTTTTTGTTTTAACTGTTCCGATTCACCGATTGTGATACTCGATAAAGAGCAGATTGACGACCCACCTCTTTATTGTTATAATACTGAAAAAATTAATCAACATATTTAACAGATTTTAATATATAGATATAAAGATTATTTTCAAACCTCATATTTTTATTTCAAATAAACAATATATGAAATAATAGTTGTTATACGTAATCGAAATAATTGTTTGTCTTTTTACTAGCACGAACTTTTAAAAATGTTATTTATTATGAAAATATTATATATTATTGTTTTGCAGACACATAAAATGAAATGTGATATGTGTCTATGTAAATATATTAAAAATTTACTGTCCATGTTATTAAACTTTAACTATAACTTGAGAGGACGAGGTAGCGCGTCAGGAATTAAATGTATATTATTGTATCACGTAATTTGGAAAATAATTACCGGTATTACAGATTTCAGTAACATGCAAGAGAGACGTCCCTTCCTTACTTGGTTTACACTTGGTCGCTATAGTCATTTTTCCATATAGAGAGGGTGATTCACCCTCAAACCAACAAACAGTAGAGGTCATTGCTCGTGTACCGGGTACTCAGAGTCAGTCACTGATTACCCGCTGATTAGACGTTAAATAGCTTGCACGGGGTAGTGAGGCCAGCGAGTCTTGTCAGAGAGCAGATCTGTCGCGTATATTGTGAGTGAATCAGTTCATTTGTGGTTAGTGTATAGTTGATTTGTGATTATGAGTTCTTGTAAAAAACGCCAAGTTTTACATACTCAATGCAGAACAATGATTGCTTCTGTTCTGTTCTATTTTGAGAAAGAGAAGAATAACGGAGGTCCTTTACTTGATACTAAGAAAGTAATGCAGAGAACAGCAGATGCTTGTGGCATTTCGTTGAGAACAATACAACGTATCAACGCTGAGATTAAAAAAAGTTTGGAAAATCAAGAAGATCCCTGTGTAGTTGAAGATATTGATTTAATCACAGCTGAGGACGATCAACAAGATAACACCTTAAACAGCTCCAAGAGGGAAAATATTATTATTCATACTCCTCGGAAGAAAAGGTTGAAGAGAAAGCGGCCAGTAACAGACATGGATGACGTCGACAAAGGAGCTATTCGACGTCACATATTGAGCTACTATGCTCGAAAAGAAGCGCCTACCCTCAGACAACTTTGTGTGTCACTTCAAGAAGCTGGACTGTATATGAGAGGAAAATCTTCACTGAGCTCGCTATTATCAGACATGGGATTTCAGTACAAGAAATTTAGCAGCAGAAAAATCCTCATGGAAAAGCCGTCAGTGGCCCTGTTAAGGTGTCGTTTCTTAAGAAAGATGCGTGAAGTAAATATTAAAAACACTATATTTTTGGACGAGACCTGGATCAATGAAAACACGAGAAGGACACTGGTTGGACTGATGGCACTATCCAAGGTACTCTGGGCGGCCCTCTGGGTAAAGGCAAACGATTGATCATGTGTCATGCTGGTCGCTACGATGAATATATAAAAAGCCAGTGAGATCGGCCGCTGGCAGTTCTCAGTGTCATTTGACGGGCCGATTTAATCGGCCGCTAGCAGTTCCAACAATGAACCATAGTTCATTGTTGGCCATTTAACCGGCTTCTGGCATCCAAAGGGGGTGTCTCAGAAAAATAGTTGAAAAGTAAATTAAATGATCAGAATCTTAGTTTTTAATAATAACATTTTTTTAATAAGAGTCGCGTAAATTCTCAGAAGTTTAGCAATCACAATATTTTAAAATAAACAAATAAGAGTAAAACATTTGAAAATCGTCGTATAAACTTCGTGTTTGGACTTATTTTAAATGAAATCACAGTCTGAATTAAATGGAACGACCAAAACTATAAGATTAAGCAGAATAACAAAATTTAATTTATTATAGTAAACTGTATTTAAAAAGACAGCAGCGCAGGTCAAGTGCCGGCCCCAGTCTATTGTTAGGCGGCCTGCCAGTGTGCGTGCGTGAGCCAAGGGTCTCCTAATCCTCTAGCCGCCTTCACTGCCTGGACAGCGTATAGTAGTCTGCGACCCATTCTCTCTGTTTTTCGAACTCTAGTAACTGAATATCACGTTGAATGCTTTAATACTGATGTTTTGATTGTTCATCATCTTTTTTCACAGCACTAAACTTTATAGAATATTGAAACTTTCAACTTGTGAAACTTACTTGTCTTTTCTTTCTCGTACGCGTTTCGGCGTGGTGTTCATCGGCATGTCGTCAAAGCTGACGAGGGCGAACACCACGCCGAAACGCGTACGAGAAAGAAAAGACAAGTAAGTTTCACAAGTTGAAAGTTTCAATATTCTATAAAGTTTAATACTGAGTTTCGTGCGAACAGGTTTAGATTGCTCGAAGCAATATATTGTGTAACCATAAAGAAATTGTTTATTTTCCTCGTCACAAGATGTTAACCCAAATATGTCAGTTATGCTCAAGTCAATACCTATCGATGTGTATTGAAGTTTTAATATTTATAGCTTTATTATCCGTATTTGTAACTTAAACATCTGCGTTACTCGTACTACCGTTTACATAGCAAGAGTAGTTTAAAATGGATTTATCTAAAAATTATTTGTAGAATTTACCTTTTTTGAAACTTCAATTAGTTAAAATTGTTTAATAAATCGTAATCTGACGTTTCGTTTCTTGTAGCGCAGAATTCGCCCCTTCCCAAATCACGAAGGAAGCCTATTATTATTGGACGTCGAGATTGAAAAAATGAATTTTAATTCAGTGGTGATTTTTCTCTTAGAGGTCGAGGCCTACTGATTGTGGTCCATTGTATTGAGTATAGATTGATTTATTCGTTAATTTGAATTAATATTTTACAGGCGTTGCTTTAAATTTCCACAATGTGATTAAACAAAAATTGGATGTGAAGGTGTCACGTGGGACTTCTGTGCTAAGTACACGAGTTCATTCGGACCTTTATCACCCGTCACATAAGTTATCACCTCACTACCTTATCCTTATGAACGCATTTAAAAACAATTATTCGACTTCAGTATTATTTTTTATGACATTTATTGGGAGTCGCTCACGGATTTCTCTGGAAGGAAAATGAGATCGAGCAGTTATTACCGTCCTCTCCTGCCTTAGCGTTCTTACCGTCTGTATCTACTTTCATATACGAAGAGCGGGGACGTAATCGTAACTGCTCGGTAGTTGTTACCTGATTCGGTGACGCTCTCAGCATTTGATCTGTCGGTGGGAAGGATTAAAATGTTGGTGCTTTCCCAATATCCGTAGCCACACTACATTTTCGACGTTTTGTTCATGCGATAATATCGATATACCACGACGTGAAGAAGAAGAAGTTTATTAATTGTATATTATTCTATTTAAATGAGAATACGTAATGTTTTATTTGTAAGGTTAGGTAATAACGTTTGTTTGTTTTTAGTTGACGGTTTGAAGAAATAAAAGCCATAGTTAGGAAAAATAAAACTTCTAATGTGAATATATAATGTTTATAACATTTAAAATAAAGAACGTAACGTTTATTAACAAAACAGCGACAGAAAATGTGAAATGCAAAATACAATTATTTCTGAATAATAAGATTAAAAAAAATAACGTATTAACAAAACAAGATTTGTTATTCGTTAGGAGGTTAATATTGTTTTATGTTATTCAGTAAAACTAAGCGAATTTTGTGCGAAACACAAAAAATGGAGACATGTGTTGCACTCCGTCTTACTTCGAGTTGGTCGCGTTACCAGTAATCTTCACAAAAACCGAGTATATTAGTAGAAACGAGTTCTGCCACAAAAAGGGAGACATGTGGGCCTACAGTAACAGGCCAGTAACGCCTTACTTCGAGTTGGGTTTTTTTTTAGGTGGTTTTCACAAAAAGCCACTATTGTTTTAAAGTATGGTATGTTATCTTGGTTTCCATATGTACTTTTAGTTTCCGTACTAATCTAACAACGTCAACTTCTGGCGTCACAGGCACACATGAGAACTACGTTATTGTTAAAAACATCTTTCGTAAAAATATGACAAAGAAAAACGATATTGCAATTGTCAGCAAGCTATTTTATAACACACACAAATAAATTTTCACGATTTATAGTATCCAACAAAAATTACACGCGATATTTGCTACGTATCGATGCCAATAATCGCATAATCAAAATATCGAAAATGAGTGTGGATACTGTTATTGCGACAGTACCAAAAAGTTAATAGTCCTTACATACAAACTATATTATAAGAGAACACGTTAGCAGTAATGGAAGATATGTGTTAAAATTTGGGAAACTTACGTTAACACCCATTAAAATTTTCAAAACTATCGTTTCTGTTACATCAGAAATTGACAGTTGTCTGCAGGGAAGTCATTCTAATACATATAATCTTACTACTCAGGTTTTCTTTTTTGTTTGTTTGCACTGAGTAATTCCTTTCCGTTTGTCGGTGAGGTTACTCTGTCAACTGGATTCTCCAAGGTAAGACATTTCGCTTGCATTTTGCAGTTATTAACACCTGAAGGCGCCTATCTGAAATGTTTTGTTACCTGAATTATTTGCTTGTACCCGAACTTCTCTTTTAAAAGTTTATATCAGTGATGGTCCGCATATCAATATGATTTCACTGTTGTTTTAAGGTCGTGTTGGGAATCGTTAAGCTCGTGTATATACCTAAACTTATTTGTTTGTCAACTATTTTATAGAAGTTTAAAGTGAACGTAGAGTGGACACAATCCAGCGATATCCGCGCGGATGGCGTGGCACGGGAAAGCAGCCGGAAGAAAGTCTTGTGTCCGGTTACGTTGTATCATGAAGCGCCTAGAGGTTCCACGCAGCCCCCCCCCAAAAAAAACCGCTTTGTGGATTCCTTCAGATAGGAAATTAGACGCTACAGGAAACTGCATCAGGTTAGATCTGTCTGTGCTTCGTTACATTACAATCTTATTAGAATTTCAAAAGGATCATCCAAAATATTATTTTCTGTCGTAAATTTTTCTACGTTGTGTAGAAAATAAAAATTGCTTCAAAATAATTAGGCTACTTCCGGTAAATGAATTAAATGGATTACACTGTTATTTCGTTATTATCAGTACTTTAGATTGTCCAGTAGGCACTCATCAGTCTGGACATGAGTAGTAGTTATGATTATATCCATTAAAAACGAATATAGCTCTCAGACATTTAAGTTAACAATATTGTCCGGGAATTTTCCGTAATCTGAGCTGTAGAGTACTTTTTGTGTCGTAAGCCTCAGATTCCTCTCGGGAACTCCGTGGTTTATCAGAAATGCGCTCTCCACCGGAGTCTTCGAGTTCTTACCTTGGAGGTCTTCGTTTGGTCCTTGGCGGCTACTTTGGCCGGCGAATTCTCCTACCTGCGTCTCCGTCGCCTAAACGGTATGGACAATGCTCCACCACTTCACCACGTCAGGCGCCCTCGGGCGTTGCTAGACGATCCCCCATAATAATTTCACAGGAACCCCTCTGACCCCCCCACCTTACTGAGCCCTTTGAATCCTGCCTGTATAGACAGGCACATCCCTAGGATGCGGGGAGCCCTTTGCATCCTGCCTGGTATAGACAGGCACATCCCTAGGCTGTGGGTTGCCGACGCTGGGGTTGAAAACTGTGTCTACCATCTAAACAAGACAGCACAGTGTTCTACTAGTCATCCGGCTCGGCTGGGTTGAAACTCAGAGTATGGAAAACCGGAAGGTGTGCAAGTGCCTAATTGCGGGTAGTGGAAACCCGTCGCTACAGGCTTCCCTCTTTGCCTTTATTGACCGAGGTCCATACAGCGTGTTATTAGTATTGTTTGTACCTGAAACATTGTGGCTCCATTTACAAAATCAAAATCTATGACATATATGAATACTTGGGTAGATGACTGACTGCACGATGGCTCGGGGCCTGTGATATGTACAGTTGTATGGTAATAGATCATATCCACTGTTAGAATTGCATGTACAGTTATATCAATTATTGTACACGGAATCGTCAGTATAATAATTGTAGCTTTGCCTGCGTTACAGTGTCAGAGTCACAGAAGACGCTGATGGCGAAGGCGTTCCACAGTTACAGCAACTACGATATCATCAGATACTGCATCTCCACTTTTATGTTGTTATGTTTAGCCACGTTCATCTGTAAAGTTGTGTCTTTCAGCAGACGACTACAGAAAGACAAACAGGCCGTATTTTTTGCACTTTTTGAGGAAAAAATCAGGTACGTACGATTAAGGTATTATGTAAGTAATTAAATTAATTATACAATCGAGAATCATTTAATACTGAAGTATTTAATATTTATTTAATGTCTACTAAAGACATAATTAATATTAATTATTAATATTAAAAATTAATAATGTAATAATTAACAAATTATAATATTAATAATTAAATTGGAATCAATATAAATTAAAGACGTAAATTGTTACTTTTACAACACAGAATCATATATAAGCCTACCTCGCTTTGAAAAGTGAATGGTAAATGGTTTAGGAAAAACTGAAAAATTCTGTTGTTATATTTATGAAAAATGTTGAGTTTAAAGATTTAAACCTGATTACAATAGAATTAATTTGGTTGTGTCCCAGAAGCCACGAGTTTCAAAAGCCACGAATTAAAATTCTTGGAAAACAGTCCCAAAAGCCACGGACACAAACCTTTTCCTAAATAAACATTTTAATGAGTCTCAAAACCCACGACGAAAGGGACCAAGTACCTCACTTGTTCATTCGATTCCGTGTTATCAACCTGTGACAACATGGAGTTTATAACTACACAAAAAGGTAAACAGTGTTTATTGTTTAGTGGTTATCGGTTTTTAAAACAACGTGAAAACAAGTCGGGTGAAGTTGTTTTGTTTTGCCATAAAAGAAGACGTTTCGCGTGTTCCGGTAGCATAACAACTTCAAGTGACAATCGTGTTTTGAGTGAAACAACCCACCAGTGTGTTCCTGATGAAGCCAATAATGAAGTCAGCAAAGCGGTCAGCCAAGCCAAAAAACGAGTTCGTGAAGAAAGTGAAGCATCAGTAACACATGTATGTAAATAATTTGGTTGTATTTGATTCATAATTTTGTGTTGATTATAGAAGAAAGATGTATTATTAAATCGGCTGATCTGGCCGAGTTTCATTTGCTGGAACTTGAGTTTGTTTATATTCGCATAGCGTTTAGATATATCAAACGCGAATGTTAACAAACTCGAGTTCCAGCACACGAGACTCGCCCAAGTCACTGTAAAGTTTTTCGTTATTATCATCCTTGGGGAAGAAAAAAATTTTTTTAATTTTAATTTTAGAAATGTACAAATCTGTTAAAAAATTTTTTATGCTAAATTCGTTTTAGATTTACGCTGAAGAACTAGAACCCTTGCAGCAAAAAGGATACGAACGAACTGATCACTCGGGTACCACAGTTTTCGAATTTAAAGACAACACTCTACAGACAACGAAATCAAGCGCACGGAGTCCAACAAGAGCCTAGAAGTCGAGATGATATTAACTTAGATGAAAACACTCTACGCATGACAGACGGTAGTAGCTTTCTTCTCGGAGATAACAATGAGGGGGTAAGAGTATTAATATTTTTGAGCTCTAAAGGCAGAGAATGCCTGAAAACGCATAGCAACTTTTTTACGGATGGCACTTTTAAAAGTTCTAGCAGCCAATTCACTCAGCTGTATACAATACATGTTGATCTCGGAAGTACTGCTGAGGAAACCAATGTAGCACCTGTTGTATTTGCCCTTCTTCCGAATAAGGCAGCAGACACGTACATTAGATTATTCAGTATTATAAAAACAGAGATCCCAGAATGGAATCCAACAGAAATAAACGTAGACTTTGAGGCAGCCGCTATAAAAGCAATTAAAGAAGTTTTCCCCTCAGTCAAAGCGCAAGTATGTTTTTTTCACTTAGCCCAAAGTATCTGGAGGAAGGTTCAGGATGTAGGTCTCACTGAAAGTTATAAAACAAATCAGGAAATCCGATTAGTAATTAGAAAGCTTCGCCCCCCTGCGACCCCCTATGCGTATTTTTATTTCTAACCTAACCTACCTACAAAACTTGTTTAATAAAAAATTGCAAAAAATAATAATTTTGTTATTCTTATGGGCATTTTGAGGCCTTATAATGACGTAAAATAAAGCTAGATAACGCAATCCGTTTGCTAGGTTCGTTGACGACAAAAGGGGAAAGAAAAAATAACAGGTCTTCCACAAACTATAGGGTGATTCAATTAGAGGTTACAATTTTAATGTAAAGTAAAACGCATTGGTTTTTGATAAACTCTTAATGTATTTATTTCTATATGTTGTTTAGACATTGACATCAAACATGATAAATGATATCTGCCAAATGGCTGCCACGAGTGGCCCTGCAGACTTCCGCGCTTTTGATGAACTTTTCTATCACTTTCCGGCATAACTCCTGCGGCAGCTCATGCATTACATGGTGTATCTCGTCCTTTAGCTCTCGAATCGTTTTGGGGTCATTGGCATACACGTTCTGCTTCAAATAACCCCAAAGAAAATAATCCAAAGGCGTGAGATCACATGATTTTGGTGGCCAATGTTGATCACCGAAACGAGAGATGACGCAGCCGGGGAACTTTGTGTGCAACAACTGTATTGCTTCTCGCGCTGTGTGGCAAGTGGCACCGGCTTGTTGGAACCACATGTCTTCAACATCAATATCATCCATTTGTTATCACTTCCCGATAACGTTCACCTTTGACTGTTACTGCATCACCACGGGCATTTTCAAAAATGTACGGCCCAATCACGTCGCCGACCCAAAATCCGCACCAAACAGTGACTTTTTGTGGACGAATTGGGTGTTCGAGAATGGCTCGTGGATTTTCAAGTCCCCAAATGCGTCAATTTTGTTTGTTTACATACCCATCCAGTTGTAAATGAGCTTCATCGTTGAATATGATTTTCTTCGCAAAATCGCCATCAACTTGGTGGTTCTCTAACACCCAATCAACGAAGTCACGACGCTGTCTATGATCTGCTGGCTTCAATTCCTGGGCCAATTGAATCTTGTAGGCATGTAAATGCAGATCTTTAGTTAATATGCCCTGAGTGGTGATGTAGGAAAGGTTCACCTGCTGGGAACGATGACGAATGGAGGTCGACGGATTGTCATGGACACTGGCACTCACTGCAGCGATATTTGTGAGTGACCGGCCACTACGAGGACGTACTGGTCTTTGCACATCCAACACTGACCCGGTTCTATTGAATTTTTCGACTAATTTTTTAACCGCGGCACGAGATGGACGTTTATGGTAACCGAAGTCATTTAGCAGTGCGCGAATCGTGTTGGTTAAATTTTCTCCACTTCGAAAATTGGTTTTAATAATTAAAATACGTTCTTGACTCGAATACCGCTCCATAGCAACAAATGTCAATACTTAAGAATGACTAATTTCAAACATCAGCTGTTCATTTTACAAGAAAACAGTATTGCCAACTTAAAATTGTAACCTCCAACTGAATCACCCTATATAACAACCCAAAGCACTGCTGTCCCGGCTCGTGGCTTTTGAGACTGGTCCAGGTATACGACGGAACCTTACCGGCCGTCTTCTTAGAATTCGTGGCTTTTGAAACTCGTGACTTATAGGACTCGTGGCTTTTGAGACGACACGATTAATTTTATGCACACACAACGCACACGCGCGCACGCGCGAGGGTTTTCTTTACAGTAGTACAATAAAACCTGCCTTAAGCGGTCACCCTTGGATCTCCATAAAATGTGGCCGCTTAGAAAGGTGGCCGTTTATTAAAGCGTTGGCGGGGATAGTAACAATACAGTAGGTCTATATTCAATACCGTCACGGATGATAGCTATTTTACTCTATTATGTACTAAAATGTAGGCCTAATTGCAGTTGTATTGCTGTTTAAAAGTATTTTAATTGTAACACATTGGTAAAGAAATTATACTTTTGAGAAATAGTCTTTTAATGTCGTTTGTTTAGCGATAGCAGTTTTTTAATTGCGTAATTTTCAACCAAACTGTAAAGTTTACTACACCGTTCCACAGCATTCTCCCCACATTCCTTATCAAGAGTAACGGAAATGTCTTTGATCCGCCTAGGAGATTGTAACACTTCTTTTAGACTATCGACGGCTCATTAATTTCTCCTTTTTCACACTGTACGTCATCGTTACCAGTTTCTGAAAAAAGCAGAAAAAATACTGTGTTGTTAAAGGTTATTTCTCGTAATAGTACAGACTTTGATCGACTGTTTCAAAAAGTTTTCATTGTAAATACAGAAATTTACTGACCTACTTTTATAATCTTCCTGAAATCGAGCTCCCAGTTGTCCTCGAGATCGTCACAGCATTGCAGACTTTCCTTTTTCATCAATGGCAATCATTTTTGTCACACTGTTAAACTACACTACAAATTACAAGAACACTTAAGTTCACGCGAATCGCTTGCGCCAATTGTTATAATGTTTCAACAATTCGGAGCGTTCGCTTATAACTGACCACTTACTACTGTTTCAGCGTAATGGGACGTCAACAGTTTATTGCAGTGGCGGCTCGTGGCTTCGAGGATTGGTGAAGCAGAATCGGTGGCAGGTCCCCCCCCCCCCCCATAAATTATGTGAATATGTTTCTTCCTGTTTTGGAATCATTAATAACATATGGAGACAAAAGTAAAGTATGTTAATAAAATTTACATATATAGTAGTTAAAAATAGTAAGTACTTACAGGCTTGCATTTTATTTCTTGAACACAAGGTCAATTCTCCTCTCTTTCAAATACGCAAACTTGTCGATAATGTCGTCATAAAATGGTTGTACATTAATTAATTCGTTTAACAGTTCCTTTTCTATCGAAATTTTTGATAAGCTAGTAAGTCTGTCCTCTGTCATTGTATTGCGCAGGTATGATTTTATTCTTTTTAAACAAGAAAAACTTCGTTCTATGGAAACGCTAGTGGATGGAATAGTTACTATTAAACAAAACAGTTTGTAAGCTTCTTTAAAGATGTTCCTGTTGTCAGCTAAAAGTTCCATAAAATTTAGTGGTTCCATTTGTCTGTATTGCTTATCCTCATAAATAAGCTGTAATTCGTTTTTCAGTCTTTGGAAATCGGTAAACAGATTAGGGTAGCACACCTTTAAGTTACTTAATGCATCCGTGGGAAAGTTTTCAGAATACGTTACGAACTTTGAAGTATCCATTAATGTAACAAACTGAAGCTTTTCCATATCATTAAAACGTGTGGTTATTTGTACTGAAAGGTTATCTAAAATTTCATAATACAGAATTTTGTATTTTTCAAAAAGTTGATCACGTGTGAGTGTAATTCTTTTCTTCAACTCATGGTATTCAGTTGGAATTGTTGTTTTTGAAGCAGCTAAATCGAAAATTTTAATAAATGCATCATCAGTTCTTTTGCTATTTATGAGTGTTTGAGTATTTTTAACTTGCGAGATACAGAAATTAATGTCAAATGACTTCTTTTGTAGCACATTGAAGAGAACATCCGTGGCTCCAAAAATATCATTAAAAATGACAACCAAAAGCGTAAATTCAAAATCATTAAATTTATTTATTCACTCTGCCTAATTGATGTTTGATCATAATTTGAATCGTTCACAATTTTAGTGAATACTTCTTTTAATGAATCCCATTCGTTGTATATAGTATTCACAATTTTTGAATTAGACTTCCATCGCGTAATAACGGAAGTAGGGATTCGTTTTCCAACGACTGTGTCTACTGCGTAAGTTCGCTTAGCAGAACTGTGGAAAAAAGAGGGTAAACCGTTAACAGTCGCAAAAAATATCCGACATTTCGAAATGCTGTTGCAGCTTTGTTGTAGCACTAAATTCAAACGATGCGCCATGCAATGAACAAAAACCGCTTGTGGCACTACTTCTTTGATTTTTGCCTGAAGACCATTTAATTCTCCTGACATAACGCTTGCACCATCAAAACACTGGGCAATAAGTTTTGATTTATAGTCAAATTTTTCGAGGGACCTTGACACAACGTGAAACAGTGCGTCGGCAGTCCGACTGGAACTAACATCATAAAATCCCAAAAATCTTTCCACCAGCTTTCCTCCGGGAATAACGTATCTAATTATGATGCTACATTGAGATTTGTGGACAATGTCTGTGGAATCATCCACTTGAATTGAAAAAAATATACTATCTTTTATTTCCTTTGCGATGTGCTCATCAATATATTGTGAAATGCAGTCAATTATTTCATTCTGAATAGTCTTAGAATTGCCGGCAAAGACGGGTGAGATTTTTTTATAGTGTTCTTGAATATCTACAGGGCTTATCGAAACGAAGGTTTCTAGCAGTTCTTTAAAATTTCCGCGATTAATAGATGATAACTCTTCGTGGTGACCGCGAATGCTAATTCTTGTTTACCCAAGTAAAGAACTGCACGAATAGGAAGATGCATGAAACGTCTGTTAAGCCGAACGTTGTCACTGAAGTGTTTAATATACAACCTAGAATTTTCCTTCAAAGCATCCTCGATAGTACTTAAATTTTCTTTAATTTTGATAAACTCAATGCACAACGCATGTGCTCAGAAGAACCTTCATGTTTGGAAAGAGCACGAGTAACGTTACCGAAATCATCAAAGCCGTTCTTATTCCACGCACTTGATTTAACACTAATTAAGCAGGGCATACAAAAAAGTTTATTTAAATAATAACTGCCACACAACCACTCGAACGTTGAATACCAATTTTGTTTAAAGTTGCGATTGTACACCTTGTCCTTTATTTTTGCAACCTTATTACTTTCAATATAGACATAGGTTTTTCACAGCTTAAAAAGTCTTTCTTATCATCATTATTCCATCTTGAAAATGGTGTTTCTAATAAAACACATACAGGATCATATGAAGGAAACATTCTGTAAAAACTTCACACACCACGAACAACGAACAAAACAAACGCGCTGGATAGGTAAAGCACTGCATGTACACCACTGAGAAACAGCCAGCGAAACTGCTTCACGTGTGTGGGGGGAACACTGAGTACGGAATACGTTGTCATGGCAACCGTGATAAACCGAGCGTTGTTAGTTACGTATTAACTGATGCAGCATTCGAGGTACAGAAAGCTGCTTCTACGATCTCAGCTTTTTCCGCCACCAGTAGGCTTGTATGTGATCGCAGCGAAGTTCAGCTTCTGTAACCTATTTCCATCGCTTGTAAATGTTATTTTAATTATTATACAGACGAAATTTAATTAAAAAAAATATTTTTAAACATAAAATTTACTAAAAATTGAAAATAATTTTGTGTAAAAAGAAACACATTGAACCAGTTATTTTAGGTGAAGCAGCGCTTCACCTGCGTCACCTGACGAGCCGCCACTGGTTTATTGTGTACAAATAACATTTTGTAAATCTAAAAGTAAGCAGGTACGTACGGTAGATCGTTTACCTAATCTTTTAGTTAGGGATCCTTATATATCTGTATTGTCAAACTATTTTGTCTACTATATTGTATTCCATATGACTGAACATTTGATAGGTCACCGTGTAATGGAGGGGAAATTTTCTCATATTGGAAATAAAAACCCATTCCTCACAAAAGTGGTCGTTCTTAAAGGTGGCCGTTAGGCAAGGTTTTATTGTAATTCTTCAGTTTATCATTTCTTGCAGGTTTATCTGCTAAAAGTCTCGGGCTTTTCGGCCGTGTTAAAAACCTAAACCTAATTTTCGGTTCTAATGTTCAAAACCACGGCCTTTTCGTTACTGCTTGACTGACCGATAACAGGATGGCACAGATGCCTCAAATACCGATGTCTGTATTACCGATCTTTTAGAATATCTGTACACATTGGTCCCTACTCCGAAGATGACGACAGCCCAAGCCATCGAAACGTCAGACAGTACCGAAGAAGCCGTAGTTGTTAACATCAGACCACGGCTGAAAACCTGGAGAGTTTTAGCAAATAATATGGTTGACTCGAGCCGTGAAAGCCTACGAGATTTTATAACATTTCTTTAGGCTAGCTTGTATTATTAGTGTGCCTTATGTACGTTTCGCAGATAAAAACGCATCACCGAAAGCTATGATATGTTCAATAAATAAGTATCGTAGCTTCTGATGATGCAGTTTTTATCTGCAAAACATACGCTAAGCAAAGTAGTATTACTACTTGTTTTGGTATTAGCTCATTTCTTCAATAAAATTACTGCTGCCAAATAGTAAAATCAAGTCGGTGAGATTCAGTACGCACAAACTAACATACATTGAAGGAAATTTTGAAGTCGGAACTGGTATTTGCTTAATACCTGAAGTTAAGAAGAAGAAGAATAAAACAAGAGGAGGAGGAGGAGGAGGTGATAATGATGGTGGTGATGATGACAACGATGATGACTAAAGAGAAGTGTTAGATTACACCTGCACTATAGCCATAAATTGCAGGCAGTGTCAGCAAATATACGGGGGTAATTCCAACTTTGTCGTGTTTAATTGCTGAATCACGACTATTTGTGGTTTAGGACTTGATAATGGTGGAGACAATGAAATACTTCGTCCGGAACATGACAAGTAGCAGTTCAGCTAGTAAACACGACAAAGTTGGAATTACAGAGACTGCTAATTCAAATAACAAGATGAACAAATACGAAGGTATACCGATACCCTACCTATAAAAATGAATACCCATAAATAATTATAAAAAGTAAAAGGAAATTAAAAAAAAATTATTTGAAAAAATTATTTATTTGTTTATTTTTCTACGTTATCTCTTTCTGCTTCTATGTACTTAACCCATCTCTTAACGCGTTTTTAAATTCCTTGCTGGAAGTAACTTTTTAGCCTCGTGTGCAACCACTTCCGCGTCGCTTGTATAACGTCTTCATCTAAGCAAACTTCGTTTTTCCCACATCCCACATTCAACAGACTAAAAAGGATGAAAACTACTTGATTCAGGTGGTGAATGGTTCAGCCGCGTAAAACCAAGATCTCGAAGACCTTGTTGGCCATATTAGATCAAACTTTTATCTCAATCCAAATCACACTTTTTGAAAGTTTACAACGTTTTTGGACATAATTTCGGTTTTAGTAACCACGGTAGCTCAAATAGTTTTTACTGGTTACTGTTTTACATTTAGACGTGGAATGAACATTGTTTATCCTCTTTGATACTGTCATTGTTCTTTGATGTCTAATGCCTACGTTTCCATCGTTCATCACTGAGGTAAATCCGACTATTTTAAAAATTATCAATCGATTCGAGGATCTTACTATCACTCAGACAACTCTTTCCGAGTTGCTACTAGAGGCTACGATTAATTTCTACAGGTTTCACCCAGTAGAACATTATTTTAAGTTTACTTTTAATACTTGCAACAAATAGACATTGTGACGATATGATTTATAACAGACCAGTCATTGCTGTCCTCCACCTGATCGGTAGGGAAAGGAAAATTTCCCTTTACTTTTTGAGTTTGTTTGTAATAAATTTTAAGCAGGATTTCGTAAAGATTATGTCAAGAAAGAGGTTGAGAATACTTGGCTAAAACGTCACAATTCTTGGAAACAGAAAACAGGAATTGTTAAAAAAGATATTAGGCCTACCTTATTAGCTGATATTTAATTATGAGTTAGTTATACAGTCTAAGCCTATCTACTTTATAAATCTTTGTAGTGTACTTTCATAACAAAAGTACTTAAATGAAAGTCGGTTATACAAATATGTATTAAATGGTTCTGTTGAACTCGAAATTGTAACTTGAACATGTAACTGTACTTACTGTACTGTACGTAGGGTTACAGATATATAGGATTTTTTATGGTTCTGTTTACATGTGAACTGGCAGAAAGAGGGCAAGGGGCCCCTCCTTTCTCCAACCATCCTGCCTCCATTTGTATTTCACACACGCGCGCGCGCGAAAAATTTAAAATCTTAAATGTTGTGTAAGTGGATGTTTTAATTTATTAAGAGAAAGTATTTTTCACAGGCCTGAATTTCGTCAGCAGGCCAAGGAAACCCATTTAGTCACCTACAACGCGGTACAGTCAATACTGAAAGAAAATCCGGAGAGGCCGGCGGTCTTGCTGTTTCTGACTCCTCACGGCAACATGCAAGTAGCCGTAGATTACGCTCGACAGTTGGGCTACTGTACTAGTAAAGCGCTGATGAAAAGAGCCTGCTCGCAGGACATGAACGAAGTGATTCTGGAAGGTGCAGAGTACTCTTCCTTCGATGATTACTGGGAATTCCATAGTGATGTCGGTGAACGCGTGTCTTCACACGGGATAGTAATCATACAGGATTTCCAGAGGATACACCCTTACGTGACTACAGCCCTGTGCCACCTGGCTGACGACACGTATTCACCATTTCCGAAGGTAAGGGTTACCGTCTTAGGTATTTTTGTTTGGTCAGTTGTCACTTTTTAAATTGTCGCTTTACCGTGAATTGCTTAATCACCATATGATTTTGAATGTAGCAAAGAAGTAACTAGCGTGGTACACATTATACATTGTAATAGCATTTTGAAAAGAATTAGTGCAACCATATTATTGTGGCGTAGCCTGCAAATTTACTGTTTATCTTACATTATGTGTTATGTAAGATAACAAAATGATAACATTATGGTGTGGGCCCGGGAATCGAACCCGGGACCTCTAGATTAGTAGCCAGGTGCCAAACCCACTGGTCTACTGAGCCGCCTTGTTTCATGACTTACTTACTTAAATTTTAGATATATGTTAGTGTAAACCTTATATTTCTACACTCACTTTCTTGATCAGAGCAATTTAAATAGCAAATAACGAATTATGTTTCTTTTAAATTTTCTAGTTTTTTATTGACTAAATGTAATCTCCATCCAGTGGCGGCGATAAGGCCCCCGCAGACCCCGCGGCGCGGGGGGGCCCCGACCCTCATGGGGGGCCCCAGTTGGCCCAGTCATGGGACATAACTTGTAACATGAAAAATAAGCGTAAACGAGTTGTAAAACGCTTCTTTGTTGAATTATCAGTTGACCATAGAATTGACGACCCAGTGAAATCATTTGAAGTAAAAGTTTTCAATGCAACACTAGATATTGTAATAGCTCAGCTACAAATGAGATTCGAAGGAGTGCATTGGATTCATGATAGGTATTCATTCCTGACGCCTCAGAATTTAGTAAACTTCTCACAAGAGACAATAGTGGAGAAAGGTAAGGCTCTGGTAAATGTGTATCCTGGTGACCTTTCCACATCACTGCCTGACCAAGTAATATCCTTCAAAGCTCTGATGGCCAAAGAAATTGTACACAAGAAAAGAATTCGAGAAATGATGAATTTACTGGTTGAAGAAAACAGCTGCCTTATGAGTTGACTCCCAGACTTAACTACAGCTTTGCAGCTTTATTTAACCATACCTGTCACAACAGCTACAGCGGAAAGAAGCTTTTCAAAACTTAAATTAATTAAATTAAGTCATACTTAAGAAGTACCATGGCCCAAACTCGGTTGAGTGTTATTGAATTGGATTAGACTTAAGGAGAACTTGTATAGAGTATATTCAAGAATTTTACAAATTCAGTTACAAACTAATTTAAATGTTTGAAAAAAGCTAGAATGTTACTTTGATATTCGTTTTTAAATAATAAATTTTTACCACTCTGTGTGCGGTACTGTTTCATAGTCTGAATTTAGATCTTTGACGTAAAAATAAATCATTCTTTTTATTTTGGTTTTTTTATAGTTTGTGTAGAACTTTGTCTATTTAGCAACAATGAATTTTAAGAGTTTGTACACGTGTAAAACGTCCTTTGCAAATTGCAAACGCTTTGTGATAGACGAGAAAGTATTCACAAACCATTGTTGTGAAACACACGTAAATAGAAACTCATTTGAGTGTTTTTCCCTATTACGTATACAAAATTTAACCATTTTTATAGGGCCCCCTAATTAGTTTTGCGGGGGGCCCCCATTTCGTTAGCGCCGCCACTGTCTCCATCCCCCCGTAGAACCTGCTAGAACCTCCCCAAAAGTAAATCCTGGTATCCCCCGTGGTAACAGGAGTCGTAAAGTGGTAACAGACTTTACCATGACAGTGGATAGTCGTAGAGTGGTAGGAGTCTCGTACATTAACTCAGGATACACTCGTATATTAAAGTCTCACAAATGTTATTGACAATGTTTCAGGCTGTAATCATACTGGTAGCGGACACTGGCGACAGATTCAATGGTACAGAAACAGACAAAATGACGCCGATGTTAATGGCAGAGATATTTCTGGAGGAACAGTTTGGACCGGTACTGTCCAAAAACACTCTGACACAACTACTGTCTGCAGTAACGGCAAGATCTGTATTCATTCAGTCCGAGAAGACTCACATCGCAGAAATTTTCGCTAAGCCAAGTAAACCTTTACAGATTGCCGCACCGAATATAAATCAGTTGTAAGTTTCAAATTTTTAAAAATTTTAAGCGATCTATATGAATTTCATTTTACAGTAGATACAGAATAACATTAAAATGTTTTTTGTTAAATACCATGTGAGCACCTATAGAGATTTAATTTTCCAGTGTAGGTAGGTGGTAGAAAATACACTGACCTTGGACTATATAAGTGTAAGGTTATAGTTTTAGGGTGTAATATGCATACTACACTAGTGTATATCATATACTACAACTAGTGAACAATAAGTAAGAAAAACATCAAGCAGATTCTGAAAGATTGTAAAACCGGTATTCAAATTAACTTGATCGATTTATTTACTTAACGGCTACAATCAGAATGTGTATCACATTTATTTTCTGTAATCTTTCCTAAAATTCAACCGTTCTAGTTATTCAACCATTCTGCCTAGCCAGATTCCAGTCCTAAGGATTCATTATCAAAGTAATTTCTTCTTTATGCTCAGTAGGTTTGAATGCATTCTGGGTATACAGTTTGCATGTCTAGAACTAGTTTTTTATCTTTAATCAGTTTTCCATTTTGATAAGTTGCAGAGTATTGCCAGTGTGTCTCACGTACACAAATTGCATGTAAGCAGGAATACAGTTTAAGGGACATAAACACTACGATTATGAATAAGACAAGATAGAATTAGCTAAAGAGAATGTAAAGTTATAATTTTCTATAGAAATTATAATCATAATTATTTAGACAAATTTGTGAAATAAACAATTTATATAAGTTTATTGTTATAATAAAGAAATAATTTATATTATTTCCTTAAACATAATTTATAACATTTTACTCTGGTATATTTGTTTCTAATAAACTTAAAATACTTTCTAATTAAAAAAATATTTAAAACATCAAATGACATAAGCAATAAATTCTTACTTTATTCTGAGGAGAATTTTTGAAATTAAATTTTTTTCTGTTTCCACTTGGGTAATGTAAAACTAAACATTCAGAAGATGAAATTTATCTTTGAAACACTATTTACTTCATAATTTTTGACTAAATATTTCTCTAACTAATTAAAATAAATGAATATAAAACATATGATTTAATTAATTAATTAATTAAATTATTATTTCCTCTGGTTGTACAATGTTTACACATTTTCCAGAACCAAAGATTACAGAAGTGATTGAATTCTCAACTTCCACTGCTACTTGTCCATCCAAAGATCTTCAATTTCTCGTTCCCTAATATAGTCTGAATTTCTTCTATTCAGGTGATAGGTGGTCTTCCTCTTTCCCTTCTTCCTGGAGGGGTCCATTCCATAACTCTCCTTGGCAATTTTTCCTGTGCCATTCTTTCCATGTGTCCATACCATTGTAATTTTTTTGTTTGGATAAAATCAACAATTTAGTTTTTCACATTAATTAATTTAATTTGTTAATTTAATTTATAAACCTCTGACGATACTGATGTATTCAATGAAACGAACGTCAGGTGAATTGAAACGATAAAAAAATAATACAACTACTTGCAGAAGAAATTACATTTGATAATATATATAATATTATAACATATATGAGTATATAAATAGTATAATCATAAAACATCATGTAACTAAAATACGTGAATTTCAGCAAAGAAATGTAACTATTACTGTGTACTGAAAGTTTTAAAAGTATCAATTAAATAATTTTTTAGTAGTATCAAATATGGCAAGCAAAAATGTTAATTTGAGAACTTTCAGTCTTCCTCACTGAGCCTGACAAGAAATTATTTAGTCACGTTATTATTTTAAAACTTCAAAACGACTGAATTCACTAATAATAACTACTGTTAATAACAAAAGGACTAAAAAATAATTAAAATGTGTAACCTGACTCGTAAAAAAAGTAATTATGCAAAACTATGAGTATCTGTAATTGTGGGAATAAGAGATTTCAAATGGGTAAGAAAATATTTGTCCTGATTTTTGTTTTCAAGTAATAAGTAATGAATAGCTGTTCTTATGGTGCTTAGTAAGTTTCAGAGGGATGTTTTACAATTTTATTTTTCATGTGTATTTATTTCACTTGTCTATTTATATAAATTTATGTTTCAGTTTTGTTGATCAGGACGACGTTACCATTTCTACTGGCGGTATCGGACACTCAAGTACACCTATTATAGACAAAGAATATATATCTTCACTTGTTCTTGATAAACAGTATATTAGTAGTGAAGAACCTGTACGAGATGTGGACTCAGATATCATAAGTTCATAGACTGATTTACAATTTTATGTACTATACACTGAGTATTTCTAAAATCTAATTTATACATGCAAAATACGTGTTAATTTCTCTTGCTATTTTTAAAACGTTTCTTAACCACTATCAATGGCTTTATATATCACCAAAAATTGGATGTTCGGGATTACTGGAAGAATGTGAAGAATGATAATTTTTAGGGTGTTTCAGTTTAAAACAGTGTAGAGACCTCTAATGAACCAGAAAATGGAAAACACGGCTTTACAAATTTTTGATAGGGTATTTTTAATGTAAATGGTAATATTAATAAATGGTATTGGGTTTGAAACATAATGTTGACACAGCGAAATCTTCATTACCCGTTTGTTCTTGTTGTCATCTCTTCTTAACAGCGTTTTCCTCTTGTCAAAGCTTACGTGAACTGTTGTGAATGTTAATGTATGTGTGTGTGTGTGTGTGTGTGTGTGTATGTGTGTGTGTGTGCACGCGTGCGCGTTCTGTCACTTGTTTGTGGAATCCAGAGTGTAATCCTTAAAGCCTTCTTAACACGTGTGTGAAACTTGCACGTCTTGCATAAGCACAGTTATGCACAAGCTTCAATGTAACCAGGGCCGGTCCGAGAACATCTTTCCACACAAGCGACATGTCATTTGGCACTAGTATTGAACTAGAACTATTATTAGAATATAATGTAATCTATGATGTCAGCATAACAGAATTATCACCTAATCACTGCCGTTCCCCGATACTACATTGTGAACTGGGTCAGTATAAGTGGTAATGAAATTTACTTGTAGGCAGGATACTGTAAAACGCATATATAAATGTAACACGGTAACAGGTTGGGGAGGCTTGAATTATACGGAAATTCCCTACGACTGTGCAAAACTCCTGACGACCTCTTCCTTACAGCACCCTACCACGACTGTGTAAGGATACGCTGATTTCTGATGACAAATGATTTAATCAGCTTATGTTGTGTAACGGAAAGAGTAAGCAAGGAGACCGAAAAAAGGCCTTGGAAGCAGGGAGGATAGATATGTGGTAATTAAAAGGTTTTGGGAATAATGGGGTGAACGAGGGAGGGAAGATCTGGAAGGCATGGTTGAGGAGGCAAAACACAAGACAACGTGTGATGGGAAGGTAAGAGTGGGATGAACTGACTCATGATCCTGTCTGTCTTTACGAGGCAGAGGAGTCTGAAAAAAAACAAGGCCTACAGCTTCGAAAGGAATATAAAGCATTCCTTTTTATTTATTTTGCCAAAAATTATGATGAAACATTTTGAATTAAACACACTACAATTTTTAATAACAAAGGGCATTTAATGAACAATGATGTCAGATTTATGGATATTACTTATTGCTTACTGACTTAACACTTTGACAGCACAAAAAATATGGATGTGGATTTTTGCATGCAAGTAGTTTTATTTCTTAGCATTAGATAAAAAAAATGTTTCCAAGGGTATACTCCTGCGTAATTTAAAGAACATATAGTTAAAAATAAAAAAAATGGTTTTTCTTAAATATATAGGCCTATTACAAAACGCCAGTGACCATATACAATGGAAGGAAATTTTGTAAGAAAGAGGACCTTATCACTTTTTACGTAAATGCAATAGGTTTTTAGTAAGACGCAATTGAAGTGTAGTTGCTTTATCTCGGTATTAAAAACGTGCAAAAACTGAAAATTTAATTTTGATTTGTATTAGGTAAAATAATTGCAATATTTATTATTTTAAGCGTTTCAGATAATAATAAAATAGACCATTTGAAAGGTGAGTTTGTTTCCTTTCATTCGCATAACACCAATTTTAAGTTTTACTAATTTATTACATAAAAAATGACTTATTTTACGTTGCGTTATAAAGAATTTTTGTAACATTTACATAAATATTCATCAAAACGTGATATAAAAAATATACATGTAGCATTTTTATCTTTAAACTTTATATAATAACTTTATAGTGTTTAGGAAATTATTTTCCTTAAAAATATGCTTTTCTTTTTCTAAATTTTAGTATAATGATTTAAATATTAAAAATATTGACAAAAAATATTTAAAAATACTTTACGTTATGTAAAAAATCTTGTTTTAAAAATACAAAAAATACCTTATTTTAGTGAATAGGAGTATTGTACTATTTTATACAATTGGCCATTTACAGACACATAATCATGTAGAAAAACACACCAAAAACAAGAATAAGTTAAAGTAAGCCTTTTATTTTGTACGTATTTGTTTCAGTTTTATTAGCAAAGTAGCACAGTAGCTATCCTATGAGTTTCTAAGTAAGTGAATTTGATATTAATTAATTGTTAACATACTAGTAAGCGCCAAGTTGAGGTGTAAGGTTTCTTACAGTTTTAGTAAGTAAAAGTTAATTTAAAATGAGAATAAATATTTTATTTTACGTGTTTCTTTTTAATCAAGGAAGATGTATTTTGTTTTCTGTTTCTACATTTTATAAGTTTATAGCCTATTTCTAACTAACAAAAATCCAAACTCCTAAAGTCGTTGTATAAATGTAAAAATAATTCATCATATAAATGGTCTCCAGATCGCTTATAAGATTCAATTAAATTTATTATTTAAAATATACCTTATTTGATCCGTCTAGCGATCTTGTAGTTTATAATTCCACTACATGTTTCGGGAATTAAATTCCCATCATCAAGTAAAACGTCTTCTTCCTAGTATATAGGAGTCGTCGGTGAAATTATTAAAAACACATACACACACGAACGAATAAAACAAACACTACTGTTATAAATAACATAATTAAACACCGTACACACACAGCTAACGAAGACAGTACGCACTGCCCGACAGTCACATATCATCTGGGCTGATTGCAAAGTTCACCGTTTATCTTTAATACGGTATCATACAACGTATTCGATTTAAATGAAAGCTGATCGTTGAGCAAACTTTATTTATGGTTTTTGGATGCTTTATAAATTTCGAATTCTTCCAATGCATCCATCAAACGACCTTTGTTAGTGACGTGCATGGGTACCATATTCTCCGCGAACCCAGTGTAATTGTGGTTTTCGTTTATAAAATGTAATGCAAATTTTGACTTGGCTGATGTGATGTCCTTTTTTTGGTAAATGTTCTGTATATCTGTCAATTAATCTCCTCCCTGTGTGGCCAATGTAAATTTGTCACAATCATCACAAACAGAATTATTTCACTTATGATAAGAAATTTTTTATACAAGAAGACGAGTTAACCATAGCGTAAACAGTAAAATTAAATTTACAATGGAAATGGAAAATAATGAAAGTATAAACTTCCTTGACTCATCTGTACGAAAACAGAATCGCTCATTTACATATAAAATATACAGGAAGCCTACTACCATGGACTTGACTATACTGCTGATTCATTTCATCCTCACACACAAAAAATAGCGCTGTTTAATGCATTAGTGCACAGACTGATGACTGTACCTTTAAGCCGTGAAGAACATCAGGATGAGGTTAAAATTATCAAATACATAGCCATAAAAAATGGTTACAAAAGTGATATGGTAGATAATTTGATTCAGAAACACAAGTATAAGCAGAATAAGATAAAAAAAGACAGGGATAAAGTGCATTTGTATCAGCCGAATATACTAATGTGCTCCCTAATGTAATAAAAAATGAGTTCAAGAAATTAAATATCAATGTTTCGTTCAGAACTGTCAATAATTTAAAAAATATATTTAGGTTAAGGGCTCCTAAAGTAATAGAAAATTGCTCAGACATATATAAATTGCAATGTGATGATTGTGACAAATATCGGCCAAACGGGGAGGAGATTAATTGACAGATATAAAGAACATTTACCAAAAAGGACATCACATCAGCCAATTCAAAATTTGCTTTACATTTAATTAATGAAAATCACAACTACACTGGGTTTGTGGAGAATATGGTACCCATGCACGTCACTAACAAGGGTCGTTTGATGAATGCATTGGAAGAATTCGAAATTTATAAAGCATCCAGAATCCATAAAGAAAGTTTGCTCAACGATCAGCTTTCATTTAAATCGAATACTTTGTATGATACCGTATTAAAGATAAACGGTGAACTTGATCACTAATCAGCCCAGATGATATGTGACTGTCGGGCAGTGCGCACTGTCTTCGTTAGCTGTGTGTGTACGGTGTTTAATTATGTTATTTATAACAGTAGTGTTTGTTTTATTCGTTCGTGTGTGTATGTGTTTTTAATAATTTCACCGACGACTCCTATATACTAGGAAGAAGACGTTTTACTTGATGATGGGAATTTAATTCCCGAAACATGTAGTGGAATTATAAACTACAAGATCGCTAGACGGATCAAGTAAGGTATATTTTAAATAATAAATTTAATTGTAAAAATAATATTTTAAAAGTATATCTCAAGTTTCGTTGTAACTGTAACACGCACGTAGAAACTGATACCAAACTTATAATATTTTTGTAAAATTTTACCCTTTTTGACATGGTAAACGCAGTTTTAAAGAATTTTTATTCGACCTCGCGGTATTTGAAAAAAAACGCTATTTTTAACCTTAACCTTAGCCTTCAAAAACGTGGCGTAACAATCTGGGTAGTTTTATTTGTTTACTCTATTTCTTTGCCACATCAAAATAATACCTCTATGCAAATTTTAAGTACATTATATTTTTCTCGTTCTTTTAAGCTAAATCGTCTATGGGCGATTCAGAGACAGTGTAAATATTATTGTATCATGTAATAATTATTTACTACTATGCAGCTGTTGTCTGTGCTTTGCCGCCTTTCCGTTATTCGTGCCATTCGTGCACGAAATTCGGTATGAAAGCGTCTTCAAACGTAAGATTTCGTTCTAATTTTAATTTAATATGCACAGTTTTATTTATTACTTTTTTTTTACTATGAAGATATCACTGTCCACACGTCTTCTCAGTATAAGTCGTATCTTGTCACAATGCGGACGTATATGAGTTTGTGTATAAAGTAGAGGCGGATAATAATAGAAACGAGAGTAGAATTATTTGGTGGTGAGAGGTGGATGCGATTCGTCAGGAAGCGGGGTGGCGGCTAATCGTTTGTCAACGTCTTCAGGTTTTATTTAGGGACTCCAGTAACAGGAAGTCATGCGTTTTTATTGCTAGAATTCCGGTAACTCGAGACGCTGATTAAATGTGTTGTTGTGCCGTTATCGCCTTTAGGAAATCTTTTCGAATTTGCTTGTTAAAGACAAAATTTGACCCTAACTTATAGTCTCTCATTTGTATCAGTGTTTCGCCAGTCACGGTAGAGTGAACGAGTGTGCAGCCTGCGCTGTGTCACAAGATGATTTAAAATCATCTTGCGCTAGGTAACAGACGATTTAAAATAGGATTTAAGATGTGATAAACCTACTGTTGTAATAAAATTAATAAGATTGATGTGTGAATCTGTAAGTTGTAAGGTGTTTAATTGGTGTGGCTCTCGACGTCTTACTGGCCTGAAACACTTCCTTAAGTTTCCCAGCTGGTCGAGTCCCAATGGTAGCAAGACCGGTCGAGTAGCGTAAAGTTGATGAAGAAATAGATATGCTCAGCTTCACCGAAAGTTTCAAAACAAAAATTATTGTTTTGAAGAAAATTAAAAAAAAAATTATGTTTATAAAAAAAAATAATAAAAAAAAATTTTAATTTTATTAATTAATTAATTAGGATCAATTAATTAATATAGGGCTGTGAAGTTTTAAACAGTGTAATGCTCTTCTGAAAATTTTTATTAAAGTTTTAGTATAATTTAAATAATCTATCACCACTCATAAGACTGTCTGTAAACCAATCGATATTTGTTTACCTTTCTATTTTTTTAGGTTATCTTCACTTACGGGTGGTAAAGTCCTTGTAGATTATCAATTAGAATTATATTATTGGTAATTAGTATTATTGAAGAAATAAAGAACTATTAAGTATTGAAAAGTATTAATGTTTTATTAAGTAACAGCAATATTGACTCTTATCGATTAGTATCGATTCTCAGGATATCGAAAAAAGTTACAAGTATATGTTATAAAAATTATATAGGGTTCTTTAAACAGCCAGTTATTACCAAAGTCAGAGAAATCGGGCTTATATTTAAAAAGTATAACGTTACAATCAAATTAATAGTTATTAATAAACACAGACATTGAATAATAAATTGTAAATATAATAATTGTTTTCACCAAACAGCTGTGATGAACCAAGAAGAGGCACTGGGTTTGTCAAAGCAAATGGCCACCGTCAAGTTGATCAAAATGTGACTCGTCCCTGCTGCGTTCCAAATAATGTATTTTGACGCAATATTTCTGTTCTCGTGTCCGCAAATCTCTTGTTATATGTTGTGTAGTGACTGGTGTAGTGATTCTGGGTTGTATTTAGTGTATCTGTATAATTATTAGTTCAAACACTTTCTCCGATTCCGTCACTAATTTGGTTTAATGTATTATACAGTTTTCTAGTGTTTTATGGTGTTTTTCGGAGTAGATTTATATTGTTCTGTGTTATGGAGTGTTACTTGATCGTTTCTGTTATAATATGATAGTTTCAGAAGTATTTTACAAGTCACTCGCGATTTCACAATAACTCACTATACACTCGCTTTGTATGACGATTATAGGTTAGGTTATTCACGTTATCAAAGGTATGTCATGTTAACCGTTCAACTACCAATAATTAACTAACTGTTTCCTTCAGTTTCAATTAAACTCTTAGCCCATATAATAATATCCTTAACATTGTTCAAATATTTTTCACATCCTGTATGCACTTTTACATTTTCACTATATGAATGCCTATACTTTGGTTATTTGTCAATTTTATTCACTAGATTTGATTTAAATTAATCTTTCAGTTCATTCTGGTTATTTTCAGATTAAATAATGCCATTTTATAGTGTTTTCTGTCCAAAAAAAATAGTAATTTCACTTTCAGTTTGGTATACTGTGAAGAGTCAAAACATCAAAATTTACTTCCTGTCATTATATAAATTCAGCCATTTTATCAGTTATATTTAATATTAATAATCCTATATTGTATTAAAAGGTTCCTATTCCCTTATTTTCTGGTAATTAATTGAATTAGTTGTATTCTGAAACATTATTCTGAAATATATGACTCCCATGTCTAAATTTCTGAGTTTAGTCATTTTATTTTTATTTATAATTCTGAATATAATTTATTAAAATCTCTCTAAATGGTATGTGCAATTATATGGCATGATCTCAAGTTTATTTTGTCTAAACCCCTTTTGTTTATTTGCATTTAAATGAGCAATTTCTCTGTTTTGATGAAGTTTGGTTTCCATTCTTTTGGCCTATGATTTTTTTAACAATTTTTCTTACAAAATAATTTACAAACAATATATGATGTGTGATACCCTCTCTGACTTTTACAAATAGTATTATAAATTAAACATGCTTTCAAATTACACAAAAACAACTAGTACTGGCCACAATACAAACAATAGTCAAACAAAATAAAGAATATTTTTTTTAAATAAATGGTTGTCTTCAAATCAGACATTTTACAACAAAATTCCCATTTCCAACATGGAAATATGGTTTACAACAAAGGTTTTTTACTAACTAACATCTTAATTACCCTCTATTATTTACAAGTGGTAACTATTTTTATAGTTCTGATGTTAGTTGTTACAGACCCAAACAAATGTCCTTATATCTAAAACATTTTTAAACATTCTTATACTATATACATTAAAACCTTATATTTATATTCTTATTTCTAACTATTATTATAAGTAGGATTCTACAGTTTTTATACCGTCTTTTATACATTGTCTTTGGGGAATTGTACCCTGTCATTAACAAATAAATAGTATGAACCGTTCAAAAAGCACTATGAAATCTGTTTTTCTTTTTTCATGTAAAACAAAAATGTTATTTTAAACAGATTCATGTCTTATGAACAACATATTGTCACAGTACACATTTTAAGTCATTGAAAAATGCATATTTCATTGCATCCAATGTTTGTGATTGCCAAGCATGAAACACAAGGTTCATTTTTTATAATACCCAAAACTATCACTGGTTCACTTTCACTTATATATTATGTTAATGCTAAATGGTCGTATAGTCTTATCAACATAATAAATTGGTTAGCGTTTTTTCAATGGAGATTTGTTCCATGGGTACTATATTATTGTTTCATCTTAGTTCACAGGAAACTTTTACTTTGTTCACTTCTCTCTCTTAAATTTATATACATGTGGTTTTTATTTCGTTATACTTTTGTTTTTAGATATTTATTTTGGGGATATAGGGATTTGGGTGTCTTTTATAAGAGCATGACGTCTTCTTCAGGATGCTGCCCTTTTCTTCTTTCTTCAGTCTTCTTTTCTCCTGCCTTCTGGGACTGGTATCTTCTCCATCTTCTTCTTGTTGCCATCAGGTTTCTTGGGATCCTCTCCATCTTCTTCTTTAATTCAGAAATACACAACCTGTATTGGTTGATCTTGGCTTATTTTAGGGTTTCTCTTCTATTTATTCTTCCTCGTTGTGGGTTTGGTCATATTCAGTACTGCTTTGTTATTTACTTTTTACCTTCCTGGGTTATACCTTGAAAACCTTTGGTTATGAGACTGGTTTTGGATGACTCATCACTAGTAACTCCTTTTATTTTAACTTGTATTTTCTTTATAATAATGATTTCTTTCCACAGTTGCTATGAATTAATCTATTTATATTAAACTTAATGCTTTCTTCCAAATTTAAATATTATAACTTCATTATTCTAATGATCAATTGCCATTCAATATTATGCATACATCTGTCACGCTACAGATTGCTCTCCTCCAGAAGTAATTATTTCAGACATGTTTATGGATGAAATAATTTCTTATTATAATTTCATCATTTCTTATAATTCATTTTCTTCTCCATTTTTATATCGACTTTTTTATATTAGAGTTTTATTAATTTTATATATATGGTTACTTGTCTTACTACTGATCCTTTTTGGATAGTTAGTGTCTTCTGAGATATATTATAATTGTAATACATTTTCTTTCTATATCAACTTCGTGTTGTATCCTTGGGATATTAATTCCCTAACATTCCCTATCACGTGGGCTGGGGCAGATCAGAGGGGCACTGTACGCTACTTCTCTGGTGGCCATACACCACTTCTATAAATTGAGTACAGGGGCATATCCATCCCTGCTCAAAAAACATAATGCTGCTGGAATTATCTTCAGTCAGTCATCGAATAAATAAATAAAAAGTAGTCTCATTTTCGACTAATAAAAATATCTTTGGATTCTCCACTTCGTAGTCTCTCAGATTATCTCACATTTTCTATCTTAATAAATCTTCATAATCATTATTATACTCATTACATATATATTTTTCCAAAACTCTTAACTTGTCTGATATATTTAATTTAATTATGGTTGAAAACCTTTCTTTTAATAATTCTGTTTACTGTTTACAGTGTAACTCTCTTTCTTCTTCATCTGAATTCTCTTTATACTTTCTTCTGGTTATTCATAGTATTAGCATGGTCTTTATAAATAGTCTTTCGTATTCATTATTTGAATGGTCTTAATATATTATATTTAATTTTTTAACATTGTATCTTTACATTAGATATACAGGTTGTTATATTGATCATTTTATTTAAACATTTTGGTTCTTTCCTTTCTCTTAGAAAGTTATTAATCCGTCTTCGCATTCATTAGCATTAATTCATTTATATTATATTTCATGTGGTATTTATTCTCTTTGCATTTCATATAGGTCTTATTATTATCATTTGTTCAAAATCATCTTCTCCATCTGTTTGGTATGAGTTGTTCTTCTTCGCTCTTAATTAACTGTTTTCATTATCGTTTCATAGGTAATTAGTCTCTTTGCTTCCAAATTTTTTTTTTTTCTGGCATATTACACTCTTTTTTGTTATTCTTCTCTACTCCTTCAAATGCTATTGTGAATGTCTAGCATTTATTCTGGATTAAAATTAATTCTTTTTTCTGAATTAATCACTTTATTTTCTTCTCAATTCAATCATAATTGACACACAATTATTTTTTGGAACTTGGTGAGTTTTAATGTAAAATTCAAACTATTCTTTTTATTTAATTGAAAAATATTTCTCATAAATCCTTGTAATATGTTGATCTTATCTTGTTTCAAAGTTCTGTCGTTCTATCAACATTCAAATTCTGTTTAATTCATTTATTCCCAGAATTGTTTCATTCAGAATTGTTTATAGTAGTGTGATTTTACTATTATTTCTGAAAGTTTTGGTATTTCTCCAAATTCAAATTCTTCTTAATTATTTACCATAAAGTTTTTCTCATAAACTTAGTTATAGTAAGTTGGTCTTACTTTATTTTTAAATTTTTTGTAAAATTAAGTTCAAAATTCTCTCTCTTTCTCTTTCTTCCATAAAGTTTTGTTCTAAATTATCAGGTTGTAGTAAGATGTACTTACTCAATTTTAAATTTTTATAATTATATTTCAATTCAAAAGTCTTTCTTTTTCTTTCTTCCATAAAGTCCGTTCCAAAATTATTAGGTTTTAGTAAGATGTACTTACATATTTTAGAATTTTTTCAAAATTAAATTAAAAAATCCTTCTTCTTATAATTCTCCAAAATGTTCTTCTCAAAATATTAGGTTGTAAGATGTACTTACATTATTTTCGGATTTTTTAAAATATTAAATTGAAAAAATTCTTCTTCTTCTAATTCTCCAAAATGTTCTTCTCAAAATATTAGGTTGTAAGATGTACTTACATTATTTCTGAATTTTTAAAATTAAATTAAAAAATTCTTCTTCTTTTAATTCTCCAAAATGTTCTTCTCAAAATATTAGGTTGTAAGATGTACTTACATTATTTTAGAATTTTTAAAAATATAAATTCTAAATTCTAAATCTCACAACTCATTCTTCATAATATTTCTTCATAGAAGCTTGATTATACACTCCTTTGATTTTTCCTGAAACGATTTCCCTCAACTCATATGTATTGTTATGTTTATCATTTACCACAACATATGGTGTTATATTGTACTCTACACTGGCCCATATTATTTATACTTTTGTAAGTTGATCTTCTCTTTTTCTTTCTTATAAGTTTTCTTTTCTTTTCTATATACCCAGGAAGATGGACGATTTTCTTTATGTCACTGCATTGCTCATATTTTTATTTGTCATGTTCATTTTCTTACATAGTCTTCACTCATAAAACCCAGTTTTGTTTCTATGTTTATTCTTCGTATCATTTCCTTTCAATGATATTTATTCCGTCTCCTTCACCGTTGTTTTTCGCCATAGTCGGTTATCATGATCTCTGTCCCTTTTCTTGATGGTGTGTGGTATCTGTGTCAACCAGGGTCCATCATCTCGGTTGCTCTTATAAAATTTACCTTAGGGCGCGACACTCGGTTATTATTACTGTTATTATTGTTATTACTAAATTTATCATTATAGTAATTTCGGTTAGGTTGGTAAGGTCTGTTATCATTATTGTTGGGATATGGATTTCTCTGACTGTATGGGACATTATTATGTTGGTATAAATTGTTTCTATTGTATGGATAGGGGTTGTTATCCCTAACGCCGTTAGAATTACCGATACACTGGTTATTACGCGGCTGGTTGTTAGGGCCGTTGTAATTACTGTGCTGGTTCCCTCTATCATCATATTGTATACACCAATACTCCTCTGGTCCATGTTTTGTGTTACCTGACAAATATATGTGAGGATCTTCATCTGGGTTATCACTTATTATTTGTTTATCTGAAACACCATAAGCTGGTTTACCATCACATATCCACTCTGAAGGAATATATTTTAGTCTAACCGTACCCTGGAACTGTCCTAGATGGCACGTTAATGGAATACATTCTGGTGATTCACCTGTGCCGTCATTACAGTCTGGTACGATATCACATTTCCATCTTTCTGAAATCCACTGTCCAGTTCTGCGCTGATATTGATCTTGTCCACATGTCGTATTCTGTTTACCTCTGGTCCTTTCCCATTGGTACACTACTGTCTTGTGGTAAATTATCTCTGAAATTACTTCGATTCTCCTTCTATAATTCATAGAATTCATGATGTCTTTGTCATAGGTAATTGGGATATTATTGCCATCAATTAACCCATGTTTCATCATCTCCAACTCTTCCTTCGTTTTTACCAAGTTTCTTGGATACATTCTCCTTTTCCTTTGCTTAATATTTTCCTTATTTCCACTAGTTTTAATTCCAGGTACTACCATTACTAGTTCCTGCGTTTTATCATTTGGTACTTCTTCTGGTTCTGGTTTGCTATCATATTTTATTTCTTCGGTCTTCTCCTTTCTTAACTCTTCTCTTTTCAATATGTCCTCTCTTATTTCTTCACCCCAATCATCCAGTTTCTTACCTAATTCTTCTTTCAATTCCTTACTTGTGGATTCCATTTTATTCATCATCGATTCGAAGCACTCATTCGTTTTCTTTATTATTCCTTCTTTAAAATGCAGGAGCATTTCTGTTATCTGGTCCCACTCTTCTTGTGTAGGATCTGCCATTTTTGTTTGTCGTTATTCCCTTGTTATTATCTTTCTCTGACTTTTTAGCTGTTGCCTAGCTCCAACTAGTGATTGGGCAGAATGTATTGGCCTTCCAATCGCTAATTAAAGCCCCACGTTGGGCGCCAATTTGTAATAAAATTAATAAGATTGATGTGTGAATCTGTAAGTTGTAAGGTGTTTAATTGGTGTGGCTCTCGACGTCTTACTGGCCTGAAACACTTCCTTAAGTTTCCCAGCTGGTCGAGTCCCAATGGTAGCAAGACCGGTCGAGTAGCGTAAAGTTGATGAAGAAATAGATATGCTCAGCTTCACCGAAAGTTTCAAAACAAAAATTATTGTTTTGAAGGAAATTAAAAAAAAAATTATGTTTATAAAAAAAAATAATAAAAAAAAATTTTAATTTTATTAATTAATTAATTAGGATCAATTAATTAATATAGGGCTGTGAAGTTTTAAACAGTGTAATGCTCTTCTGAAAATTTTTATTAAAGTTTTAGTATAATTTAAATAATCTATCACCACTCATAAGACTGTCTGTAAACCAATCGATATTTGTTTACCTTTCTATTTTTTTAGGTTATCTTCACTTACGGGTGGTAAAGTCCTTGTAGATTATCAATTAGAATTATATTATTGGTAATTAGTATTATTGAAGAAATAAAGAACTATTAAGTATTGAAAAGTATTAATGTTTTATTAAGTAACAGCAATATTGACTCTTATCGATTAGTATCGATTCTCAGGATATCGAAAAAAGTTACAAGTATATGTTATAAAAATTATATAGGGTTCTTTAAACAGCCAGTTATTACCAAAGTCAGAGAAATCGGGCTTATATTTAAAAAGTATAACGTTACAATCAAATTAATAGTTATTAATAAACACAGACATTGAATAATAAATTGTAAATATAATAATTGTTTTCACCAAACAGCTGTGATGAACCAAGAAGAGGCACTGGGTTTGTCAAAGCAAATGGCCGCCGTCAAGTTGATCAAAATGTGACTCGTCCCTGCTGCGTTCCAAATAATGTATTTTGACGCAATATTTCTGTTCTCGTGTCCGCAAATCTCTTGTTATATGTTGTGTAGTGACTGGTGTAGTGATTCTGGGTTGTATTTAGTGTATCTGTATAATTATTAGTTCAAACACTTTCTCCGATTCCGTCACTAATTTGGTTTAATGTATTATACAGTTTTCTAGTGTTTATGGTGTTTTTCGGAGTAGATTTATATTGTTCTGTGTTATGGAGTGTTACTTGATCGTTTCTGTTATAATATGATAGTTTCAGAAGTATTTTACAAGTCACTCACGATTTCACAATAACTCACTATACACTCGCTTTGTATGACGATTATAGGTTAGGTTATTCACGTTATCAAAGGTATGTCATGTTAACCGTTCAACTACCAATAATTAACTAACTGTTTCCTTCAGTTTCAATTAAACTCTTAGCCCATATAATATTATCCTTAACATTGTTCAAATATTTTTCACATCCTGTATGCACTTTTACATTTTCACTATATGAATGCCTATACTTTGGTTATTTGTCAATTTTATTCACTAGATTTGATTTAAATTAATCTTTCAGTTCATTCTGGTTATTTTCAGATTAAATAATGCCATTTTATAGTGTTTTCTGTCCAAAAAAAATAGTAATTTCACTTTCAGTTTGGTATACTGTGAAGAGTCAAAACATCAAAATTTACTTCCTGTCATTATATAAATTCAGCCATTTTATCAGTTATATTTAATATTAATAATCCTATATTGTATTAAAAGGTTCCTATTCCCTTATTTTCTGGTAATTAATTGAATTAGTTGTATTCTGAAACATTATTCTGAAATATATGACTCCCATGTCTAAATTTCTGAGTTTAGTCATTTTATTTTTATTTATAATTCTGAATATAATTTATTAAAATCTCTCTAAATGGTATGTGCAATTATATGGCATGATCTCAAGTTTATTTTGTCTAAACCCCTTTTGTTTATTTGCATTTAAATGAGCAATTTCTCTGTTTTGATGAAGTTTGGTTTCCATTCTTTTGGCCTATGATTTTTTTAACAATTTTTCTTACAAAATAATTTACAAACAATATATGATGTGTGATACCCTCTCTGACTTTTACAAATAGTATTATAAATTAAACATGCTTTCAAATTACACAAAAACAACTAGTATTGGCCACAATACAAACAATAGTCAAACAGAATAAAGAATATTTTTTTTAAATAAATGGTTGTCTTCAAATCAGACATTTTGCAACAAAATTCCCATTTCCAACATGGAAATATGGTTTACAACAAAGGTTTTTTACTAACTAACATCTTAATTACCCTCTATTATTTACAAGTGGTAACTATTTTTATAGTTCTGATGTTAGTTGTTACAGACCCAAACAAATGTCCTTATATCTAAAACATTTTTAAACATTCTTATACTATATACATTAAAACCTTATATTTATATTCTTATTTCTAACTATTATTATAAGTAGGATTCTACAGTTTTTATACCGTCTTTTATACATTGTCTTTGGGGAATTGTACCCTGTCATTAACAAATAAATAGTATGAACCGTTCAAAAAGCACTATGAAATCTGTTTTTCTTTTTTCATGTAAAACAAAAATGTTATTTTAAACAGATTCATGTCTTATGAACAACATATTGTCACAGTACACATTTTAAGTCATTGAAAAATGCATATTTCATTGCATCCAATGTTTGTGATTGCCAAGCATGAAACACAAGGTTCATTTTTTATAATACCCAAAACTATCACTGGTTCACTTTCACTTATATATTATGTTAATGCTAAATGGTCGTATAGTCTTATCAACATAATAAATTGGTTAGCGTTTTTTCAATGGAGATTTGTTCCATGGGTACTATATTATTGTTTCATCTTAGTTCACAGGAAACTTTTACTTTGTTCACTTCTCTCTCTTAAATTTATATACATGTGGTTTTTATTTCGTTATACTTTTGTTTTTAGATATTTATTTTGGGGATATAGGGATTTGGGTGTCTTTTATAAGAGCATGACGTCTTCTTCAGGATGCTGCCCTCTTCTTCTTTCTTCAGTCTTCTTTTCTCCTGCCTTCTGGGACTGGTATCTTCTCCATCTTCTTCTTGTTGCCATCAGGTTTCTTGGGATCCTCTCCATCTTCTTCTTTAATTCAGAAATACACAACCTGTATTGGTTGATCTTGGCTTATTTTAGGGTTTCTCTTCTATTTATTCTTCCTCGTTGTGGGTTTGGTCATATTCAGTACTGCTTTGTTATTTACTTTTTACCTTCCTGGGTTATACCTTGAAAACCTTTGGTTATGAGACTGGTTTTGGATGACTCATCACTAGTAACTCCTTTTATTTTAACTTGTATTTTCTTTATAATAATGATTTCTTTCCACAGTTGCTATGAATTAATCTATTTATATTAAACTTAATGCTTTCTTCCAAATTTAAATATTATAACTTCATTATTCTAATGATCAATTGCCATTCAATATTATGCATACATCTGTCACGCTACACTGTTTACTTAGGTTATAATATTTTCTTTGTGCTTGAACGCTGTTTTGTGTATTTAAAGTTAACCCTTCAATTTCAATGCAGTTGAATATAAACAATTATTAATTCAGTAGACTCTATAGTTTACATAAAAACTCAGCATAAGGGCAGCCGTCTTCAGGCTAATTATAAACTACAGTCAAGTTGAAAGAAATCAATGAGTGATAGTGTCAACAAAATAATAATAACAAAAGTTCAAGTAATATGTAATAAAACGATTAAATAATACAAATAAATACTTACTACGAAAAAATACACAACACAGAAGCACAATATACACGAACACTTGCACATCAAGTTTCATTGACCTTGACCTTGTTAGTGTGCAAGTATTCGAGTGCATTGTGCTTGTGTTTTGTGTGTGTTGTGTTCTTATAGTAATTTGTATTATTTAATATTTTGATTATATGTTACGTGAACTTTTGTTATAATTATATTGTTGATTCTCTGTCACTCGTTGATAGAATATTATTTATTTATTTACACATATTAGTTTACAATTAGCCTGAAGACGGCTACCAATCGTTTGGGTGACCGAAACGTCGCATTTATATTTTTCCTGTGATGGTAAAAGCCGTCGTCAGTTAGTTCAAATTGAAGCGACTGGAATCCATCGCAGCCGTCATCTAAAGAAGTTGGTGAAAACTCTAGGATGTGAAAACTGAACTTAGATAAAACCGAGACGCTGCAGAGAGGGGTTGTCATTAATATAATATTTAATTTATTAAGACTTGTGAGAAGGGGGGACTTGAACGTAATTTTTGTTTGTTTTTACAAAATGCTAAACGAAAGTTTTAACGTATCGTAGAGTACACTCTGATTTCGCGCTGTGATAAAAATAATGGCTAGAAAACGATACAAAATATGCGTAACTCAGTTATGATTGTATACTTTGAATACTAAAACAAATGTTATGTGTGTGTTTTGTGGTAGAATAGGAGGGTGAATTTGTTTGTTTCACTGTATTGTATCGTTTTAGGCCTCCAAATATTCAGTTACCGCAGCGATAGAAATTTATAGTTCTTCACGTTAACTCAATTTTTCTGTGTGTTGTTTATCTGTGTTCTGATGCGTTAACGCGCGCGTGCGCACACACACACACACACACACACACGCGCGCGCGCGCGCAATCGTAGGCGTGTAAAGTAAAGAAAAGAAAATTCGACTTCTACCATTGGTTAGGCTAATTACAAACAGAGACTACCGCTCAGAATCAGTGGTAGTCTCAGGTGTACAGTAACACAATAAAAATAATATGTAAAAATTTTACAATAAGAAAGATCTATAAACAAAAAGATCGTGTTAATACTGCACAGAGAAGCAAAATATAAATAAAACATGTACAACCTCAACTTATTATCAACAAGGTCGTGTGTAAGAGCCAAGTCCAAGTCCAAGTTGGCGGAGCAACAGCTGGTCGTGCTCCGGTGGTCGCAGTGTCCGGACGATCCCGATAACTGCATGTTGCCTGCTTGTTACCATGATTAGATCTCGCGCTATCCAAGGAATGGAACCTCCGTTTGATTATTTTGGAGGGACAGGATGATGTTATTTTTCTTGGACCCTCGGACCTCGAAAAGACCCACGACGGGAGAATTGGTGAGACCTCGGAGACATTTCATTTGAGAGGTAGGAATTGCGCGCCCACAACGGGCAGGGCGCCTCTAACCGCTCAGGAAAAGTCGCCGAGGCCTGCCAAGCGGCAGTGTCGGGGCACGGGAGACAGCAATAGAGGAGGAAGCGCCCACCAGAGGGCACTGAGCACGCCTAAGGCAAGCGCAGCCCCCAGTCTGTCGCCGAGCACCAGCACGGACAAGATAGAGAAGGAAGGAATGGGAGAGTGAAAATTCCTCAAGATCGGGGGATGGGCCAGACGTTCCGTAATCAACTTATGGGGGGGCGTTTGTCATTAATATAATATTTAATTTATTAAAACTTGTGAGAAGGGGGGACTTGAACGCAATCGAGCAATGCTCGGGGGCGTTTGTGTCGTCTGGGTGGTGGTCCAACATCTGTACTGAGTCAACGGATGTGAGGATGGGTCGAGACAGAGGCTCGGGTAAATAGGTTGAAGGCTAGGGTCCGAACGAATTCAGGCTTCCATCTACAAATCTATTGAACGCTCTATTGAATACTGGTACTTGAAACCTGACTGCGTCCATGACTGACTCCTTTAAGTGTATTCTGTAACGACGGGCTGTAATTCTTCAAGTACTAAAGCTGCTCACATCGTTGAGCAATCAATCCTGTTTCAACACCCTTTAAAGAAAACTTTACTTTTGCCGGCTGAAGAAGAGTAAGATTGAAACAAATAAAAATGAACGTAATTTATATAATATTAAAGACGTTAGCACTAAGCTGCTCTCATTTGTTTTACCTATTCGGAGCACAGAGTTACCACGACGCATTTCCTATATTTCGTTTTTTTTTTTGTCAGATCAGTCCAGCTCTTTTCATGTTATTTCTATAACAAAATTTTTCTTTTGCAATTGCATGCCGGTTATTCTCTACTCATTTTCCCACGTTTAACGACTTATGCAAGGCATCTCTTGTGATGTCCCAAGTTGTGATCCATCCATTTCTTTTTCCTGCTTTGTATCTTCTGTAATAGGGATTCGTTTCGCCCTTTTCGATGTTTGATATCGGTTTATGTATGGCCAGAGAATTAGAAATTTCTTTTCAAAATCAAATTTCTTTGCTGTGACTTTCGAGTAATGCTTATTCTTTGTTCTACCTCGTGATGTTATATACATTTATATTTACCATATACTTTTACCATTCGGTAGTGGGCTATTGATTACAGAAAATAAAACTTTTACAATTCTTTAGAGAACTTTAATTTTTAAACAAATCCAAGCATATTATACGATTCTAAAAAAAATAGACGGTATCTTACTATAATCGCACATACACCTATCTAGTCAGTCTACACAGGAGCTAGCCAAGAATGAAATTACAATACAAATAATTACAAATACAACAAAAAATAATTTCCAAATTCTCTGAAAAGAAAAAGAAAGTTTCTGTCTTGGTCACCTTTATATCATAAATGTTGTGATATACGCTCACTTTAGAAGTTTAGGAAAGTTGCCCACCTCCTTGTTTAGCTTCTATTTTTGTAATGTTAACTGTCTTTATTGCGAACGTTATTACTCTTGTTATCACACCGTTCTAGTCCTCTCTTAGGCCTCTATTACACTACACAACTGGTTGCATGCAACCGATTTCAAGGTTTTTAATATTATAAAAAGGAAAAGTATGTTTGTTTCGTTGTTCTGGCTAACCTCAGAAACTCGGGTATATTGATTGTAGATAACGTATTAAAATACATCCGCGTTCGTATTATGTACTTATACATATATTCGTACTTTATCTTATTCGTACGTTACGTACTTTACATTATGTACCTATATTATTCGTACTTTATCTTGACTTACCAACTCTGTCTCCCGCAATGACCGTGATTCCCGTGCACCGGAAGCAATAAGTGAATCCGTAACCAGGACCGAGCCCGTTCAGCTTTACACACGCCATAATATCGAAGAAAATCGGCCGTTAAAACTGATACTAATCGTTGCTTACTAAGACTTAATCGTAGTCAGTTGAAACTACTGAAGTCAGTTAGCTAACCCTTATAAATTCTGACTGTTGTTACAAATTACTGAGTAACAAAATAACACGTTGTTACAAATTTCTTACGATGTAAGCATAATTAAACCGACCAAAGATATAACCCTCGCTCTGCGTTCTGCACGGACCAGGAATACGTACATCTACAAAACAACGGGAAATTTTTTGTTTTTATAAACGAAAAGCGAATTTGTTCCCTGGAAAGTAAAATAGAGAGGTCATAAATCTAAAGCGAGTGTGTTCTGTCTCCGACTGGTGTGGTCCCAGTACGCAACGACTGAAAAACTTTCCGTCCGAGCCTCAGATCATCCATAAATATTATTCAGATAACCATAGAAGAACGTGAGAGTAAAAATTTCTTTAGAAAGACGAATATTTTAAGTAAATTTTCATGGATAATTCGAATAATTATAATTATATGATAAAATAATATAGTTTTAGTTGTGCGTATGAGTGTCTTGTGTGTGTCTGTGTATGTGCGTGTCCGCGCGTGCGAGTGAGAGCGAGAGAGATAGACAGAGTAAACAGAGATCTATAATAAATTTATATGTATTCATTCAATAAATTTATAATAAAATCAGTTTGTGTATGCGCGAGTGTTCATACTTACTTATGAAAATTAATTTTCTGTTGATTGTATTTATTACATAAATTTAAAGGGAAAAGAGTTGATTTTTCATAATCAACATTAATGATTATTAATGATGATTATTATTGTTGATTTTTCATTTTTCTTTTAAGATGTAGGGCGCACTGAAGTCCCTGTGTACGTTCATCTGAAACGAAGTTTACAAGATCAGTTTTCGAAACACGAAAGTTTATTCTAAACAAAACAGATTACGTTCATTTACGAGTGTATTTTGACTCGTTTCAGAGCACCTAATCAAGATTATTTCTCGAACAACTCAGCACTGGAGATTTAATGGAATAACTCTCGAGCAACGAACAAAAGACTTGACTAGTGCTTGACGTAGTAAAATCTACTTCTGGCCTGGGGGGGGGGAGAAGGTCTGTTGGACCTTCATCATTAAAGCACGGTTTAACGGCTGCTGGACCTCGACGTCAACTACCTCCATCATTTGGCCACGACCTACACCCGTTTACTTCTCTTCTGAGATCTGAACGCCCACCACCAGCATCTTGGAGACCGTTATAACACCGCCCGAGGCACGCGAGTGCTTCGGGCAGTCAATAACTTCGGTCTAAGGCATCATCGTACCCCGTTTACCCGCCAGCCGGTAACTCCGGCCCAAAAACCCACCTGCCTTGATAAGCTGATTACCTCAGCTGACATCTCCCGTAAAATAAGCGGGATCTCCCAAGGCCCGGATGTTGGCTCAGACCACATCCCTATTCTTCTCGTAATCTCCTACGGCCACATAAAATACCCCACCCTTAAACCCCGCACGATGGCCGTAACAGACTATAACGCTGCCAACTGGCCTCTTTTTTCACAAGCTTTAGCATCACTTATATCCCCACTTCCCGCCCCATCAACCACCTCCGCACAAACCGACGACTACAATGACTTCCTAACTACATCGATTCAGACGGCGATGGCACAGGCCATACCTACTAAACAGGTCAGATACTCCCAACTAAGGCTCCCTCCCCCTGTCCTTGCACTGATACGCGGGAAACGCTGGATCCGTCGCCTCTTAAACAGAGATCGGCGGAACGACCATCTCCGCTCGGAGTATAGAAGACTCTCAAATGCTGTCAAGTTCGCCATAAAAGACTTTCGATCTTCCCGCATTGAGAGCCTATGTACTTCAGTACAGGATTCCTTTCACACAGACACGCCCCGATTCTGGAAGCAAGTCAAACGACTACATAACCCGCCCAAAGCCGATACCCCTCTCCTGTCAGACGACCGCCTTCTTGTCAGCGATGAGGAGAAGGCTGTTGCCTTTCGGGACTCTCTCCAGTCTATCCATAGCCACCCCGTCAGCCCGGATTTTGACGCCGTCGCCGAACACTCCATAGACACTTTCTTGGCTAACCACGCTGACCTCTTCACCCCTTATGACGTCCTGAACACAGACCACGACCATCCGCTGGAGCAGCCTATCGACCCAAACGACATCAAAGACAGACTCACTAAATGTAGAAATACTGCCCCCGGTCCCGACGGAATACCAAACCGCATGTTAAAAGTACTCCCTGACACTGCCATCGAAGCCTAGCGGGTCTATATACCGCAAGTCTCCTCCTCGGATACGTCCCACGGGCCTGGAAGCACGCCCATGTCCTCATGTTCCCCAAACCGTTCAAAAACGCCAGCCTCCCGTCGAATTATCGCCCGATTTCTCTTACCCCTGCAATCTCCAGGCTTTTCGAGAAAATCCTCATCGCCAGGATACATCCCCATCTACAAACTCATAGCGTCCTCCCCAGTACCCAGGGCGGATTCCGCCCTGGCTACAACATATATGACCAACTTGTTCGGGTTATCAGCGCCATCCAGGACAACTCGGCCCGCAAACGCCCGACCATCTTAGCCTTACTCGACATCCGCAAAGCCTTCGACTCTGTCTGGCACAACGGCCTCCGTTTCAAGATCCTCGGATGTCACTTTCCCCCAACCATCATCAAATGGCTCTCCCAGTTCCTGGATGGACGCACTGCACAAGTCCGAGTCCGCCAGCATCTCTCGGCACCCTTTCACCTAAATGCCGGTGTCCCCCAGGGCTCCGCCATTAGCCCGTTACTGTATATCATTTTTACCACCCCCACCCCCATATCGTTAAGACACTCCTCCCCCCCGCCAGCTCTACCCTACCGATCAGCAGGCCTAGCCCAGTATGCAGACGATACTGCCTACTGGGTTTCAGCAGGCGTACACTGGCAAGTCACATCAAAATTACAACAAATCCTCCAGCCTTTCTTCGCCTTCTGTAACATTTGGCGAATCAAAGTAAACGCGGACAAAACCCAAATCAGTGTTTTCAACTCCACCGGACGCAACATGAATCATTTCTATAATACACCAGTCCGCGTAGGCCCATCATCAGTACGCCCGAAGCGTGATTGCCAGTATCTGGGCGTCACGCTTGACTCCAAACTTACCTGGCGACCACATATCAAAAGAACAACGACCATCGCCCGTACCCGCCTCCGTTCTCTCAGAACCCTCAGCCGACTAAACTACTGCTCCAGCGACTTACTAGGCCGCATCTACACTACCTGCATTCGTCCCATCATCACGTATGCCCACCCAGTTCTCCTTACCGCCTCCACTGCCTACCTAGATCTCCACCGAGTCACAGAACGACGAGCCCTAAGACTCATATACCGCCGACCACGCTTCACGAAGACCCCCCAACGCAGCTCTGTATGCGCTAAACACCCGCTTCCCTGACCTAGACTCCTTCCTCGTTAAGTTAAACTGGAAGTATTTCCGTACAGCCTCACGCCGCACTTCCATACAATCAATAGTCCCTTCAATAAACAGAAATACCCGTAACACAAGCAGACCTTCCTACTTAATAAATCGCCTCCTTACAACAGCCAATGGTCCTCCCCCTCGACTCCCCCGCCGTCAGCGTCAAAGACACAGACACAATTAAACACGCATACCAATCCCCCGCCCATGCTTCATTTCTCCCCAGCGGTAGCGACTAGACACACTCATGCAGCCTAAATACTCAACACTCTGCTAAATTCCCCCACACTCAAAAACTCTAAGCCCTATCTTCGCATCACCACATGAAAACACAAATTCTAGTTCCTCACACTTACGTCCCTGCTTGTAATCCTCAAATCTGTTCCTTCTGCCTACCTTGACGGCACCCTGTCGCCACCTAACAGCCTTGGCGACCTGCGTTACACGTCCCTGTCTTGGCCGCCCCCCCAAAAGATCATCGAAGAAGAAATAAATAAAACAAAATGAATGAATAAATATACCACCAAACAACTATAATGACCACATCCATCTACCTCTCCCGTTCGCATATGGCTACCAACTACACTTGCACACAATATAACAAGCAATACACTCCCAACTTCGTGCCTCCACCTTCTCAACGGCCCGGTCAGCTGGCGTACGTCCCCCCTAAAATCCCATACCCACACGGCTGAAGGGAGCTTGCCTCCAAAACAGCCCGAGTCCGACCATATTGGTCGGTCTCAAACAACGAAAAAAAAACGGCTGCTGTAACAAGAGTAGTTCGCGAGCGCTTCGAGACGTCGCAACTGCCTAGTCAGCACAGTTTGTTGTAACTATGCATAGTTAAAATTCGACAAAATATAAGGCAATAACAAAAAGCTCAATACAAACCAAATTTAAAAGATTTAAAAATTTTGATAATTAAATATAACAAAACGTTACAATACTTCGTTCGTTTTAAAAACATGTCTATTTAACATTTTGTCACTAGAAATACAATTAGAACTAGTTTAAAATTAAGTAAACTTATATCTAAAGCTTTTCTTAATTTCTTTTATGGTTTTGTTTGAAGAACAAAACACAGTGGTCTAAGCTCCTGTGTATCGTTACAAGATTGAAAACCTACTATAATGGCGGTGTCAGGCTCCCGTCTCGACTTAATAAAGTTGAATTGTTGGTTTTCAGAAAAAGGGATTGAATTTTTTAAATATAATTTGGCTAACAAAAATCACTAGTTCGTTAATAAACAGGTCTACACAAAAATCAGTTGCAAACGCCCGAAGAAAATCTTATAGGCTTTATTAACGTTCTGTTATGTGAAATGTAAAACTAGTAACTGGACAGAAGTTCATTTTATGTTAGTTGTTTTCTGCACCTCTATTGGCTTGTTTTTATGAAATAAAAATTGATTAAGACATACTATTATTATGCATTACAATTCTAGATGTGACAGCTCCAACTTTTCGTCCCTGCCATAGTCGGCTGACGTTCCCTGTTTATTTTAAATGTTGTTTTCTGGAACTGAAAAGTCAGTAAAAATTCTATGAGGGTAACCTGTTGTTATGCTAGCGGAACAATTATTTCTTCTAAAAGTAACACTACACAAAAATTCAAAATTATGAAAGAAGGAAAATCCGTAGGACATAGCAATACGAATTTATATTATTAAAAATTATTTACTTACTAATAACTGCTGGAAAGATATTTTCTTCATTGTGTAGCGCTAAGTTACGCTGATTGATAAGCCGATACTTCGTAACGCATGCTTGTCAGTACACGTACATGTAGACATTAGTAAGATGTGTGTAGTAAGTGAGTAGTAAGATTTAATGTAAACCGAAGAAGGTTGAACAAAATACGGCATTGAACAAAAATAATTAATTGGACTTTTATGTTATTTTGTTTACCGGGGAATTTAAGACCTTACTACATTTAACGTACGCGACCAAAACTTGTTATGCTTTGAGAAATAATAAACTACAGCCACAGCACACGTAGCGGAAGTAGGTTACAACCGACAATTTGGAGTGGCACTAGACCAAACCGCGTGTGTTGTTTGCTATCTGACTGTTCCTCCCTCTTCGTAATTTATAGCGAAACGTTCCTCGGCTCTGGGGGACGGAGATCGTTGTTACAGGAAATTATAATTGTTGATTAACTTCGTTAGTTCACTGTTCGGATAGTATTAAGGAAGATGAAGCGTTCTGGTAAATATTACTAATGATTACTCAGTGTCAACGCTAAGGCAGCATTACTCGGATTACACTAACCATTCACAAATGAGAAACATTTTTCCACTGGTTCTTTTCACCGTGGTAGTGACGCTCCATTAGACCATCGGCTTTTGTGGAAAAACAAGAAGTATACTCGCTGATTTGTATGGTTACGACTTTAATTTACATTACATTAAAATTAAAATTATATAAAAGTTAAATTAAAAATATATTAATTTAAAATTAAAATTAAATCAAATTAAAATTAAAATGTATATTTAAATAAAACCTTAACAAATCAAACTTTTGTTTATCTATTTTAAACCACAACAGTTTTGTGCCTGCTGTTATTAGCAGATATGAAATATAGTGTTCACCTCGAGCAGGCCACCACGGGGATCTTGTAAACTGTAAGAAGTATCGAGAACTTTAAATGGGAGACATTTCGTACTTGCTGTGGATTTTTAAAGTAGGCCTATGGATTAAAATTTTAGAATTTTTTTAGCCTTTTTGTCAATATAGCAGCTAGTTTTATTTTTTAATGATAACTACTACATTTTATGATACTTCCAGAGGAAACATGAAAGTTTGGTGTTTTTGTTTACTCTTTGCATTTTTTGTAAACTTTATTGTTTAGCAGCTATGGTCCCATCGAAATGCCGTGAATTAGTTTTACTTTCGAATCGGTCTAATGTCAAAGGTCTTATTTTCTACTGATTAGGAGTTGAATAAGTATTTAAAGCGTAGCGATAAAAGATATCAACTTAAATGCTAAGGACCAACTAAATCCAACTATACAGACGCCAGCTTGATGTCGTTTAAAGGCGAATGCACCGATCACCCGGCTTCTTAATTATAACATAATTATCCAAATAAACGAAAATGTAATCAATCTTAATTATAGTCATCATGTGTGTAGACAATTATGGTTTTAGTCCGATTTGAAGGTAAAATACAACCAACCAAAAATCAACTGAAAAACAAATTTTGTGATCTCCGGCGATCCACAGCTCTTAAAATTTTTTTTTACTGCAATTTAATTACGTCTGGCGCCGCCTCTCGCATCCTAGCTTCCACTGGCGCCGGTCTAAACAGTCCTGTTCTGTAAGTCCTCTTGGATTCATTGCATCTTCGACGTCCATTTTCCATGAATGTTTAGGTCTTCCTTTTTTCTTCTAGAGGGTGGAGTCCAATCCCATACCTTCCTTGGCCGTCTCTCATCCGACATTCTTTTTAGGTGTCCAAACCAATTCAGTCTTCTTGCTTCTATAATGTCAAGGTGATTCCCATCGCTCGTCTTATCTCTACATTGCTCACTGTATCTAGTCTTGTTAGTCTGCAGCAGCTCCGCCAGTAATCCATCTCCGTAGCTCTTATTATGGATTTATTTCTTTTATTAATTTCCCACAGTTCTGCTCCATATAGGCCTATACTTTCAACTATAGTTTTATATATTCTGATTTTATCTTAAACGGTAAAGTTTAAAAAAAGTAGTAAGATTAAAATAGTCTTAAAATTGCATCCTCTACTTTAAAATGCTATAAAAGTAGGATTATAAAAAATAAAATGTGGGAAATGGCGGGAAAATTTTTAAAATTGAAATCATATTCAAAAACAAAAAAATTAGGAATGGTTTCCCATTTAAGTTTATAAAAGTTTCTTACTTTTACACTTTACAAGAGCCCAATAGTGGCCTGGTTGAGTTGAATACTCTGTACAATAAACAGCAACGCAAGATAACTGTTGAAATTGTAGGGCCGATATCAATTTATTGGGTTTGTGATTCACAATTGTCAATTTGTAACAGCCAGCTATCGCGTTGGGATCAAAATCACATACGATACGTATAAATTGCTGTCACACCATTAAAAACCTATATAATTTATAGAAAATAATCAATTTCTGTGATCGTAGAATATCTTAATCTATTTTGTGTGTTGATGCTGAGTGAAACTACACTGCACAATACACAAATAGGAGCATGTTTATGGTTGCCTGAAGAGGGTTCTGTGTGTGTGATACCGTTGGAACTAATGGAATAGCGCGGTGACATGATAATCTTTCTGTAACACCCACGGACAACACGGAATAGCAATATACCTATGAGTTTGCTGGCGTGATATCTTTTTAATCTTGATCAAATATTGACTAAAACTTAATCTTTTTTATCATATACGTAGATCAAAGAACACACTTTACCAAAATCTCAAAACCGTTCCAAGCTGAATCTAAGTTTGCGTACAGATACATTATTGTCTCTTAAAAGAAAGAAAACGTTTGCGAACAGTTTAGAACAAAATTTATTGTAAAAAAATTGTTAAATCGTTTCTATCGAATATCCCGATGAATACGCTAAATACGATTAACACTTCTTACATACACCTTTTACATAAAAGAATTTGTATAAATATAAGTGTTTGTTGGTATTCAGTACATATAATTGCTGATTGAATGTTCGCAATCAATAATTACATTAGAATATAATTTACTAAACCTAAGTTTTGAAGTAATATATTTTTGCACTATTAGTATCCCTCGGCACATAACAACCAGAGCTATGTATATAACCGAAGAAGAGGAAAGCAAAAATAGCAATAATAACGTGAACATAAAAGCTTACAGGCACCAACAGTACGATAGTTTTATTGTGACTTAAAGGAGGTCAGTGCTAACAGAAAGCTGACCGACTGACTGAAGGCATTCGGGGTGTTTTAGCATCCGGGATTGTGCGTGCTGTCAGGCTTGCAGTTCGATGAGTGTCAATTTCTTTAGGTAATGTCGCGGGCGTGGTTTTGCAGCAAAAGAAAGTTAGGTTGCACAAGGAACTAGCGAGCAAGTCGGAGGAGGCGTAAAGTGTTCTTTTTAATTTTAGTTTTACAGTTACACTGGTGGGGCCACCAGTCTGAGTCCGGCTGCATAGCTTCCTCTGAAGTTTATGCGCGGATGGTTAGAGCCGAACGTCTGTGTGACACATACGTCGGGTGGCACGTCAGCGGCTTTAGGTAGGATACTGAAGCTTAGTCCGGCGACGTTGGCAAGGAGGCTTCGGACGTAAGCCCGGCCGACCGGCGGACAGCAATGCGACCGAGGTAGCATTAGTCGGTTCTTGTTATGTCTGGATGGGGTTACACCACTGTCTGTCCCTACGACTGAGGCGACGGCTCCTCGCTTTCTCCTGGAGCTGATCCACGCAAAGATAGAACCGTGTTGATGTGGGGTCAGATGTCAGACGTTTTCAATTGGGTGCCGTGTCTGTGATCGGCAGCTTCCGAATGGAGAAGAAGGAAAATAACGCAGCTTTTTATTTCAGAAAGAGGAAGATGACATAATAAGATTGATCATTTTGTAGTCTGCGGTGAAGTGAGTGCTAGGATTGGTAATCAGCCAATACCTCAAATTATCGGTCCGCGCAGCAAATATGTAAATGGAAAGAGACAAATGTTGATGGAGTTTGGTGCAGTTAAAATTTTTAGTAGTAATTCGGGAAACACCTTAATAATTAAAACTGAGTTGTCTGTGATACACTAGGATTGTCTGTGTAACAAAGGTAAAAAACGATGATCGTAGTACAGAGAAAACTGGTGGAAGAGTCGTAGGGAATTAAATGTCAATTAAATGGGGTATCTCCCCCACCAATAGAAACATTATCTCCTTAATACCAATACAGTATAAGGATCTACAAACCAGTCGTAGATAGTATTATAACATATGGTTATGAATTATAGACGATTAATAAAAGAAACCTCCAGAATACGAGCTGAGGAAATGGACTGCTGGCGTAAATGCTGCCAGTTGACGAGAACCGACAGAACAAGAATTATAGAAATTAGAAGGCGTATGGAACTTAGTATTGTTATACTGAAGCTGTTGACCGCAAGAAACTGAAGTGGTTCGACTGTATAAGGATGAGAGATGAGAGGTGAACTAAAAATGAAAAACATTGCGATTCCCCCACACAGATTAAAAAGACGCAGAGCGAGAAAAAGTTGGACGACGAAGTAAATGCCGTCATGGAAGACGAAGGACTCACAATGGAAAGTATATTTAACAAATGAAGATAAATGATGTCAGTAAAGGTTAAATGAAGGTAAACCAACACTAGAGACGGAAGATGGGCCATAAACTGTGGAAGCTAGGATGATACAATCGGAAACAGATGTAAAGAAACCTCGTCATTATAATATTTTTAAAATTATTGGTACCTTTTTTCAGGAAAAGTCCAAAAGTTCAAGTTCAGTTACTGAGTGTAAACTGGCTAAAATAGTAACTGGAAGGCCAACATTAGAGCAAGTTAAAAATTTTTAATTACCTTGTATAAGTTATTGCCTGTGGCAGTATCAGTGATACTGAAACCAAATTAGGCAGATTTCAAATGATAGGCCTATATGGAATTATCCACAGAGTATTGAGACAACGTTAAGAGAGACACAAAACCAAAGTTTTACAAGACCATGGCCGAACAGGTATTGTTATATGGATGTGAGAATTGGGCGCAGAAGAATTTATACATCAGCAGTGACACTCTTAGGTTGTACTAGTTTGGACAGGCTGAGGAACGTAAACACAGGAGACGAACTAGGAATCGGGAGCATTGTGGATGACACGTGAGGCTATACTAGAGATGGAAAATATGGGTGAAAAGAATACCAGTGTGAAGCATTCCACGCGCCTTCTGAGATACAAGCCGATGGGAGGGAGAAGTGTACGAAGACCCAGAAAGGAAACGAAATACAGCCTTTGAAGTCGGAAGGGCCATTCTGGAAGTGCAGAAGATGGAAAAGAATAAGCTATTATTGTTCTACCAAGAAGAAATGCACATCATCACACACATCCTATGTAGCTTTACAATACAGATTTGTTTTTCTTAACGACGTGCGAACTTTCAGACAATGATGCGTACGTTTCCAGTCTACCATTCTGCTGGGCTTGCTAAGAATATTATTGTAAATAGAAGTCGTAAAACACAGCTGTCTCTTAAAACAGAAATCGTCAAAATTCTCAGCTCACTGAGAGAAGATCAAACAACCATTTAGCCATGTTTGAACGCGTTGTTTGCTTTGGGAAACGCTAAACAGAGTGGTCACTTTCGGATTTAGAAAACAAACAAATTCAGCCTTTCCTATCCGTGTAGTGACTGACTGTTTCATTTGCACCTCAGTCACGACGTCTCCTTGTAGCGAATCACAAACTTGTTTACACATTTGTAATAAACCTGAACAAAAATTATGTGAAGTTTACCTATTTTTTTTTTATCAGCACTCGCAAAGATTAAGTGTTGGACAGTGTACATCGCTTTAAGTGTAAAGTACACACTGACGGAAATATGTTTGCTCCTGGTATATGTTTGCGGTCTCTTTCAGCTTAAAAGTAATCAGTGAGTGACTAGTAGGGTTAACCCAGTCCTTTCTTTCCTGAAACATCTGTACTAGTCGGCCAAACTACAGTCGTCGCTGAAATATTCTTGTGATTAAAGATATCATCATCATTACGGCTTTAAATTCTTTGGGTAGTTATAGCCTTGTGCCTCATGAAGTGATAAGTTACTTCACCCCCGCAATTAAATATATAGACGATGTAAGAAAACAAACCCTCTGTTCACACATAGGCCTACAAATAACTAGCAGTACTACTACACATTATACAATATACACAGCTTTCAATATACGACTAATATACAAATATTACAGCACAGGCTGGTAGCTACGATCTCATTCTGGGAAGGTTCTGGAGGGTCCTGGGGGGTTTAAGATTTTTTTGAGAATAAAACTACAAAAAATAAATGAAAAAGAACTTGTTATCTGGTATTTATTTTGTTGTAATCAAGAAGGTAGTTGTGGGAACAAAAAGATTATATTAATAGATGTGCCAAATTTAACTAAATTATGTAACATCCAAACGGACATCTTACATTATAATAGAAACAAAATAAAGGATACCAGGAAATTGGCACAAATTTTCTCCCATATTCTGAAGACGCCGATTGTGTTAGACGTTTGTTTTTATAAATTTTTTGAAATTCGCCTTTGTGAGTACGTGACTGTAAATATTTGCAGCACATAGAATTAAATCCTTCTACTAGTATAATCACAAAATTAATAAAAGATTTTTTACAGAATGGTCACTACAGGCCTTCAAAAACAAACATTTGAAAGTTTCTGTACGGGGTACGAAAATCTGTGATTTGGCCGCAAATTTCATCTTCTTCTTCTTTACGACTACAGCCCAACTTGAGCTCTAGCTTCCAACACCAATCTTCTCCAGTGTCACCTATCCATTGCCATCTCAGTGTAATCCCTCACATCCATTCTTCTTAGATCTTCCAGCACATCATCTAACCATCTTACCCAAGGTCGACCCCTGTTTCTGTTTTTATAGACTTGCGCACTCAGGATTTTCTTTGGCATACGCTGATCATCCATCCGCTCTAGGTGACCTACCCACTGTATTCGTTGAGCATTTACGAATCTTACAATGTCCTCATGCTTTAATAGCTCATCTGTCTCTTTGTTATTTCTTATTCTCTATTCCTCATCTTCTTTAACACGTCTTACAGTCTTTCTTTCAAACCGTCTTAGTGTTTCTTGTTCCTTTTTTATTAATGTCTATGTCTCGCCTCCATAAGTAACAACAGGTCTGATGATAAATGTCTTATATTTTTATTTTTGTGTTACAACTATTTTTGTGTTTTGAACTGAGTTTGATTCTCAATAGCCTACTGTTGGCATAATGCCGTATTTCCTATTTGTATCCTGTCATATATTATCGTATTTATGGGCCCTTCATTATCTATCAGGTTACCCAGATATCTGAACTTACTAACTGCATCAAGTGAATTATCCTCAATGCATACGTTTCCTTTCTGATGCAGGAATTAGCGTGTACTAATTGCAGTTATGCAGGAATTAGCATTACTTAATTGGTAGATGCTCTGGAGAACTTGATAAAATGGGGTTCGGAACTTGGCATTCGGTCTTAGGTTTAGTAGTGTACGCAATGATGGACTAATTAAAAAATTTTAAGTATTGTTATTTTTTGAAATGGTGATAAAGCAGTAAATTAAAAAAGACGAAACAATTCTTAAGCATGAATCGAAAACCCGTGCATAACAGTAGGCACGACTGAATAACATTACAATAACAAATAAACAACTGTTTAATAAAGAAAGTTTTTAGATTTCTGTGGAATAAATTGCTGAACTATAAATAATAACGGAAACGGATTTGGATACACTGCGTTGTGAATAACCTTTTAAGAATATTCCTTTCGTATTCGTTGAAGGGACGTATTCTCAAGAACTAGGATACAAGTTTGATCTGTCCGTCAACCACCAGACAAATAATGTTTACACACCGATTATGTACTCACAAGACTACGACTACAGCGTGCATCAAATAATAATGTCGTACTCATGTAACTAATTAGCCTAGCTATTTAATTCGATTTATATTATGACAACACTTTTACCAGGATTTCTTTTTTCTTTTTTGTTTATCGTTCTGAAGTGGGATTTAACCACCAAAACCCTCTCGCTACGCCACTGTTTCAGCAGTAGTAAGAAGTGTTCAGTCCAGTCTGCTGTTGTTTTTAATCCGAGCCTATTATATTCTGTACTCACTAATTTAAAATGAACATTCGTCAGTTTTAGACACCATAAACGACTTTTGAAACATGTGACTTTGATCAACTTTTAAAGCGCCTTTCAATGTGCAAAATTATGCGAAATAAGCGAAACAAAACTTTCAATATAATGCTCATTTAATATACAAACTTCATGGCTGTGTCTTTCAAACAAAGAAAAATATAAATTAACATTCATTTTCGCGCACTGGTCAGTTTGTTTTCTTTTACGATCACATCACTTAAGCGTGCTTTTTGACACCTCAGTCAATTTCTAAAGCCAAATCATTTCAATTAACAGTGGCGTATCTAGAATTTGATCGGGGGGGGGGGGTCGAGTCAGCTTCATACAAAAGAAAAAACAAGTTAAGACTAATCAACAATACTAACTTTATAGTGGTTGAAAAAAGTGTGATAACATCCTGAAAGCAAACCCATTAAAGTAAACGGTAATAACACAATAAAAATACGCGTTATTGAAACGTTGTTTAGAAGATACTTAATGTTATTGATTATTCGAACGTATTTTCCTATATTTCATATTTCAAACGTATACGCAAATGCTGTGTAATAAACCTGTTTGTACATATGTCCAAAAAATGAGTTACTACTTTATTAGCGTAAACAGTGAAAAAAGAGTAAAATATCATCAAAATTAAGAGAGTAACAAAATTCGTCAACTTTTGTCTACCCTCTGGGGTAAAGGGGGGTTCGGTCCCGTTCGTCCCCAACGTAAGTACGCCCCTGCCCATTAAGTGCTTTTCTTTCACATTATATGAATGACGTAATGAGTATCCTCACTCCTTTGTAGAGTGTACATCTCCCTTTATTGTACCGTTGTTGTTTGTGAATTGTTAAAAATATTTTTAAAAAGTCTAACCATGATGGAAACTTTGTATTACATTAGTAAACTCTGAATAACTTTTACTAGCAATACAAATTAAAAAAACTGTGTATCCTGGCACACAGGATAGGATTTTCAATATATACGTTTATTCGTTTGTCATATCATCATTAGTTTGCAAACATATTGGTTTCCTTTTTATATTCTGTAAAGTTAAAACGTTAGTCCTTACAGTTTACTGAATTAAATTTTAATACAGTTATTCTCGATAAGCAATGACCGATTGTAACAATACACCTAAACTGAGTAGTCTCCAATTTGCCGGTTATATTGTCAGAATGCGTAATAGTAGCACAATAAAAACCCCTCGCGAGAAACATGGTGGGAAAAAGCCAAAAGATCAGAATATTGTTGACGCAGATGTGAGAATGCGAGGAAGTAGGCCTCTAGAGCGGTGGAAGCTCAAGATAGAAGAAGCCAAGACCCGATTTTGAGTTTTGTCGTCGTAGGAAGAGGACTTTTCATAAGATACTGTGTATATGACAATATTATATACACAAGCTATTCAGTATAAGCCTACATACATAGGATTCATTAATTTGTTTAATGAATATTCATCTATACTACTATTATAAACAGGTAAAGTTTGTTTGTTTCATTGTCCGGGCTAATCTCAGACACTTCTGATACGATTAAAAAAAACTGTTTCACCACCATTTTCCTTGAAGTTTGAAGATGTTTTTAGACGTCAATTTGAATCGATAACTTTAACAACCTTGGAACGGTCCCATGTCATGAAATTTCTTTATTAATTTGCATGTAGTGAAATTTTCGGCATTCTACATTCTTTCGTTCTATAAGAGATAGCTATATGGTGTCAGTAGGTGAAATGTAGAGAAATTTCCAAATTATATTTTGGTTTTTGTTCCAATGAAAGTCTTCTTTTTTTTATTTCTTTTATGAATTTGCTAACTGCTATAATTTTTTATTGTTCGACTGAGCTTTTCGTCATTACTGACATCTTCTGCTGTAATTATAAATTATAGCAGTTAGCAAATTCATAAAAGAAATAGTAAGGATGGCTGCTTCTTTTTTTTGTTGAGATATTGGCGATTTTGTAAAAAATTTGGTTGCATGGTTGGCGGTTGGCAGTAGTAGGATTCAAACGGTGCCTTGAATGGCTAAACTAACATTTGCTCTGAATGCTTGAGTGATGCGCTCCATTCCACTGGTAACGTACACTTCCTGTTGAACTCTTTTTTTGCAGACTCTCGCAGGGTACCGCTAGCTAGCTCTTGAAATTCATGTATTTAGCCTATAGCCGTGACTTCTTGTGTAAGAACGGAGACGTCATTCACTTAAAAGCGTGACTTCTAGAAATGAATAGACAGATATTTTGTATTACTATTATTCAACACACACGCGCGCACTCACATGAAGCATGCTGGAAAACATGTTTGGAGGATACTGGATTGTTTCTGACGGAAAACGATAAGAGCTGTCTGAAGACTGAGCAATTAAAAAAAAAAGAAACATTCACGTCGTTCTTTCAAGACGTTGTTGTTAACGAAGATCTTAGAGTTTGTAGCATGTGTGTGCTAAACTAATCAACAAGCGAAAATGGAACAAAGGAGGTACAGTTATCTTCTGAAGTGGCAGTAGTGATCGTTGAGATAATAATAATGGCTCCCATGTGTACCACCAAAGCAGCTTAGGAGTCAGGCAGGGTAGGCTGCCTTATGCGAGCCGCACCGCATACAAGGAAGGCAGTGTGGCCAGCAGCCAGCACTACGCTTCAGCCGCCCATTATTATCTCCAGGATGTTATCCCAGGTACTCATTTTCAACAGGCTGAGTTGACCTGGGGGCTGAAAAACGCACCTTGATTTTATGGTGCGGACCCGGGAATCGAACCCTGGACCTCTAGATTAGTAGTCAGGTGCCATACCCACTGGTCTATTGAGCCGTACTCAATAGTTGAGCACACAAGTTGTAAAAAAAAGTCGGTATTTATAAGCAGAATTAAATATATATCTTCTATAAGCCTAAGGATTTCTGAAGTAAGGTGAATATAACCGTGCATTAACTGACTTCAGTAACAGGCAAAAATTTGAGGTAGTAATTTTTGAATCAAAATATCGTTTCTGAAAGGAAGGCTTTAAAACTGAGAGAAACGATCGTGTCTGTGAAAACGAAATGAGGAAGATTTATTTTATGCAGAGGTAGAAAATTTTTGTAAAATTTTATAAAGCGTAAGATAGTTTATAAAATTATCAATATGATGGAGTAAATGTAATGTTATTTATTATATACTTTTTAAGACGAAAAATTTATTTAAAAAAGTTAACAGGAGTTGATAACATGTAGGCTATATGAAACTGAAATTTAATACGTTTAGAATAGTTTTAAAATTTAAGTAATATCCATTGGTGAACAGACATATTTGTTGCAAGTAAAGTGTATGGTTACAATTTCAAGTAAAATATAAGTATAAAGTAACAGCAATGTCCTCATTAGTTGATGTTGACGTGCGTGAGTGGAATTATAACACAATAACATACTATTAAGTTCCGAATACATGTGCGTGACATTATTAATTTTATTCGTACGTATTTCGTGTCAGGTCATTTCTCTTTGTCGATGTATCATTTCGTTGACGTACTGCTTTGCTCCTTTCTCTTTGTTGTTCCGTCTGTTGAATTTTTATATTATTCACAATAACAAAACTTTTTTTTAAATTCTGAGTAGTTATCAAGTAAGAAATAACTATTGTACTTTGTAAATCGCAATTTACTATATTGTTAAAAAGTTTTGAAATGTGTTTATTATTTTTCCGTGATGCCGAGACTCCGTCACCCTGCTGTGCACACACTGCCTCATCGTTGCGCGGAGATGAACCAGCATTTCGGTGAATTGGAGTTGGATTGGGTCTCCGTCCGGCCGTCTAGGTAACGAAACGTGATGGCGTTTCATAGCGACCGACCACGGGCTAACAGCCCGGTTTTTAGTTATAATTTTCGTTTTGCCTTACTAGTATAAAAATTATTAATACAAATAATGAATAATACACGATATAACATGATAACGAATATATATACAACACAGTATACAAAATATACAAAACAATAATGAATAATACAAAATATACTGTATATGCTGAATATCTTGTAAACCTAGCAATAATTAGAAAGTACAAATTCTTATAGTAACAAAAAATTCAGCATATTTTATTATTGAGGATATTAAAAATAATAATGATGAGAAGGTGGGAAGAGGATCAAAAGAAAAAAAGAAGATGAAAAAAGAAGAAGAAGAAGAAGAAGAAGAAAGAAAGACAGAGAAAGTAAGGAAAAGAAAAAATTTAATTTATGATAATCGGCTTTTATTATATTTTTTATTTGTATAACCTTAATATTTTAAGTAAATTGTTACTATTAGGAACAACCAAGGTTGTCCCTATGGATGTGTTGAAACGTTTTAGTAAATAGAAAACCGTAAGATGTGCGTGTTCCTGAGAAGTCGGGTTAAGTCAATTACTTTCTCCAGCCAGGTAAGTCAATATTGACTTCCTGGCCTCGTCGTTTATATATACATGTCGGGAATTAGAGACACTTGTTGTCCAGCATCATGTGGGCAACACGAGCGCAGGTCGTACTGCTGTCCTCTGTTCTACTCACTTTGGATACTGTGCACACGGTAAGTGGCCTTCAGTATATTGTTACTTACTTAGGGTGTGTTTAGTAATATGGTAAAAATTGTATTAATCCTCCTTGGCCCATAAATAAAATATTTTCTATAACATGAAACTTGACATATTTCTAGCATATATAGAATGTATATAGAATTTATTAAATATATTTAAATTTGTTAAATGAAAATATTTTAATTTTTATACTTAACCAATTATTGATTTGACACGTTGCCAATCTAAAATAGTGACCACTACATAATAATAGTATCTAAACCAGAAAGTATTCCAATCTGAAATTGAAGCTTTCTGATTTCGAATTGCGTTAAATAAGATTAAACTGAAGCAAAAAACTAATAAAGTATTAAAAGTTTTACCTAAAAAGCGAATATGTAAATGTGTTTAAACGTGTTCGTCAGAATTTGATTTCGTCTATGAAAACTTGATTTTTAAGAAATAAAACTGTATTCCGGATTATAAAGACAGAGCTGAAACACATTAATCAAATTAGAATGGAATTATTATCTATAATAAGTTATAATGAAATTAACTATCAAATCCGTGTTAAACAAACTTTCCAGCCTTATTTGTTTATTCAACCGTCGTCATTTTAGTAAACTTTAATGAATTAATACTGTTAGTAAGACAATGTTTTTATTTAAGTATATGAAAACTTATTTAAACAAAATGGACCATTGAATTATAGTAACTTAAAAATATATTATAGTAATACCAATATTACTATAACTTAAATTATAGTAATACCAATTTTAAGTAGCTAGAATTTGAAATTTTAGAGCGTAGTTCAAGATAAAAACGGCCAAGAGCAGTGGAATTGAAGAATTAGTATTTCAAAACACATTTATTATTCGTATGAAAACAATGTAGATGTCCTGCAATTAGTTATATTCTTTTTGTTGTTAAAACATGCGTTTCAAAATTATTATTAAATTTTAGTAACAATTAATTATTAAATTTATTGTTCAATTAATTATTAAATTATTATTAAAATTAAATAATACTAAAACTGTTACTATCAAACCAATTGATTTAGAAACATTAATTGCTGTTTTGCAACAGCAATGCACGGTCTTGTAATCTTTATTTGTAAACAGAATAATGAATTTTAAATTAGTGGTCAGCTAAAACAATAATACTTAGGCAACGCCGTTTTTATATTACTGTATGTGAATAAATAGTTGTGAGGAAGGAATAATTAGCAGTTAACAAGGGTCCGTTTGTCAGAAGTGTATTTATTCATAGAGAAAATCAACGAATATTTGCTACAAGTTGTCAATATAATGACGTGTACTCAAAATAAATATATATATATTCCTTAAATTAAATTTTCCCCGCTTTGTAACCCTGACAGTGTAATACGTCAGAACAGTGCACCAGAACAATATAAAATACAATACAGTATAATGTAATACACAATCCACTCCCTGATTCCCGGATTCAATCGAAAGCCACGGATTATGCACTAACTCTTACTAACATTCGTGTATGGTAGAGAAATATACGTATTCTATGTAAATTGAATATTGCTTAAAAAACATTAAACGTAAGTTAGTGAGAATCAGTACTTACACTGAACCATGATAGCAAAAGTTTATTTCAGAAGGAAATTCACTTTTATACAAAACACTAAGTATAAGTTCTTCAAATACTTTGAATTTTAGTAAGTAACATACAGTACTTGCGCGAAAATGCCTTAACAAATTTACAGTTAGTAAGCCTATGTAAAATTAGTTATTTACGTTAATATTAAAAAAATTAATTAATAATAATAAGAAGAATAATAATTTTTTGTGTGGAAAGAAAATGGATCACACCCTATCAGCAGACCTCCAGTTGGTCTCCCGATTTGTGGGACTTTCATCCACTAAAAAACCTCCTCTTATCGGGCCGGGAAAACGTTTATCCCGGAACTACTGTTCGCATTACTTCAGGGTGGCGCCTCGTATGTCGCCTACTAGATTACGTGTTGATGTTTTTCACCGTGATCCAGGTTTAGTGCCGACCAACTACTATTCGACAGGTCAAAAATTACTAGGCGTCGAACAGGCAGAAACCTAGCTTCTACGAGAAGTAATAACAATAATAATAATAATAATAATAACAATAATAATAATAATAATAATAATAACCGTAATAATAATAGTAATAATAATGACTGAACAAGTGAAACTAGTTCTGTTTTAACTCGACGACTGGCATTTGTCTGTCTGTCTGTTTATCTGTTTGTTTAGTTGGGGCATGTCATGTGATATATTTTCAATTCATCAACCGGTTAGCGTAAAACTTGAGATGCACGTCCACACCTTTACCCTATAGACCCCTTGTGTTTCCTGAGGTTGATTCCCAAAAATTAGCGAAACGGGAGGAAATTTGAGAGGTAAAAATGTTAAAAAAATCTCAAAATCCGTGTGAAATATCAAGCTAAGAGAATTTAAACAAGGATCTGAATACAATGTTTAATATGGAAAATTTAAAAACTTTTGAATACCAAGTCTGTAAAAGGGATAAAAAAATTTGAAAAAATTGGATAAATCGATGTCGAATATTAGACTAAAGGGAATTTTAGCACAAGTCTGAACTTTTTATTTACTCTAAAGATTTTAGACTTTAGGGGATTCAGCAAGAAAAGGAAGTCAAAATTTTAAGCAATTTATAAAAGTGTATGTATGGCCTTAAGTTATAAAGAATTTTATTAGATATATGCTTATAGATATCTATGGAAATATACATAAGCTTAAAAGTTAAGACTAAACTATTTGTCATTTAGGGATTACGGTTACACATTTTATTTAAAGCCAATGTACCAGTTTGTAATTCTTAGTGTTTATTGTATGACTGCCTGCTTTAAAATTGTTACTTTACTAAAAAAAAAAATTGGTAGAATATTCGGGTTTTCCTAGTTTTTCTGTTAATTGAAAAATATGTAGTACTGAAATTTATCTAATATTACGTGTATTTCTTTCAAAACAGCGAGCAAGTTCTGCAGCTCAGGAAGCTTATTAGTAATAAATTACTATATTTACATTTATAAGTTCCAACATACACAAACACACCCACCACACAAGTAACAGCATTAGAACAATATAAAACCAAAACGGTAAAATATGGATACAACAGTTCAAAAGATTCAAAAGAAAATAGGTCAAACACACTGAAGAAGTGTCCGCGCAAGCTGTCGAAAGTATGTGGTGGTACTATTGTAAGTTTTCGTAACTGGTTGTAAGTTTTCGTATTGTAAGTAGTAACTATTCGCGTACCTGGTTTTCTAATTAGTATAACATATTTGCATATAGAAAAACATTCTTGTTCAATTCGTTATATTATACTAAAATAGCTATTGTATCTTTCCAAATAAAAAACGTCTCGCATGGCTTGGCCGCGTGGAACGGATGCTTGATGATCTTTGCCCCCAAAACTGTGATGTTAAACCCGGGTTCCACCCAGACGACGGAGCAAAGAGGCTTTCAACGTGGGGTTTGACACAGCAGAAGCCTTTGATGTGCAGCAGGATGTGAGACACAGCAGTTGATATAGAAGACTCGCATTTGATTGGGGGGGGGGGGAGGTCTCTAAATTTCCAGCCTAAGAACCTGAGACCATCTATCATTTCGCAAGCAAAATTTCTTGCCCAATATTTTTCTGTCTTTTAGCGATAATTCTATCACAATTCGTTTTCATGTGATTGCGTGAACAGTTCTCGACTTCACTGTTCACGTTTTTGATAGAAATGCCATTTGTACTTGTTAGAAGTCTCTTGTTAAATCAAAAAAATATATTAAACATTATACTTATCTTTTCCGTATTGATTTTCAGCATATTCTCTATTCTATTTCGTAACTCATATCACACACCTTAAGTTGAATTGACCTTAAATGTATTGCATAAATATTAAAGTCATAAGAAAATAATTGTTTTTGTTTGCAATATAAACGTTGTGTTTTCTGAAGCACATTATTATTTACATTATCAAACAATTGAAAGAATGATCGCAAATGTGCGTTGGACAATACAATGTTTATACTTGAAGCTGGAACTAATTATTTTGCGATAAATAAATAATAACTGTTATGTCTCCGTTTTTACTGGCTAAGCAGTGTAGTCAGTGTGTCCTGCGCTACGCTTCAGTCGCCTATTATTACCCCAGGATATTATCCTAGGTATAAGTTCTACAAGCTGATCGACTTGGAGGCTGAAAACGCACGGACTCTATGATGAGCATGGGATTAAACCCGGCACGTCTAGATTAGTAGCCAGGTGCCATACTCACATAGGCATATCTACTAAACCCTAAATAAATAATATACATATATACAAACATCATTTTCTATATAAGTAACTCGACGTTTCTTGCAGTAATTATATAATTTGTGATGTTATTCAAGTGAAACAAACGTGCGTCAGGTGTTAAAAAGAATATACGAAATTATACTACTTGCAGAAGAAACAAATTGAATAACATCACAAATTATATATACAAACATATACTATTTGAACGCTTTTCTACCAAAGATACAGTTTTTTATTATATAAGTAATACTGGTAGTTATACAGTACATGTTGTAGTAGGTAGGTAGGTAGTAGGTAGCACAGGCTGTAATATACAATATTATATTGTATTATTTGTATAAATAAGTGAGGAAGTAATGGATCCTAAAAGGAAGCAAGAATTAGGTAAAGTGTGAAACAAAGCGTCCAGCTTTCACTATTCTTATCAAACATATTTATTGAAGATACAATATCGATCATGAAATAACAGACTACAACTATAAAAGTAAACGGCACATTGTATAAGATCTGCGAATGACAAAATAATCATGGTGGATTTTGAAAAAAAAATTAATAGAATGTTCATCTGAATGTTCATTCAATGTTCGGTGTGGATAAGAGGCTTGAATGAACGGGAGTTGAAGATTACTGTACAGAAAACTTTACAATACTTTATTACTATGCAGGACCGATAAAGTATTTAATATAAACATAATGGCACGTTAAAATATCATAAGTTGAAGAATTTTGATATTTCGGTCGGTCGATTACGGGCGAAATAATTTTCAGCAGGAAATTAGAGTAAGAATCGCTCGCATTAGTAACACAGAAAACTCGCATTAGTAAATATAATGTCCTGGCGAGTAGACATAGAAACATCGAAATAAGGAAGTTCTAAGCAATAACATTTGTTTGACGTGTATTACATTACAGGGTGAAAATTGGACAATAGATGAGTAGGACAGAGGTTGTCAAAGATGTACTTGAAATGTGGATATGCACGAAAATGTCAAGAACATTTTTTGGAGCAGAAGAGGAATGAATAAATTTTAGAAGACTAAGAGAGGGATGAAATTGATTTGAAAGCTGGAATAGAGAAAAGTAAAGCTTTTGTTCTGCGTTAAAAGGAAGAAACAGCGTTTCTGAAAAATCGTGGAAAGGAAAAAAATAGGAAGTCTCTAGGAGTACATGTTTGGATAAAACCAGAAACTTAATTGTTTTTGGAAATTATGGAGAGATGAAGACAGCAACTGGAGACAGAGCCACCTGGTGATAGCGACAAGACGTAGGGAAATTATTGATGAGTCTGGTTAAAGCGATTCATTAATTAATGAGTGAAGTAATACGAATCATACACAGGCCTATTTCGATAAAATTTTTGGATCATCATCATTATCCGCACTTTACGTGTTAGCCTTGGAGCCTGTTACAGTACCCATCTTTTCCGAGGTCGGCCAATGTTTTGTTTTCTTTTTGCTGTGTCGTTTTGTTTTGAACAGCAAGCTGTCTTCGTTAATTCTCTCCGTGTGCTCATTTCAACGTTTTCGATTTCGTTGGATGCACTCGTAAAGGCTAAGTATTTAAGTCTTTCCATATATTTTAATTGCTTAACATCTCTCGTCATACTTCTTAGAAATGGTGCACCATTTTATTTCTTAATCCTGTGTTCGGCATTCAGTCACCTTTCGTTGTTATCCATACTTTGGTTCCATATACTATAAAAGGCACTACAACCGTCTTATAGAACTTAAGCATAGTTTCTTCCCGTACTTTATTCTTCTAAATTTTTCTTAAAGTTCCGCAAATTTGGGTAAGTTTATTTATTTTTCATTCAATGTTATAATTAAAGTGGCTGATCTGCTCCAGTGTTCTGGCGTCCTGCTGTCTACAACAATATAGTTCATACCAACTCTATTCATATAAAGACCATCGTTTTGGTTTTGTGCACCGATATGTAACGGTGTGATTTAAACACAAACTTGTCTTATTTATTATAGAAAAGTATACCCTTGTTAAGAAATCTATTCAAAGAAAACATAAGTTCCTTTGTATTTGAATAATACATTATTTCAATTTGTCTTGTTAAATAACTTATCTAATTTTAAAATTATAGGTTCATTGTATATTAATTCAAAGTTTACTATTTACTTTGGTTAAGCTGTTTCTCGTATTTGGTTAGACCGTCTCAGGGATCCTATTTTTGTTTCTGCAAAATTTCGCGAGTGGTCGGTAAATATTCATACATTCAAAGTAACTTATAAGTCTGCTTACTTAAATGTGGCTTATTAATTGGTTTCTAACGAGTCGTTATTTACATACGTGATTTGAGTGAAGGTCGTTCATTAAGACTCTCAGTTTTTATTCCGGCTTACGTTCACAAGGCCTTCGTGAAAACCGGATAATAAAAACATAACGACGAATAGTGAATATAATAAACGCAGTGTATCTTGAGTTCAGATCAAAGTTAGAATTAAAAGAAAATAATAAAAATTACTTGTAATGTAAAACAAATAAATTATTCAAACACTTCAACGGAATCAAAATTATGTAGTCAATATAATTTGCTAAACAAACTAAGGAGAACTTGTCAAGCAGATGAAGAAAATTCTAGGACATTTTAAGACGGTTCCGAGTCAAAGTTCTGTACGTATTAAAGAAAACAGAAAACATTATCTTAATGACGGTTTTATTACGTGTACAGGGCTCGGTTCGTATATTTCATACAGAATACAGACAATATTGTTAACGTGTAACAAGTGGGTTTCCAGGTACTTGTGTGCGAAATTAAATTTTATAAATAAACGGGAATAACGAATAGAAAGAAAGTTACAAGCGGAGAAGTAACAAAATATGATTATGACTGAAATGTTAGTTTCATATCCACGCTTATGCTCAGAAAAATACTGTCACATGTTTTGTTTATATAGATTATCAAAGCTTATTAAGATGTTGAATTTGTCCTCATTATGCTACTGACGATGGCGGTGAGTTGTTTGGCCTTCGTATATAATATTTTCTTATCAGAATTAGTAGGAGATATACAGAGAAGTGTTAATTAGACTTTCCTGTTACTACTTCAAATAGTTTTTAAAAGTGGTGTAAAATCAGTTCACGAATTGTACTAAACTCTTCCAATCTTTTAGTTTTTTTTACGTCCGAAATTACACAAGTTTAACCTAAAAAAGAGGCAAACAAATTTTTCGTAGCTTCTTTGTGTTTCCTACTCTGACACTACCTCCTTTATAGACGTATAACGTTGGAATTTATTAAACCTAGGTTTAAATCAGTTAAAACGTTTAAAATGGTAAATTTATTACTTCATGTTTTTGTAACTACATTTTGTATGATTTGTTATTGAAGTGAAACTTCTTTATCGACGTATGAGAGAAATTTTATAGCAATGTAAAAAAAAATCGTCACGATTTTCGGTTACGCGCCATGTTGTTGAAGTGATTTTTTATCAAAGTTCAGTATAGTGACGTAAAGAATAATATATTAGTTTGAAAGTGATAAAATAAAAAGACTTATTATTTGTTATGTGAGAGCAAATGAGAGTTTTCATAAAAATTCAAGTAAACGTCGGCCAATAGACGAGAGAGAGGTGAACCCATGGCCAATCCATCATCCTCAATGAAAAATTGGTTATTGAAAGCAAAGTAATTCAAATTCAAGTGAATTTATAGTAAAAGTGAGAGTGATTATATATTTCGTTTGATAAATCCAACACGTGAGCGTGATTTTAATATTTATTTGAGGTTAACCTCACTTTTTGATTGTAAGTATCAGTAAATGTATATAAATCTATTAAAATTAGCAAGTATTAAAATCCAACACGTGAGCGTGATTTTAATATTTATTTGAGGTTAACCTCACTTTTTGATTGTAAGTATCAGTAAATGTATATAAATCTATTAAAATTAGCAAGTATTAATAAATATGACTGTAAATCTAGTAAACATTATTAATTCTAAAAACAATAAAAAAACAAATTAAATAATAATTTAAAAATAAAACAAAACACAATTAGAAAATAAAAATATGTATACGTACATCTTTTTTAATTATTCGTTTTTAATGATTTTTAAATAATATTAAATAATAATATTAAAATAATATTTATTTGAGGTTAACCTGACTTTTTGATTGTAAGTATCAGTAAATGTATATAAATCTATTAAACGGCAAAATTTAAACGGTCGAATACTAGAGCAGGAGGTGTAGGGATATTTCATAACTCTAATGATGTTGTCAACATTGTAACTTCAATGATAGATTTCTCTGTTTCCTGTCCTGACTTTCATGGGTCACTAGCATCAGCAGTTGGTGATTTATGTATGGCTCAATGCCAAATGGAAAATGGAAAAAAATTTTAATAGTTGTATTATATATATCTCCTAATCAGAAGTTAGATGATATTATTGATTTTCTTCACCATTCATTGTTGCCATACACCAAAGGAGGTGCCACCTTACTCCGTAACAGTAATGATAAAATACCTATGATTTTAAGTGGAGATTTTAATGTCAATTTCGCATTAGATAAATCTTTGAAGCTAGTTGAATTTTTAAGAGACAATTTAAATTTATGTCTACAAAACAGTCCACAAACATCAACAACAAGATCTGGTACTACAATTGACGCAGTTTTTACAAGGCTACTAGAATCCGTAGAATGTAAAACATATATTTCATATTTTAGCTACCATAAGCCATTAATTACAAAAATATTTAATAATGACAACAATGGTAATAATGATGCGATCATAATTGATGAAATAGAATAATTATAATAAGAGCAATGATAAAATGAATTACTCATATTATTTGTATGCATGTCTATAATAATAAAATAGCTTTAATTTAATACGGAAAAAATTTTGTTTCTTAAGCTTTATCTACCCAATTTCTGTGAAGTTGTAAATAGTAGAAAAATGATATGTCATAAAGAAGTTTCACTTCTTACCTGTGTACTCTGGTACACACACATACTTTTTTTTTTATGTTTTACATTAGTGTTTAGAAAATGAAATATTTTGTGTTTCAACGTGTACAATTCATTGAATAGAATCTGCAAGGATCGCAAGGATTTCGTAGTACAGATCTCCACATCCGAGATCAAGGGGATAGCTTTTCGTAGAGCTGACTCCATACGAGCAAAAATTGTTGCAGATGGTACTGCTTGGGAGCACATCAGTAATTTTGAATATCCGGAATGCGTCTTACATTACAAACAATGATGTGGTGAAGACGCTGCACAAGTTCAACCAGACGTGTAGGATCACCAGATAACTCTAAAATCATCGATTAAAGAAACACGCATAAAGTTCTACAAGGTGAAGGCCCTCTCAACACTTCCCTATGGGTTTGAGCATTTAACTTTAACGAATTCCCAGGCCAGTCGTATTCAAGTGGCCGAAATGAGATTTCTCAGGCACATGGCAGGATATACTCTTCAAGACCGCAAAAGAAGTGTCGATGTACGGGAGGAACTGTATACGATACAGTTATTATGAGTATACTTGTATAACTGTACGATATTACGAGTATACTTGATAGGATTGACCAATATCGGCTAAAACGGTTGGACCATCTTAGCCGAATGGATGACTGCCGCATCCCCAAACAACTATGGAATTATAAGCCGAAAGGTGTGGGGCGCCCGAAGAGGCGTTGGAATAACCAGCTATAGTCTGTCTGCTTGGGACCGGAACAAACCATTTTTGATTTAACCCTTGCTGAATATGCGATAGTGATGATGAACTTAACATTTACAATATCTGACGAAGCGTACTGCGTATTTACGTAACAAAACTGTGTAGAAAACCCGAATTGTACAATAGACTAAAAGTAAAAGGTAAAAAAAAAAAGTATAATGTTGCAAACGATCAGAGTGAAATATTTGATCACTTTTCAATTAAAAATATGGTATAGCGGATAATTTGTTCTGTGAATATTTGCTACAACAAGCTAAAAACATTAACGTGATTTGTAAAACCATCCCAGTAATAGGTACCATAGTCGGAACAGTGGATGAGATGAGTAAAATGTCGTATTACTCGAGGACTTCGAGCGGTAAGAGGACTTCGACACCATACTACATTTTTCGGTATCTGGACTGTTCGTATAATTAGACAACTAATTTCATCCTTGACGCAACGTTCATTATAAGCTAAGACATTTTTGTTAATCTCTTTAACAGACTTCCATAGTTTTTAACTAATTGTTCTTATATTTTACATACAAAAGGCATTTAATGTAAAAAAATGTTTTAAATTCCTTCATCAATACAGATTTCGATTTTTTTAAATCTGAATATTCTTTTGTACACCGATGATCAAGTAACTGCCTATAAAGCGAAGGTCAACTGTTGTGTTCAGTTTAAAACTTTACCAGTAAAAGGGAAACGTATACTGATAATTTAACTGGTAAAAAAGATGTGGCTGTTTAGAAAGAAACTGAAAAAGCTAAATGTTTAACAGAAAATAAAATCCTGAAACATGCAACATATTATATCTACTTCTTTGTGACGTCGTAACTTATAAAGAACATCAACGGTTAAAGTGAATACATTTCGAAATTAAATCACTCAAACGTAATGAGTTTCAAGTAGTGAAGTATTATACGCCTTTACTAATAGAACGCAATTCCTTCCTAACGTAGGAATGTAGTATATGCCTTCTTAAAAATGCCCAATAGAAATATACAAACTGCATTGACACTGTAACTTTTCGCGTCACAATAGCAACACATGTTAAAGAAAACTTGATACAAATTAATCGATACCCGTGGAGATGCAGTAGAAAGGTTTCAGGATCAGTACAAGATTGAGGTGTACAACCGAATAGACTGAGAAAGAGATGAAGAGAGGACGCTGACGTGGGCCTTGCAAAAGAGGTGAGCAAAAAGAAGAATTTATTATATTTGTCAATTAAAATTATAAGTATTAACGTATAAAGTATTAGATATTAAAAGTCCAAATTTTAAAGTATACATAATACAAGTAGGCTATAAAAGTAAATAAAATAAATAAAAAAGTACAAATAATACAAGTATTATATTATGCCGATGGCAGATTACTAAAGGCAATTAACAACACGAAGAAAGAAAAGGCAAATGTGGTGACAATATTAGTGAGAGTGAACAGAGAAACAAATCCTATGTAACAAATTATATCTTCTTGATATAGTGTATTTTGTTTTATGCCCCATTGTTGTGAGCGTCAATTTTGTAACAAAATAAAAATTTTGTTTATTTTGTAAAAATTTATTTTTTGTTTTATTTATTTTATTTTTTATTAATTATGAATTAATTATTTTAATTTGTTTTGGTATATTTTAATTCTTTTGTTATTGTTTTTGTCAAATTATAACACCTTGTGTAATTGGAATTATATCTCTTCGTTAAATGGATTGTCTCCAGTAACAATCGATTTGCGATTTTTCGTTCTACTAAGTGTGTTCTCCTCTAAAGTTGTTAAATTCGGTTTTCTTTGTAGTCTACTTATCAAATATTAACTAAGATTCTTCTATTTATATTAATTCAAATAAATAGAAGCAACAATTATAACATTCAAGGATTTTTATTGACAAAATATAAAATAATCGATTTTGTATTGATTGATTAATCGACTCTCTCTTTCAGGGCGAGAAAATTTATTATACAGATTATTAATATTAATTCTCAGGTTCTTTGAGCTGTTATTTTAGAATAGTCAGAGAAAGGGCAAAGTCTGGAAAGTATAACACTTACAATTACAAGCTTAAGATCTAAAAATACAAAGATGTTATTTAATATATTGTAATAAAACAAATTTATTATAAATTCAGTGTTTTGTTCATTGGTGAAAAGTCCCATACGTTGGATGCGTCAATTTGTAATAAAACGATAGTTGTTGATGAATGTTTTAATAAGCTCTACGTTAGAAACGCCAATTTGTAATAAAACAAATTTAATTACAAATAATAATTGGTTAATACAATTTTTTTTAATTTTTATTTATTTTTCATTATTTTATTTGTTATTTTTGTAATTAATTAATTTTAATTGTTGTAATTGTTTTTAATTGTCTTATGTTCAATTAATAAAAAATACTGATTAATAACTGTGTTAGCTCTGATGAAGAATTATTTGTTTCTTCACGTTAAATGGATTATCGTGGCCAAACCGATTGCATGTAGCGGCCGATTCAGTATCTGTACTTCTTCTTCTGCTTGTTCCTTTCCTTCAGAAGTTCACATTAATATTTAATAATTAAAGTAATTTAATTTATGATTCAAATAATCAATAAAACAACGTTTAAACAATAATTAAGTTTATTAGGATCAAAGTAATGGTTTGAATTGCCGCAACTGGCTCGAGTCTGATTCGAGATTAAGTTCCAGTTCGATTATTATATATAAATTAATCTTCAATTAAATTAATATAGTATAAAGGTTCTTTTAACTGTAGAAATAGTCAGAAAAGGCAAGAGAATTCAATACTTACAAATTATTAAAAACTTATTCATTAAACAGACAAAATAATAAAGTATAATGTATATAAAATGTTAATATTACGATAAAGATGGTTTCTCTGACGTCACTCGTCACGCTCCCATCAGCCTCTTCGAATGGAATCACAATGTCCGCCTTGATGAGTTGATCTGCTATGTAAATTCAGCTCCAAGATTTCGTTCCAAATAAATGTATTAGTTGTTTAATTCCTCTTCCGTGATGCCGCTATTGGAATCTTCACAAGTTGTAGTGAGTAGTTGTATTCATCCACAGGATTTTGGTTCGGTAATAGTAGTGTTATGTCAAAAAGGTCCCTTCACTCGGTGTCTGGTTATCTGAGTTCAATTTGGTTCTTCAGTCGTGTCTATATGTAGTGGCAGTTTAATTTAGTATTATTTGATTTAGTTTAAGGTTTCAATGATCGTTATTATATTATTAGTCACTTTATTTTATATTCTTTTATAACTGTTGTAAACTCATCATATATCTTGGTTGTGTTAGTCAAAAATTTCCGTTCACAATTCTCTGAGATGTATTCTGACACGTCTCGTTTGGCTTTTAACAATCAGCTAACTGATTTTTGTTCCTTCATATATAAAATTCTATAAGATTTTGGTACCATTTCACATTGTTCATCGATCAGCTGTTCCTATCAAATAATTCAATCTTATTGAAAAAAAATGTCATATTTTCTATTTAATTGGCTATAAATTATTTGTATAGTACTTTTATGTAATTCTAATTATAGAACAATATTCCTGCTTTTGTTTTACACAAGTTAATACTAAATTGGACCGGTTTTGGTTTGAGTTAAGCTTCAGAATTACATTCTTTGAAATTTAACTATAGGCCTTATGTTGATTCACATAAATACCTATTAAATGGTTTCCAATAGGTTTTATGTTACAATTTTACTCACACTTGATTACTAATTACACCCTTGTAATTTACCTTTTATGTCTAGCTATTATTTTAAATATTTAACAAGTTATTTGCATTTTACTAGTGCTGGCTTACTGCTGTTAGGCATTCTCTAGTACAATCACCATTTAAGTCAATTTTACATGTTGATTCCTTTAATCACTATTATATGTCGTTGTTATCATTAGGATAAAATATTTGTATTCTGAAGAAGATAATTTATATCAATTTAGTCTAGGTTCTATAAATTTATATTCTCTGATTTAGTTTATATGGTCAAAGTTGAATTTGTCTTGGTCATCAATTTTCAATTTTACTAGCAATGTTATTATGAATTCATCTTATTAGTTTTATATTTTTTGATGTACTATTTATAGGTCGTTTGAATTATTATTTTGCCTTTCCTTACTTTACAAAAATACAACATTAATTAACATGGTTCAAATACAATAAATTCTTATATACTAACATCTAGTATTTCCTAGTATACACAAAAATAATAACACAAAATAATTATATAAATAAACACATTAAAACTTTATATTGATAATTGTCTTTTTGTTGTCCTTTTTAAAATTGGTTTGGGGTGTTCCCCTTAATCACATTTATTTTAATTATAATTAAGTTTACATTATTCTGATTATTTGTATTGGATTCTCTTATTTTATTAGTTTTGGTTCTAAATTGGTATAGCTAATATGGTTTAAGTTCTTTCATTTATAAAGAAGGGTTATAAATAAGGGTTGCTGTCTAAGATAGAGGTTTCTGTCTTTAAAATAGGTTTTTTTAGGTATTTTGCTATTATTCCATTTCAATTCATTGGTTATGGGTTGTTACTCCTTACTACTTCATATCTTGAAAATTGTCCTTTTTATTTATTTGTTCTAGGCTATTATTCCTTATTACTACATATCTTGAAAATTGTCATGTTAATTTATTTGTCCTGGGCTGTTACTCCTCACTACTCCGTATCTTACTGGGTCTACTAATTATTTTATTGATATAATATTCATACTATTTGTTTTTTAAAACTTTTTGGCTATAAATAGACTATATGTAAATTCTTTGAATCGATTTGTTTAGTTCTGTTAAGTCCTTTTATTGATGATTGTAATTACTTTTTTCTGCTACTTTTATTTAAGCTGATATTATTCCTTCCAGACGACTTCTTCCCTTCTTTTCCTATATAACCTTATTTTGTAGAATGAGGTAAAAACTTCGTTGTGCTACAATATAATGGTTAGTAAAGTAAGTTGTCGAACCAATCCCGTTCTGACGACGACGTCTGGCCGTGGAGAATTGTGGGAATTCAAAGATGGCCGTTCCGTACCGCAGATGTCGACAGCTGCTGCACCTCAAAGAATCCTCTTCAAATAAATGTTGTTTTTCCAAGATTTCCTCGTCTCAGCAATAGTGATTAATCCCTCTGGTGATAGTGTAGTTGTCCTGGATCAGTGGGCAGTGATTCGTTTCCGTAATTTGTGTTGAATAATGTTTTTATTTCACTTCATTCCATAAGGTCGATAATGGCAGATTTTGTCTTGATATTCGGAATTATCGTTTATGTGTGTTAAAATGGTTATTGCACCTTTTACTGTTCAATATTGGTTTACATCAATAGTTATACTGGTTTAATTCACTGAATTTAATAGTTATTTAATGTTTTTTCAAAATTCGCGATTTTACATTGAATAGGCTTGGTTGATGCTCGCCATCTTTCTTCTTCCTTCGTTATAAGTGAATATTTCGCGAGCTCTCGTTCTGATGTGAACAACTCAACGTATAATAATCAACTGTTCTACTTTCTTCTTCATCCGAAACGTCTTATCCAATTTAATATTAAAAAGACATTGTTTTAAATCTCTAGCATTTCCGCTTACATGGTTGACTTTTACATTATATGAATGAATACATTTTTACTATTATTTAATTTTATTAAATACCTAACACATATTCTCTTTCTTTAGTTAATTCTACGTGATTTAATACCAAATATGATACTTTTACAATGTTTTTCCTCTCGAAATGCCTTATTTACAGTATTTTTACATGTAGGCCTACTTCATTTTACATAAAATTTTACTTCCTGTCACATTAAATGGTTTACCATCTTTATAAAGTTATTTATTATTGAACAAGATCCCTGATTGAAATAAAATGTTTATTTTTCCTTAATTCCTTGTAATTTTATGAATTAGTTATCTTTTTAAAATTATATCTTTAATTTAAATCTTCCCCTTATGTTCCAGTGTTATTACACTTGCATTTTTCTAATAATCCTTTATACATTTCTTCAATATATTTATAAAGTATTGGTACAGTTATTATACACTGTGTTGGATTTACATTATACAAATTTCATCAATTTACTTAATTTATTTTACTTATTTATCATTGATAAGGTTGTTGAGATTTACCATTTGTCCAGATTTTAGTTTTGTTCACCTATAATGTTTTATGACTATTACAGCTTGCTTATACCCCTTCTGACTTTCTATTCTTATACAATCTTAATTAAAATTCTCTTACTTAACTACATTAACATTTAGCTTTGAGTATTAGTATTAATACATAACAAATATTTTAAAACAAAAGAGTTGTACTCAAACTCAGACATTTCAGTCTTGATTAATACTAGTAACACATAATAAATATTTTATAATAAAAGAATTGTATTCAAACTCAGACATTTCAGCCTTGATTAATACTATTAAACATAATAAATATTTTAGAATAACGAAAAACATTATACTCAATTTCAAACATTTAAGTATAGAGTTCATTGACCTTAATATAAATAAAACACATCTGTCCTTTCATTATTCAAATTACTCCTTAAAACTAATTTTTATGCAGTCTTGGCTGTTTTTGTTATTTTGGGGATGTACCCTTGGTCACTTCACTTATTTATCGCCTGCTCTTAGTTTATCTTTAGTCATTTTAATAAATGTTGTTAGATAAAGAGTGGCACTCACTTAGAAATATTTTTAGTTTATTTTCATAATAATATTCTGCCAATATTATTTCTGTATTCCATACAAAAACTTTAAAGTTATGTAAAGGTACAAATAAGTTTAAGATGCACTTAGTTTAAGAATTTAAACATTGACACATGAAGTCTATTTAACATAATAAAATAACTTGCACTGGTCCCCTGTTATTCTTTGATCTATTCCGATCTGACGATGAGCTGTGAAGCTTGAAAGCGCTAATCGGGATAATTTTTATATAGTGGTGTGCAACAGTGATCATTCTGCTTGTTATTCTTTGATCTTATCTCTAATCAGTTTTATTGTCTTATAAGATCAAGAATCTTATTTATAGAGGATTATGAAGATTTGTTTTTTCCATTATATAAATAATTTCCACTGGTTCACTTTTAATTCTACCTTTAGACACTTTTGTTTATATCTACTTTACATTATTTTTTATTTTAGGTGTTACACTTTCATTTGTTATATATACTGTCTTTTGGGGTTTCGTTTTTTCTTATTACTGGGTTTTCTTTGGGTATTTCCCTACTTTATTTTATTCTACTACGTGGTTTCTTCCAATTTCAGTCCTGTTATTAGGGATGTCGGTTTGTTCTGAGTATTGCCTTACTTACTCCTATCCTACCTGGGTATTTCCTTACTTTATCTTAGCTTTTTTGTATTATTTTTTATCACTCATTTATATTGCATAGTTGTTTTTAGTTTATTTTTATTTCTTCAAACTATGATTGCACTTTACTGTGGTCCTTAATTGTTTTTTATTGTATTTTCTTTGATATCATTTTAATTTTAATTTATTTATGATCATTATTTCGTTTATAATAATGTGGATAATCTGTCATGCTACACCTAATATACACAAGTATGGATATTAAGTTTGTAGGTTGGAATACTTCGAAGAACTTTCGTGAAACGACACTCGCGCACGCACGTGTGCGCACATGCAATTATAAATTATGTTTGTAATTTACTTTACAAATAAATAAATTATATTTAATATGATAAAATGTAATGTAACTTATAACAATACTATTAATAACAAGAATTAACACTGTTGCACACCACTATAGAAAAATTATTCCGATTAGCGCTTTCAAGCTTCACAGCTCGGAAACAATCTGATTATGAGCTGTGAAGCTTGAAAGCGCTAATCGGAATAATTTTTCGATAGTGGTGTGCAACAGTGTTAATTCTGTTCGTGATTATAACCACCAACACAACTTTCTTAATTAAAAATACTACTCCTACTACTACTACTACTACTACTACTACTACTACTACTACTACTACTACTACTACTACTACTACTACTGCTACTACTACTACTACTGTACTAATAATAATAATTTAACATTTTAAGTATTATTAATATTTACTTGCTTTTAGTTATTTTAGTTTCATTATATGAAATAACTAATTGTTTAGCTTGTCAATATTTAATTTTTTATGCTCGTTAGTACTAGAATTCTGTATTAATTATAAAACAGCAAGTGTAATATTAAGAACTGTTTTCCTTTGAACTGTAGGATGCTTCTCCTGACAGGTCAATAATTGTATACAATAGTTATGAAATCAGTCACAAAATTGAATGGTTTAATTATTAATTTTAAATCAGAAACTAAGTTAAAGTAATTGTAATTTTTTCCAGCAACAAGCCTACTGAAAAGAACCTGCATTATAAATCTTGTCATTTGTACTTACTTTGTTATTTCACGTGAGTTATTTGAAAAATGTCTGCTAATTAAGTGGAAGAATAATTCCAGTAACACAGAAACAGAGAGGAAAAACTAATTCAGTGTATACAGTAATTCACATGTTTTTTCTCAGTTAATACGAAGGTACTAACTAGCTCTCACACTAGACTAACGTGTCTTCTGAGAAACATAAAATTAGCAATTCTAACAACAAGCCTTTGCAGACTCACTTTACGGGTGTTTGAGTTTTGCTATCATCGTAGGAACCTTCTCTCGGAACAGTCTTTTTACAACTCGAGAAGAAAAGCTTATAACAGGCCACGAGAGAAGATTTTGTGGCATTTATTCATGCCATAAATTAAACATAACTACGTGTTCTACCATTCTTTGGGAAACACAGATGAAACATGTTTAACCCATTCACTGCCAGTAGCTTTAAGAAAATAATGTCCAACAACGAAGTGTCTAACGTTTCATGTCCAGTGAAACTTGGTCTCCTCATTAAGGCTGCTGATGAAATGTCAATTTATTCTGAAAGTCCAGCAGAACATAATGTCTGTTTACCTCTTGTGTACAAATTTCAGTTTGGTCTTAAATGTTATGCGTAAATAAAGTGAACCTAACGGGACTAGGTAGGCTATTTCTCTACGCAATTTGAAGATATCTAACAACATTATGAATTACTCGTCACTAATATTATGTCTATATCTTGGTGGTGATAGTTAAATTGTACGGTCCCCTTAGTCCTTGTTGTCATTGTCGTCATCGTCGTCGTCGTCGTCGTCATCATTATCATCATCATCACTGGTATTTTATACGTCTTATAAAATAAGATTTAGTACGAGCAGGTTATTGTTTTTGACTCCAAGTTTCTCTGATATGAAAATATATTTGGAAAGTTTGCTCAATATGTGCACATCGAGTGTTTGTTTTCTGTTCATAATATTAACATTGAAAATGTTTATAAGGACGTGTCACACATTTGCGGCCGATCGCTGGTGCGTTATCAAAAATGGGAACCGGTGAGTTTCCATAGAAACTACTTCTTTGTTGTCAATAACGTAGTACACATATAAAACTTCGCTTATGAATGCGACTACATTTAACTTATAATCTGTACATTGGTAAATGAACAATGAATTCATTGATTGGTGAATGAAGAATGAATTCATTGATTGGTGAATGAACATAAATATATATTAGATTTATTGAAGCATTTTCAATGCCCTTTTCTGTGCATTGCATTTGTGCAATGCCTGTAAATTTTTTTGTGACTCACGTATTCCATTACGTACATTCACTATGCCTTTCTATGTAATTTTGTTATAATTTGGTGGAAGTGTAATGACTGTCAGAAAACAATGAAATTACAATTAAAATTAACTTTTGAGACACAACGAATTAAAAACATTAATAACGTTATACTTTAAGCCGAATCTCTAAACTCTCATAATTTATTATTATTATTATATCTAAGTAATTATATTATGTTTTAAAGAAAATATCTAAAATCAGTTTTTAATAATGTCTATAAATAGGCTACAATTTTTAATCTCTTCAACTGAGTTCTTTCACAAACCTTAGTAGAAAGAGAGGAGGCACAAAGTCACTGAACTTAATTCCTCGTAGTCACAGTTTCCTTAACCTAAATTACATGTAGGCCTGCGTAAATGTTAAGGCAATAACGTACATAACGAACGAGACCTTTGACCCCGTAGTTGTACCGTTCTCGGCGGTTGTATTGGAAACGTTGAACTCTGTCACATTTTGTTCTGGTTACGACAGCTTTGCTCTGACTGACGTCAATTATAAAGTGTAACATGTCATTGTTTAGCTGTGAACATTAACTACGCATTTCTTAGGGTATAACCTTTCCCTATTATAAATAAACTGTCTTTCCAGTATGAACTATAATGAAATTGTTAACGTACAGTTACACAATTTTACAGAGACATATATTCTATGACATTCATAGTTTTAACTATCGTATTAAATAGTTAAGTGTTTGCCACGTTTAACTATCATGATTATTTTTAGTTGCGTTAATTTTTACTTAAATATTCAAAACAAAATAGATCTGTGAAATTTTGGAAAAAAGTCGTTTCCAGAGAATTACGTTCAGACGAACCAAATACAACGACCAGTTTTTGTTGTTGTTACAACTTCATATGTTACTAAACACTTCAAAATACAACACGTTTTTACTAACTTAATGCAAAGAATATGTATTTTTACTGTCTATGTATAATATTAATAAGAATAATAATATAACATATATAGAAGAAAATATGAGCATTTATGAATATGTGTGTGTGTGTGCGCGCGCGCGTGTTTCCATATCCATGGATATGTAAAAACATCAGACAATGGTAACTGCCACAATGTTAGGTAATGGTGTGAAACGTTAAGAGGATGTCAAAGTATGTTTGTAGTCAAAGCATATTAATTTTGGTGTCAATCGGTGTCTCTAGTTCTCTGTTGTAAATTGTCTTTTCCTGCCTGTCTGTACGGGAGATCAGAATATTGGTTTTAGTTCTGGTTAGATTAATATTTTTATAGAGTTCTCACAATACCTCTGTACATAGAATGCCGCTTTGCCAACAATGGCTGCCAATTCAGTCAGCAGAATTCGATAAGTGATACAAATTATTTGTCACGAGCGGCTGGATAGTCTCAGAAATCGTTTGCTTCGTCTCAATACATTTTTCTTTTTGGCTGACTTTGGTTGTATACTTTTTTAATATTAAAAGAATGATGAAGGTCGCATGTAGGCATCAATTTTATCGACACATGTAATCATAGATTCATTCAAATCTAAATTAAAATCAAAATTAATTCATTGTATAATCAAAATTATTTAAAGTATTTGAAGAATACTCCAAATGGGGATTGAAGATCAATATTTATAAAATGGAGTATTTAGTAATGACATGGATATGGACCTGAAAACAGCATAAACATTAAATCATGTACACAATATAAAAATCTAGGAAATATATTAATACAAAATGTGACAACAGAAAAAGATATCAGAAATAAATTAGTACAGGGTAGTGAATCTTTAAAGTATTATAATTCGTTCCTTTGTTATACAAAACAAAAAACTTTCTACTAAGGTGAGAATTGATGAAATAAAAGGAGAACCAACTATGACATATGGGGTTGAATGTTGGCAACTGTATGAAATGTGAAAGGCGAAAATAGAAGCCGTAGAACTGGACTATCTGGGTCGGGCCTGCAGAACATCTAGACTCCGGCCTGCAATAAATGAAGTTATGAGACAACGAACATGCCTGAAGGAGACGGTTATTAAACGAATAGACAGGAGATACCTCGCACGTGAGTGTACCACTAAATAGAAGAAAGAAAGGTGACTATGAGAAGCCTAATTTACAATGATTGGGAAACCAGAGAAATTTGGAGTATGGGATACATGACGCTGTAGCAACCCTGTCGGATAAAATCATGAAGTCCTAAAGGTAGATTATTTTACCACTTATTTTGTTTTATTAAATATTTTGCTAAATTTGTTCTTATGAATTATTTTATAAATGTAATACATCGTTTAATTTGAGAGTACAGATTAACAGTTCATAAAACCATTTTCTAACAGTAAACAATAATTAAAAATGTTGCAAAAACTAATTCCGTCGCTAAACAACAACACTAATCGATTATTTACAGCTGACCTCGTTTGCATATTTACTAACAGGACATGAACTGTCCCCACATGTATGTAATCGAATGACACTTAATTATTTATTTTATACTGAGCAGATCAGAACGGGAATGCGTACGTGAAACCATAAAATAGCTGAAAATCATTTACATATTTTATAGAAATAGGCCTTTTTATTTTACACGTGTTATGATGTAACTTTTCGGTAAATAACTATTTTGAAATACACTTTAACAATATTATTATTAGAGAATAATGTTTTAAATCCTTCAAATATTAAGGATTTACGAAAATAATGTTGCGTGTAAACCGAATAAATTACTGAATATACTCTGTGTGTATGAAAATACTGTGTATGGAAGTACTGCGAGTCCGATAGACTGATTAAATTGTACTGATTCGGTTGTAAACACTTAATGTTATTGTTAATCAATATGCGTAAGTAAAATGTCTGTACAAACATTTGTTAATTCTTTAAAACAGTGTGTTGTTAAATGTTGTTTATTCCCAAACAATTCAAAAAAATATTGAATAAACTTATATTTGTAATTAAATATTAATGAAAAATTTAAAGGATGCTTGTTAATTTTTAAGAAGCATCCTTTAACAGAAAACGCCTGTTTTAGACTGGGAATAATCAAGACAGTATTTCCCCAGGAAAGTGTACTTTACTAAATCTTTGCCTGCATAATACCAGTGAACTTCTCGACTTTGAAAGTAATACTGTGGTAACTTTGTCAACAAGCCCCAGTAGGCCTAATGGTAGTGAGTAACAGCAGCGAAGAAGGTACAGAGAAGTTACAAACAGCTGTTAATGGAATTCAAAAACAAGACTAAAAAATAGTGTATAAAATTAGTTAAAACTGATATAAACCTGTCCCGAGACCCATCTAATCCTCGGATGACCCATGTCTTCTTCTCTTCAACGTCGCTTTTGGCAACCGACTGTCCGTCATATCTTGCAAATAGTCACGCCATTGGGTACTAGGAAAAAGTATGTAATATTTCTAAATGAACAGGTTACTGGCCTGTTACACAACCCCCTCTCAGGGAAACCAGAGACTCTTCTGTTAGGGTTGCCTTAGCTAAAGGGTTCGTGTTTTTGGGAGCAGGAAGCTCGCCCTCAGCCTTCTCTTTCTCAGATAGGATTTAGTAACTTTGTATCTGTTTGCAGTGCTCACCTAACATGACACTATACCAGTGGTTCTCAACCTCCTTTTGTTCACGGCACACTGTCGTTTGTAGAGAGTTCTTGCGGCACACTGACGTACGAGTTGGTAACAATTTCTCCCTCACATCACTATCGCCAGGTATGACCGGGTGCGCAATCCTTATGCTGTGTCCCCAGAATTCACCATCGACTTCCCTCAGGAGAAAGAACAACAACTCGCAGAACTCAGTCAAACTGAACACTTCAACTAAATGAAATATGGTGAACTTCCACTTCTCAAGTTTTGGATGTTAGTGAAGAAATAGTACCCAGTAATAGCACTGGAAACAGTTACATTTTCTACCACCTGTTTGTGCGACCTAGGCTTTCCGGCACTAACAAACATACAAAAAAAGAAATGCGAAAGACTTCTCTTAGTAGAAAGGGAAATGCGTGTGTGTTTATCTTATTTTCCACCTCAAATTGAACTATTTTGTAAGAAAAAACAAGCTCAAGTTTCTCATTAGTAACGTAGATCTTTTATTGTAAGGCATAAACCAATAAATCCCTTATAATATAAATATGGTAGATAATGTGTTATGTAATATAAACATATATGCTCTTGAATATTTTTCTCATGTTCCAAAATTAATTTTTAATAAATTTATTGTAATTATGTTTACCAGTAACATCACAAAGTTTCACGGCACACACGTTGAGAACCATTGCACTGTACGCTGAACTCAGATTGAAAGTAAAACTTCATGTCAAAGTAAAAGGGAAGAACTGGACATCCATTATAAAAAAATATGTTTGTTTGATGTGTATAAATTTCTGTCAACGACACAAAATAAGTTTTAACAGTATAGCGTATTTGAAATACTAGATTCAGGATTAGGTCAGACTTTAGGGAAGTATTAGAAAGGTCAATACTAATAAACAGTGATTAAAAAAAAAACAGAAATGAAGAAATATTGTCGATTTATCGTGGTGCAATAAGAACAGAGACTTCAGCAAGATTCTGTAATCTGGTCTCGTGAGCAAAAATAGTAACGTGTACGATGAAACATGAGAAGTCAATGAAGTCATACGGCTACCAGACAACGCGACGTAGTAACAATGCTTAAACAATAATTTTCTTGAATCTGATGTACGCTGCTGAGTGTCAGTATTAAAGAAAAACAGATCAGTGCTCTATCATGCACAAGATAAAGATGCCATGAAAATTATTTATATACGAAGCTAATCTATAATGAAAAACCTTATCTTATAATGTAGACCTATAATGAAAAATCTTATGATCTATTCGTATGATGACGTCATTGATTAAAGATGTGGACTTTTTTCTATCAGCAAAATCGAATTTGTAAATACTAATTCTTCAAAATATATTAGAACCATATGTTTAGGTTAAAATAAGGAAACTGCAATTATATTAAGCCGCTAAAGTATCAGAATCTGTCATTTTATTGTTGATATCATGGTGAACTCAAAAATTTTCGCTCAAGCAATAAAACGCGTGAGTAATGTCTGATGATAATGTTATATTCATTTTGAAGTTGATGCATCCTTTGAATCTAAACTCCACGTTTAAATTAACTCTAATTATTTTAGTCCGTTTGTTAAACACCTACTACTTGTGGGCTTATTTGAACTAATCATAGTCGAGCTCAGTTATGCTAAGAGTCATAAGTACAACATATATATTAGATGTGAATAAATATTTCTTTAAACATATGCACAGTTAAGTGAGTTTAGTATGAATGGCATATGTACGCACATTCCAGTAATATGATTTATTTTAAGTTATAAAACAGAATGCATTTTTTGCTTTGTCCTTATGGACAAAATTCAAGTATCCATGCGATTAATTATGAATAATACGGATATAAAATATTATTTTTTAAAATAATTATTATCGTATGGGGATAAAATACCGCTAGATGTTTTATAGAAAATTAGAAGAATTGTTGTATAACTTCTTTAAACATGAGTAAAAAAAAAACTATTTGGAAAAAGTTTCAAGGTACCATAGTCAACTGGCGTCGTAGACAGAACTGGGGTTTGCACAGTGAGAAGAAGGCTGCCACAGAACTGAACTTGAGCGGTGTCTGCTCACACAACTGGAAGTAGTACGAAATTGTATATACTCGTATATCGTATACTCCGAGTAAGCGATGATTAAAAAAAGTCAGATAATTATGTTGCCATCACATTACGTTCTGACACTATTAACATTCTGTACTATTAACGATCCTACAGAAACATAATCTACAGCTTTGTAACATAAGACCCGTAGTTTTAAAGCCTACAGTCTGAATATAATCTATCGCAACCACTTTAAACTGAACTTGTATCATCCGAAATGATGATGACAACGATTAAACCAGTGGACTTCCTTTCTATCAACAAAATTAAATTTGTAAATGATAATTCTTCAAAATATATTAGAACCATAACCTATGTTATACAGTTTTTTGGTTTATATAAATTAATTGTATGCGGGACAATACGGAGACGAATACTCTTTAAATATTCATCGTTTCTTTATAAGTAACTGTATCTTTATTTCTTGCCGTATTATTGTATAATACCAGATATCAAATCGTAATTACTTCTGCAAGTAGTTGATCTTATTCTTTTATATTTTTCTTTTATAAAATTGCTAAACTGCTATAATTGTTTTTATTATTTAGACAAAGCTTTTCGTCATTACTGACATCTTCAGGTCTTAAACAACGATTTAGGTCTTTGTTGTTTAAGACCTGAAGATGTCAGTAATGACGAAAAGCTTTGTCTAAATAATAAAAACAATTATAGCAGTTTAGCAATTTTATAAAAGAAAAGTAAGGATGGCTGCTAATTTAAACAATACGAAGAATAAAACATATTCTTTTATAGTTTTAATTGACCTGACGCACGTTTAATTGATTGGATCAGTATCTTCAGAGGTTTATAAATGAGTTGTTATATTACAAATTAATTTTTATTTATAATTCATTTATAAACCTCTGAAGATACTGGTACAATCAGTGAAAGATCAATTAAAACTATAAAAAATTAAGATCAACTACTTGAAATAATTATGATTTGATAATATCTAATATTATACTTTAAATATTATAAAAAACAATTAAACATAATTTATATTTCCGTATGATTTGAGTTTTATTTCTCAAGAAGAATAAAATGCAAACAGGATTTATGAGCTGCTACCGACTTTTCTTACAACGTTTCTGTATATGCAAAAACTGATTGTTTTAAATAATATTTAGTATCTTCATAAACATAATTTTGTTTAGTGTTAAATATTTTTTATACAACTTGAGAGTAAAAACACAGTGTAAATACGGCTATTGTATACGCTCAGTAATGCTTCCAGTTTCACAATTATTACGTTCAAGTACCGACTTTGTTCTGCCCAGACACTTCATCCGTTTGTTTCTGTAAGATGTCTCCAATTAATGTCCACGTAATTTGCATTATATTACTGTATTTTTCTTGCACGGTGTTTTATTACTTTTACAGTGTTTAGCAAGGTGACTTCAGCAGTAACAGACACCGGCTATATATATTCCAGCCGTGTTTAAATTAGACACTTAGTTGTTCTGTGCTGACATCGACACGCGCATTTTTCAGGCGATTCTCTTACTCTGTGTTGTTACTTCTGCTGCAATTTGTCGTGGAGTAATTGATTCGCATGAGCAAGAGACAGAATTATTTTAAACGTGTTTATTTTTCCTCTCGCTGCAGTACCACTAACAAAAACGGGCAAACGAAACGTGGGATTTTTCAAATCTTTATTTAATAATGCCTGTATACTCAAATATGACGTGTGCGTCTTATATACAAACATAAATAATCATATGTTTGTAACTATATTGCAACAGTATAACAACAGAAAGATGTAATTCACAAATTAAGTAGCTTTCAACAATATATCTGACACACTGAAACCCAACTATAAACGTACCAAGCCCGCCGAGGGATGTGACATCTGGATGACAATAAAATACAACGGAATACAATAAAAATTCACTGAAAAAGTTGTAAGCTGCTAAAGTTAAGTATACTTTTTATAATTGTTATAGCTTCAGAAAACTGAAGGGATTAGAAATGAAAAAAGAAGGAGGAATCGTCTATTGACATAAAAACCATTTATACAGAAATTAATCGAAAACCAACTGAGGGAGAATGGATAATGTCTGCGGATATTAGAAGATGGCATCTAAACGCAGACGTCCACCCTCACGCGTACACCCACAATACCTCTTATCGTCAGTTAATCATCCTGAATTTATAGTGAAATACCTGCGTTAAAAAGACTTGACAATTTCTTTAAAGTAATTAATTCTATTGTCTATCCTAATGCTTCCTGAATCAATTTTAAACGATATTCAATTAGTTTTAATGACATTTAAAAACGTAGAGCTTAGTAAACCAGAAAACACAGGACTTATGGGGCTTGCTACTACTACTAAGAGGCTGTGGGTTTTATTCTCAGGCAGCACCATGGAAGCAAGAAGCTTTCTTCACCCCCAAACAGAAATGAGGGTGAGTGGTGAGTATCTGCATTAACGTTTATGGTAAAAATAAACGGCTGAAGCGAACGTTGTGGTTCCTTTCTTGAATGCTGTGTGGCTCAAGATAGACAGCATATCCTGCCCTTCTTGAACTTTTGGAAAATACTAAAAGTAACTTATTGTTATTACTGTCATTATTATTGTTAAGCATGAAGCCAGGGAACTCACTCTCCGGTACTGGTAAGATCGATGGAATAGGGAGGAAGGAGAAAGATGGACCGCAAGGCTCATATCGAACTTGAAGGAATGGATTGATCGCAAACACGGTGAAGTTAACTACCGTCTGACACAGTTCCTCAGTGGTAACGGCAAATTTAATGCCCACTTCTATAGAATGGTAAAGGTGCAAAGTCCAGCATGTCAATACGGTGACTCTCCTCATGAAGATTCCTTGCACACCTTTTTCAAGTGCTGCAGATTCACAAGAGAGAGGATGGCACTGGAGATGGAGCTCAGGGAATTCACGCCGAGAGCGGAGTTGAGATTATACTTCGAGGCAAAGCGGAATGGGACCGCATTTCTATATTTATTTTGTGGGCCCTACTACAAAAGAAAGGACAGCCCCAACTTGCACCCAACGGGGAGTAGAAGATAAGGGACAACCAGAAGGAGCCCGATAAGGGCGCAATAGGTTCCGTCTTGAAGTAACGCTTTGTGGTTCCAGGATGGCTATGAATGCCGGAATTAAAGGAGGGTTTTTTAGTGGGTAAGAATCCCACACACCAGGGGACACACAGTTCCCTCTGACGGTGTGCAAAGCATTTTCCCCCACATAACAAATATTATTATTATTATTATTGTACAATTTTTGATGATTTAAATAACTATTGTGAAAAATTTTCTTCCTAAGCTTTTATAACGATAAATGAAAGTACTATGAAACAAATTGTAATGTAGACATATTTTATAAAAAATATGTTTTATAAGTAAGTGTTCTGAATATGATCCAAGTTTTTATTTTTTTACCCTATTGCGAACAAATAAGGAAGCTAATGTATTTCGGTCTGGGGACATTTATTCTACCTCTGTATCTTTATTACTACTTGATTTACGTTAATGAAGAAACTAACGGCAAAATCTTTCCTTTACGTGATGCTGCTGTACACAAATGCGTTTCGAAAAGAATGTAGGTTCTGCCAGTCTGATTGAACAGGGTTACAGTCTTATTGAATTGTTATTGAACATATTTAAACTTTACGTACATGTTTGGAGCCACTCCATCAATTTTAATGAAATAAACATTAAATTGTTTCTTTTTAATTAATAGCCTGATATTTAGTGTACTGAATAATTAACGTAAAACAATGTACTACTGTACATAATGTTGTTCAATAATTAATTTCTCCTTCTTATCCTGTATAGTATGAAGTTCCTTACGGTGTTTTCTTCAGTCAGGGGTTTGTTTTTATTTTAAAAAATTATTACAGCTTAATTCTTTGTGCTTGTGTTTGTTTTTCTTACCGGCTGATATTAGTTCATTTCTGATCATACCTTCTTTTAGATTTTGTTGTGCGATCTTGAAATGACAGACTCCTGTTACGTTTCTTGAGATACAGCCGCCATTATACTATTTATCAATATCTATATACCATATATCAGTTACACAAAAATGTATTCAGGTTAAAGACATAGCCATCCATATATGAAATAATGTTTTGAAAAAGAATCAATCATAGTCATTGGAGACAATTTAAAATTTCTTAACTCACCGAACGAACTGAAATAAGTGTTGGTCAAACGCTGTACATGCGTGCATTTGACACATTTTCTTAGGCCAGGTAGAATACTTCTGACACAACATACGATTAGTTGTTGAAACATGGAAACCTGAAGGAAGTCGTTGCTTCCGCACAATACTATTACTTATGTGTTATATCATATAAGAAATTAAATATTATTTTTATACTATTAGGCGTACTTATTTTATTATTACTTTTGGTGTAGAATTCACATGTCCCGTTACAGAATTCTCATTCTTTTTTTAGCCAAGTAAATAATTATTTTTCACAGTTAATGTCTAATAGATTTTCAGCACTCAATGTGATTTGCTACGTCTAGCTCTACAGGCTGTTCAATTTAGGTAAAAATAAATCTAAGACGCCATTTCCAATACGCCGCGAAGGCCAGGAAGAACAAGTTAAGTAATGCAAGTTTACTAAAAAAGGAGAGGAAAGGACGTAAGAAATTCCAAGCAATTTACAGCGATCGATTACGGTATCAGACTTTCCTCAAAGGATTTAAATTATTTTTTTTTTGTAATTACGTTTTCATAAATTGTATGGTAATCCTATGTCAACTGCTTGAATATTACATTCAATTTACGGAAAAATAAATGTAAGACGTCGTTTTCAGTAAGCCACGAAGGTCAGGAAGAACAAATCAAGTATTGCAAGTTTACTTGTTTACTTCTCAGCAAGGAAAGGACGTAATAAACCCCAAGCGATTTATAACAATCGATTACGGTATCAGGCTTTCCGCAAAGAATTTAAATTAATTTTTCCTTAATTAAGTCTTTATAAAGACTTACCATATTTACCGATGGCAATCCTCTGTCAATTGGTTGAATTTTACATTAATAACGTATTCTGCACAAATCCATTTTATAAGTAATTATCAACGACATACCTCAGCAAACACGATGATGAAAGGCTATTAGCGCAGACGTGATACAGTGTCTACCATATTTGTGATGGTGCAGGAAGTGTATAAGTTTTACTTAGAAAACGTAATTTCCTCCGCTTGCCGTATGTTTATAAAGTTCAAAAGTCTACTATCATGTATATCAGAAAGTTCTCCAAACACTGCTTCTACCAATTTTTTGCGTTCTTGTTATTAATTTCCAAAAGACTGTTGTAGCTGATACCTTCTGTCTGTAGCCTATTACATGCTGTTGAATACACACGATAGTTTAAATCTGTGTAGCAAAAGGAGCACAAGCTCGCAAATTCCGAACTCCCTGATTAATTTAGAAACGTCTAGGAGCTACTTGTCTACACAAATGTTATATTCGTTATCCATATACTTGGCGGCTCAAGTTAGTTTCTCGAATTATTTATACAAGGGATTCTGTTAGTTATTAGTGAAGCGTTATCAGAGGGTGGTTACACACACACACACACACACACACACACACACACACACACACACACACACACACACACACACACACACACACACACACACACACACACACACACACACACACACACACACACACACACACACACACACACACACACACACACACACACACACACACACACACACACACACACACACACACACACACACACACACACACACACACACACACACACACACACACACACACACACACACACACACACACACACACACACACACACACACACACACACATTCTGCTCTATTGTACTGCTGTGTGTTGAATAGCTTAAGGAAAACCAGCTAACATCACAGCATTCGCTGTCGACAACAAATTAGGACATACTTAGCGTATGATAAATTTTTCACAGTGAAGTGTACAGTATAGTCATTAAATGTATGTTTTAGCTAAATATTGTAAGAACACTTCGGTTGCCTGCGCCTGCGCAATCCACAGGCTTGGCTTTCTCAATTGTCAGTGTAAGACTTTGTCGTTTTTCTGCTTTTATGTAATCCATATTTTTTACATTAAGACACTTCCGTACTTAAGAACAAATTACAAAAAAAAAAAATTGAACCTTATGCGCGTCTTTTTTTAAGCCTACGAAAAGTTATACTTAAAGTAATAAACACACAAAGCTAAAAAATATGAAATTGTTTATTGTTTCTTTAACTTTAGAGGTACCACATAGAAACAAAATTTTAAATAAATAAATTAATATGAAGACATTTTAATATGTATTGGTTTACTTGATATGCAACGACTTCTGCGGAAGTTGAAATAGATTCTCTGTGACCTTTATCAATTAAAGCTCATATTTGTAGCCAAGTATTTCCAGATCTAGTACTTTAGTAATTGTGGAATCAATAATGCCTTTAATTTTGTAAAACAACAATATAGAACTACTATTATCACTTAAATTAAGTTTAGACGAACTTTTTTTGGTACAAGCTGAAATACATTATAATCACAGAGCACTTAATTGTAAATTATTCATTAGCCTTGGTAACAATATAAGTAATAGCTGCATTTATTTTACAATACAAAAATAAAAACGGTTTGTTTAGTTTAAGAACGTATATATTTTAAAGAAGTTATAGTTTATTTTGGTTGTATTTTACGCACAATGGATACAATATAATGCTATAAGTGTATATTATGTAGTGGCGAAGCTAATAGTTAATGAATGGGTAGACAAAAATCTTACCTTAAATTTTTTTAACGAATCGGTGAAAGGACGGTGGTTCAAATCGGACGCTGAGGTAGAGTTTACTGTTAGCGAACGGTTCCGCAAACAGCCGTAAGAATTTTATTAGCAGGGAATCTACAGATTAGTGCAACAATGGGACTCATGCCTTATTGTTAATGGAGACTTCTTTTAAAATCGTTGAATAAAAAATACTTTACAGCTCTAAACGTGTTTTTATTGAAAAAGCCTTAATAATATACATATATTATAATTTATAATTATACACAATAATACAACTGATTGAACTTCCAAATTTTTAAACTTGATTAGTTTCTATATATGTATGTTTATTGTTTCAAATAATTCAAATAACAATCTTGATAGTCTGTTAGTTCAGCAAAATAACAGGCACACTTTTAGTAACCGCATAAAAGAAACACACTTATAAACAACACAGCGCGCTTTGACTTAACTGTTTGCACCACAGAAGTGAGACATGCCTCAACGCTCTATGTGTACAGCGCGGGACAATCCCCCTCCCCACACTTCCGAATCGCGCCAACACATTGCTTACATAGGATGTATACAAAAAACGGTGAGGCAAGTTCACGTTGCCTCATTCGCTTTAAACGAGCTATGCCGAATCTCACATGTCACCATCTAGCGGTCGCTCAGTAAAGCACGTTTCGGCTTAATAAATTCTACAGTCATAGTAACAATGTATAATCTTTACGTTACGTAGTTCATACGTATTTATAATTTATTCTACAGAATTTTTAGGGTAGGCATTGCCTCAATTGCCTCCATGTAACTTCGCCACTGAATTATGTTGAGAACGAGAGTATTACTGTTTACAGCAAACGGTGTATTCAGAGTGCGTCAGTACAATCAGCAGCCGAGAGTTCCGTCTGACGTCACCGCCATGGCTGTCACAGAGTGCTGGCGACACGTACTGCGAGTACTGTATTGTTCCGGCGTCTTCAGCGGTGTGCAACCTGGAAGTTACATTCCTCGACTTTCAACTTCCGGTGGCAGCAGATCGCTCTTGCTCCGCGGACAGTCTGACTATTGGCGGTCAGAAATTTTGCGGCGGCATTACGGGAGTGAAGGTGTTTCCTTTTAGACAACAGAATATGCGTATTCAGTTTCAGTAAGTATAACAAAATGTGTGTGTGTGTGAGTGAGTGAGTGTAGGTTGGCTGATATAATCAGTTCTATAATCCAACGTTCTTATAATGCAAACGTACGAACTCTGCAATGAGTTTCGTGAAATTAGTAAAGCACAAAGATTTGTTAAGATTTTTCTTTCTAAAGTGCAAAGATTAAAAGTTATTGACTTCTGAAACGATATTTAATCATTTTATTACTTTTTATAATTCCACATGTGATTTTAAACCAGCGCGTGTATTAATATATTTAAATGAAATATTTATTTTAGAAGCTTAGTCTTAGTAATTAGTGATTAAAAAACACTATGCATCGAAGTCATGAAATATAAATAATTTAGAACTAAATGTAAACAAAATTTAAAATCACAATTTAAAATACTTTAAAGCATGAATAACTTAGCAGTAAATATGGCATTGTTTATTTGTAGCCTACTCTTCCCGTCCTGTTAACCGTCTTTCACCACTCTTTTCTCATTTCTCTCATTTTCTCATTCTACCCGTCTCTAGTAGCGTGGGGTGAATGTACTCCTATGAGTCCGGCGGTTCATGGTTTAAAATTAACGAAAATAAATTAAAGCAATAAAGAATATTTTATCTTCACGAGACGGAAAAAGTCTTCAGCCGCCAGAGCAGCTCTTCGTATACAGTGCATGCAGTTGTAGATGGGGAGTGATAGGAAGCATATGTAAAAAAAGCTGACCTATTCAACTATACTTATATCTTGGTAGGCCTATACGTTGTATTGTAACCCCTGCCTCCGCCGTCTTAGCAGACAGAGGACCACCACCATGCAAAATTAAAGGCCCCCGAACCTTGCTCGACAACCCCTCATAAGCCCTTTTCAGTCCGATACGCTGCCCTTGCGAACCTACCGTTCTACCAACCAATCCGCGTCCTTTCTGGAGCATCTCGACACAGATCGGAAGCTGTACTTGCTGCTTGCCTTAGATGTGCGTAGCGCCGCATTTTTGAGCGGCTCCTTTCCTTCTAGTCTCTCTCATGATCTGCCATTGCCACGCGGCAGCCTCTCTCCGACGGTCGGGCATCGCCTCATGGCGACCTCTTGCAAATTTTCCTGGACTGGCAGACTGGCTTTTACCCCTCCTGTGGGCGGGTTAATCCTGCCTTCTCAACCGAATGGTCTCTAGAGGCTCCCCCCTCCCCGTTCTGCCGTTGCAAATCGCTAATCGGCTCAGACTATAAATAAGACTATAAATACAGCCTTCCATCCTTCCGCAATAAAAACAAGAAGAATCGCATCCTTCCATGAACGTATTCTCTACTGAGGCAACATAGAGCGACAGGGGGTCATCGGCTCGCTAGGACTCGTCAAGCTGCTGCTCCAAACAGTTTACTCCATTCTTGAGGAAACAATCCTTCAATTGTATTTGATTTCCCATAGTCAATTTTCCAAGAGGTTAGTATGTAAATTCTATAAGTCTGTAAGCAGTTTTAGCTTAGCTCCCCTCATTCTCACAAATTATGACGAAGGTTTCGTCTTAAAACGGGAATTAAGGAATTATCATTACTATTTTGCCTTGATCTTTGACTATAATATTCATCCTATCATAAGTCAAAAGCTTAGATATATCAAAATGTTCTATTTTTGTTAATAACATAAGTTTCATATCCATTTAGGATGTCCATGTAGGATGTAAATTTATTATCATACCGAATTTAGTTTTTCAAGAGTATTTTCCTTCAGACTGCATAGGAAGATAAAGAATTTATATTCAGGCTGTTTGGGCGAGGTCGATTGCTTTCTTCTGGCATTGTCTAAAGGTTTCGGCCACCCACCGGAAGCCTTCTTAAGTAGAAAAAAGTAGGAGAAGGCCACCGGTAGCTGGCTGAAACGTTTAGACAATGCCAGAAGAAAGCAATCGACCACGGCCAAACACACCAGGTATAAATCCTATCATCAATGACCCTGCCCTTGATAGGAAGCGTAGGCTAATTGCAGAAGTAGTTCACACGGTTTATACAATATATTCTGTAATATAATGATTATGTAATATTGATGTTATGTATAATTTTTTCCACGAAACCGATCAGCGTGATGTACACATCTTTATTAGCGTGGATAGTATGGATACACATTTTAATGTTTATCTAGATTTTATGTTTTTCTATATGTTTGTACTAGAGAAACAGAAAAGAGAAGAGACAGCAAGTAGAGAGAAGATGTTTAGCGATATAGAGGAGGGAAAGAGAATTAAATTATATTTGTTTTAGTTTTTGTTATATACACAAATAACAACATATAACAAATAATATTTGTTTGTGTTTTGTGTAGGAGCAGTGGCAGTGGAAGAGACAAAGGTTTTGACTTGCTCATGCGCCAGCAGGACTGTTCAGAATACGACACTCAGAGACAGTCCGTTTGCGGGGGAGAATTCTACGGCAGCGTCGTGACAGTCAGCAGTCCGGGCTATCCATACGCATACGACAAATACGTGGACTGCGTGTACACGATACGTTTGCCACAAGGCGGTACGTGTGACGTCGACGTTTCGTTCGATAACACGGCTATCGAGTACTCGGAGAACTGCTTCAAGGACAAACTCGTCATAGAGAACGATGTCTTGTGCGGCAGACTATCGGGCAGTAGGAAGTACAGGGTTAAGGATAAAATGACTATTAGATTCCTTTCCGATTCTTCTAGCAGTGAAATAGGATTCCGACTGACAGTTAAAACGGTTCGTTGTTTGGACAGAGATTCGGTGCAAGTGTTTACAGACACTACAGGAAAGCAGTCGGTCGGAGAATACGATTATCCACCGTACGTGTATCCGCAACCGGCAGACCCGTTACCGATACCCAGTCCTCCATATCCTACAGCTAATCCTCAACTGCCAGGCTCATATCCTACACCTAATCCTCAACCGCCAGGGCCATTTCCTGCACCAAATCCTCAACTACCTGGTCCATTTCCGATACCCAATCCTAGTTATTTTCCTTCTGGTAACCGTTATCCTGAACAAAATCTTGGTAGACCGGTTTATGTACCTCCTTATTACCCCAACAGTTATCAGCCAGCTAACGGAGCACCTTGTGTAACGAATTTTGGGAACAACGGAAATTCGTTCAACACACAACCGTGCATTCCATATTATGATAATTACCCAAATTATTTGCCTCCAAGTTATGTGTTGCCGCAGCCTCTCTATCCGAATCGTCAACAGAACTATCCACCCGTTGACGTGGATCAGCAGCAGTGTTGTGGGAGGATATACAATTCTCAACACTTTTTGATCGTTAGTCCTGGGTTTCCCAAAAGTAGATCAGCGAATTGTCTGTACACTATAAATCGATCCGGTCCTAACGTGTGCATGCTAAGATTTCAGTTCAGGTATTTCTGGGTTGGCGAGGAAGATAGCGCTTCCGGATGCCCGCAAGAGTTTTTAAATATTGACGGGCGTACATTTTGTGGCTGTAAAACGGGGTTGGTTTGGACGTCCCCGTTTGCCGAAAGTTCAGGAGCAGTGAAGGTACTGATTCTTCGAACGAACGGGGTGTCCGACAAACCGTTCAGCGGGTTTGTGATAGAAGTATATCAAGATGAATGCCAGAATATTAGACAAAAAAGAAATTCTAATAATCCCAGTGAAAACGCTATCCAGTCTAATTATGTTATTGATTTAGACAACAATAAAACCACAGAAGGAACTACAGAATTCTTGTTTGAAAACACTACACCTCAGTTTGAAATTGATTTAAAAAATACTAGTTTAGACGTTAGACAGCTAGAAATAAATCAGTCGAAAATAGTTCTGCCAGCTACGAAGAGCGGCGTTGGTCCCATGAACAGAATCTTCGACACGTCAAACTTTAATAGACCCAATTCTCAGCTTGGATGGGATCCGCTGCGGCAATTGTGGTACCTGCCACGAACAGCTCAGTGCGTTCGGTGGGGGCTTAATGACTGGTTACTCCTCATAAGAGAAGCGCTGTGGTCACAATATCAGTGCCCGGCGAGCACTTCTCCTACCAACACGCAGATTTATCCATATCAAGGGGGTAGACAGTATTATCAGTTACCAGAGCAAAATTGTTAATAATGTTATGTTATCTTGTAAAAGGAGAGAAAGTTTCTTGTGAACTGTGTTCTTTGTTGAACATAAGAAAGGAAGCTAATTATTTTGATATTTAAAGCTGATTGAGATTTTGCTACTGTTTATAAACAGAATTATAGGTTTATTTATAAAATTAAAATTTAGTATACAGAATGTTTAATATTGATTCTATTAAGATACTTGTAAAACAAAGTGTAATAAAAATTAAGTGTAGATAAATCGTTCAGTGTATGTTTTGAGTCTTGTGAAGTTTAGACCAAAGTTATAATCCTATAATGATCGATTAAAATCCTTCAGGTAAAAATTACTAATCCTTTAGTAATTATTGATTTAAATTTTTATTGGTAACGAATATTTGATTTTAATTGCTAATAGTATATTAATTACAAGTACTGTGAGTATAACATAGATAGATGACTATTTTTGTATTAATTGGTTGCTAGTAAATTTTCCCTTTAGAATTTATGTCCGACAGCGGAATGTTTGCCTCCATGTCGTCTGAAGAGGTTGTAAAATCCAATTTAATACAAAATGCGAGATACGATTTGCTACATGTTAAGGGCTATACAAGATGTTAAAGATGACTAATTTCGTTTCCTTACATAAGAAAAGAATGGACGTATTTTACCCAGTATGTAAGCCGTAAGTTAAATATTCTCTTTTATTTACTACGTCTTAAACGCTGGCAAAATAAAACTGAAGAATTTTACGTCGATACACAGATACGTAATAATTTTTATAATTAATGAAAAGTAATATAAAGGAGAGTAATCTTAGTTTAACGTATAATGTAAAGACTTTAATCATTATAATCTAGAATAGCACCGACTCTGTGATTCATGTTAATGTTGTTAAGAAAAGAAAAAAGAAAAACTATCTCTTCTTAACGCGTAGTGTATGCTTCAACTACCTTGTTAAAGAACACAGTAGTAACTCTGTGTACTATTATAAACTTGGTTTTAAATCTCAATCCGGCGATTGGCGGGTAGCTACATTTTAAAATCTTGAGGTTGCACCTTCATCAGCCTTCGTATAAAATATCTGAACCCTGTCAAGTTCATTTCTAAGCCACTCGATGCTTGATCTTTCTTGACTTCTCCAAGTACTTTTCTGTCTGATTACACTTTCATAAAATCACTTTAGTTATCGACATTTTCTTGATTCGGCTATTTTGTAAATTTAATTATTCATATCCCTTTAATCATTGCATAATTAATTGTTCACCTCATCTGTCCACGAAATCCGCACTCTCATCCAATACCACCCAAGGAGTCTCAAATCATTGCACAACCCTCTTTTCCTATTATTCATTCAAATATTACACACTTTTGATATATGAAACAATAAAATATTCCAAACTATTATATTCGTGTGTGTGTGTATGCGTTTTATATCGTTATTATTTATATAAAGTCAGGGTTCGTTTTTAGTTGTGAGCTGTTTGAGTTTTTCCGTAATTATACACAGATGATTTATGTATACTGAAAATAATATGAATTATTTATATGAAACCTTTAATTGAGCACAACGAGATATCAGTTTTAAATCTACCGTTTGCCATATGTATGTCTGTCTATCTATCTATTTGGGACATGTATCGCGAAAACTTTCGAACGCATCAACCAACTTTCGTAAAAATGAGTGAAAATTTTAATAGAATGGCAAATATTCATGTAGGGTATCAAATTAAAGAAAATTTTAACTAACATTTGAATGTAGTATTAAGTTTTAGAAATTTCAAAATTTTGGTATCCCAGGGCGCAAAAAAAGAAATCAAAAATTTGAAAATCTGTGAATGTCTAGCAGGGTTACTTTGACATAAAGAAGTTTTTGACACAGATCCGAATGTTTCGAATTTGTTTACTGTTTCGAATGTTTTCACTGTTAATTGTTGATTGCGTGCTCTACAATTGTTATATTATTAAAGAATAAAGAAACAGTAGAGTAAATGGGACTTTGAAATTTTTGCCATAATTAAAAAATTATCTAATGTAGAAATTTATGTAATAATAAATGTACTTCATTCAAAATAGTAAGCTAGTTCTACAGCTCAAGAAGCAAACTAGTAAACAAATAATACTTAAATGAATAAAAATTAGTTAAAGCCACATAAACAAGTATTGAATAGAATAAAATTTACCTCTTTTATCCGTCTAGTGCTTTTTCCTTTCTTTATTTATATATTTCACTACGCGTTTCTGGACATATGTTCCATCTTCAGGTGTAATCCCTCAGTAAAGTTCGTCTGATAATTAAAACAAATTATGTATAATTTACACTCGTGTCGTAAGTAAATATAAAATATATGAACACGGAACACACGTTGTGTTGTTGGTGCGCACCACGGTAACACTGTAATCGACTGTTGTGTTTACGTTGTTATTGACCGCGCACTACGGACCTCGTCTTGTAATCTTATCGTTGTGGCGTATAGAGAATTGGACTGAAAGTTCAGCTGTTCGTTCAGCAGGACTTCTTTGGTGTCTTATGTTTAAAGGCCTTATATATTACGAACTCCTCGACAGCACTCATATATCTGCCTTTTTTACATATATGGAGGGGTTGAAAGTTAGTCTCGAAATTAATATAATTATGATTACTATCCATCAAATGACGTGCGTAATTTGACTTCGTTTTGAAAATGTCATTTACTTGTAAAAAGGCAGGTATATAAGTAGTGTCGAGGAGTTCCATATATCAATAAAGAACACATCATTCGAGAAATAATTAATGCAGAAGCCGCTATAAAAACAATACCAAACTTAAATTTTAAGAAAATTACATTTATTAAGATGCTTTAAAATGTTCATAAAATAATTCTTTAGTAGGCCTATATCTGTCTGTCTATAAAACAAATTAAAGTTATAACAGACAGTGAATACACGAGACGAGGTATCTTATCCTTCAAAATGAAGTACTGTATTCAACATCAAAAAGGTAGTTTCGAAAAATTACCCCCTTCCCCTTCAACTACCCTTTTCATTTATAGATATTTCATCTACTTTCTACAGGGGATTATTTTGACCTTCTTTTCAGGATACTTTATTTATCAAAATTAAGTACTTTACTCTTGTTAAAACGTAAAACGTTGCAGGTAAACTACCACTCTCCCTAACCAATCTTCACCAGAATAAATAAGTCTTGAGTCCTCTACATCTCGGGCACTTACGCAAAAAATTATTTGATTCTGTTTGAATTTGCGGCAGGTACCGTTTGCCATAGAAAAAATTCCACACACACACACACACACACACACACACACACACACACACACACACACACACACACACACACACACACACACACACACACACACACACACACACACACACACACACACACACACACACACACACACACACACACACACACACACACACACACACACACACACACACACACACACACACACACACACACACACACACACACACTTTTCGGAATATGACTTTTCTTCATGTTTTGTGGGTAGTACAGTCAGAATTAGCCCTTATCTCGAACACGATTTTTTCGCGATCACCATACTTCCATACAAGATATACTATACAATCAGTAATCCCCCATACACTCGTTCACACTCACACACACAGTACCTACAGTGTTACCAGTTTTAGTAAGTTTGTTTTATATTTTTCAGTGTGTTGATTCTTTCTTTGCTGGAAACATTTCGAGGGCGAATTCGGAATCGTTTCCTCGTTACAGATAACCTATTCTCAGCGTCGAAAGCGAGCAAAGAATTTTCAGTTATATGATATAAAGTGGAGATAAAGGATTATAATGAAACTATATTGGAATCTATACAAGCCCCCACCATCCCCGACGCCATTATTATCCATCGGTTCCATCGAGGACGTCGGGAACGCTCAGTCTCTGTTCAGTCTCTGTCAAAGTCCGGGGTTTAGTGATTACCGAGTTCCGTACGGGAGAGTGATTAAAATTCACCTAAATTGTGTAACGCATAACTGTTTTACAATTACTTTGTATTAAGTTTTAAGAGAGCACAGTTACTTTTTTAAAAAGTATTAATTACGATAGTACTGCTAAAATTAAACAATAATTAAAAGTTGCCTGTTATTACACAATAGTAACCAATTATGTTATTATCATCATGTAATAGTAATTTTTTTCAACCAACTAAAATTAGATCCAACTAAATAAAATTTACCGTAATCCATTGGATGATTCCATCGTGTAAAGTGTAACTTTCACACACGACTGCGAGTCGCGAGATGTGCAGTGTCCCGAGTCTCAGTTAGGACTGCTGCCAGTGGGTCAGTTAGAGTACAATTTATACTTTTTTAATTACTGGAGGGTCTGAAGCGACCTTCGATGGTGGATTATACCACCGGGGCTAGTAAACGAGGTCGCTTCCAAGACTGACCTGGGCTTGGAGTATATTTTTCGAGGCCGGCGATGAGGGGATTGTGGGTCACTGGAGCTGCCCTACCATATAATCTATGCGCCAGACGTCTCAAGGTGTCCGCAAAAGAGCGGACACCTAGTCCTCTCCTCAAAAGTCGCGAAGAATACCTCCGGGGGACTTTAGACGCGAGCTTTAGTCCCCGGTCGAGAACGCGCTGGAGCGCCGATCTATGACAGGGAGGAAGGAATCCCCAAACAGGACAGGCATAAGTAATCACGGGCAACGGGTACGTGTTGACGATGAGCTTACCTAGCCGGGGAATCATCGCCGGATTAAATAGCGTGAGCCAAAGTCTACTGAGTTGCACCGAAGCGCGTTGACGGTTGTATTGGGCAGGGGCAGGTGAGTTGGGAATCAACATGAAGCCCGAGGTACTTAACGCTATTGGTCCAGGGAAATTCGACCGAGACTTACGTCGCGGAAACTCTCCAACCCTCGGCCCATCCGACATAAGCATCGAGTTGACGCTGGAGCTTGATGGCCGCATAGTTCGAGTTTGGCTCTAAGGCAAAAGCCGCAGTGTCGTCCCCAAAAGAGACAATCTTACTCCAGCAACTCAGAGTATGTTGCTGACGAATACCGAGAACAGGAGAGAGCCTAGTACTCTGCCCTGAGGGACACCAGCGGTAATATGCCTCTCCGAAGAGAGAGCTGGTCTATTCTCACTCGGAAGCTACGGTCTCGCAGAAAGCTGCCGACGAAGTGAACGTAGCAATCTGGGAGAAGGATTTCCGTGCGTTTGTAAAGGACGCCCTCGTGCCTCACGCGGTCAAAGGCTTTCTCTACGTCTAGGAAGAACGCAGTCGTCTGTTTTGCCCTGGCAGTCAGCCTCGGTAATGCACTCCACGAGTCTCATCAGTTGATGAGTCGAGGAGTGCATCTCACGAAAGCCGCACTGTTCGGGGATCAGCACTTCCAATCTTTCTAGATGGTCGCGGATCCTAGCTGGATCAGTCGCTCGAAAACCTTAGTAGTCTCGGACAAGAGGCTGATAGGCCTGAGGTTTTCCTCGCGAGAAGAAATCTTTCCCGGCTTGGGTATCACTATAAAGGTAGCCGTTTTCCATTTCGCCGGAAAGTATGCCAGCCTGAGGCAGACAATGAACAACTCGGATAGGAAACGTATTCCTCGCTCCGGAAGGCGTTGGAGTGCGGAATTCATAAATCCGTCTGGGCCTAGCGCCTTCCGGGGTTTGAGTTACACTATCTCAGTGATCTCATCCGGCGAGATGGGCTCCTTCTGGACTGTGATACCGGCCGAAAGAAAGCGCTCTACCTCGCGGCAGATTCGCTCAGTGAAGGCCATGGCGTTCTTGAGAACGCCACTGAATTCACTTAGTTCTTGAATGCGTTTATGGCGAACTGTCGCTCGGAACAGTCAGCCAAGAATTCTGCATTCTGGGGTGGGGGGGCGTCCAAGGGGTTGACCGCCGGGTCCTTCCAGTGCAGGGAGATGCGCGCGTCTTCGCTTTCCCGTTAGAGCACTGGGAATCCGCCAGACATTACGGTCCTCGCCAGGGCCATCCATATGTGTTACAGCCTGCTTCCATCTGCGCCTACGGAACGCCAGCATGTCACGACGTAACTTGCTGGTCGCTCGGTTAAACGCAAGCCTTGTCTGCCGGGTCACGAGTCCGCAGCCAGCGTATCCGAAGCCGATTCCTCTCACAAGCGAGCTGAGACACCTCCTAGGGGATGCGCTGACAGTCGGGGGTGAGCTCCGGCTTCCTCCTGCAGGATACATCCACCGCCGGGACAAGGTAACTACGGTTGTGTCGGACAAGGTAACTGCCTCGTTGACATGCTGGGTAGTGTCGAGTGGTATATGCTCAGGGAGGCGGCGACTGAATGCCGGGCCAAAGCATTCCCACTCGATTGCCCGCCGCTCGTCACGGACGCTGGAGTGCTGGGTAGCTAGATGCACACTGATGGGGATGCACTGAGGAAAGTTCCGAAATGACGGAGACGTGGACCGGGCAATAAACGGCCCTGACCGCGGCAATGTCCAGTACATCAGGGCGGGAGTTAGCCCTGGGGGGATAGTAAGTAGGCCCGGTAGGGCCCAGTGTAACTCACTTAGCAATAGTTGCACATTTTAGCAGGCATAAAAATAACCTTTATCGCAATGAAGGGAACAAGCAGATAGGGCACATGGCCACGACCCATCCAATACGGATAAGCCGAAAGATTATTTTTATTCACAAGACAGGCGGAGTCAAACTTTTAAGAAAACACTTTTTTCGTGATTGACAAACACTTAATTGATTTTACCGGTGTTATTAACGATAAATGTGACATCTAATGTGATATTACTTTTGTATAGTGTTTGTGGTGTGGTATCTTCAGCAATACAAAATATGAAAAGTGTTTCCTAATAATAGTAATGCTAAGAAAATACGTTTCTCAACCGGAAAGTGTTGTTGTCATTAGAAAGATTAATTCGTTTTTGTGTACAATTAAAGCAAATTATATATTTTTCTTTGTTAGTTTATTAATACTGTGTAAACTGATTACTTTATAATGAACAGAATAAGTATGTTTTAGCTGACTATTAAGTTGTTTTTCTGATCAAACTGGGAAAACGTCAACCATTGAATACAACATTTGGAAGCAAGAAAAAAATGTTACCACTGACAATCAAATTTGGCGACAAATACATGTCAAAATAACGTTTGGAAAGTCAGTTCACAAAAAGACGTTAATATTAAAGTCAGGTTCTACACTAGATCTACAGGAAAAGTAACATTTTCCAAAAGTTTTATCTTTGCATGAAGCGAACTGCATGGATTGCCTTATTTGACCAGTGTATCTAAATCATTTAAAATTTTGTCATTATTATATATAATGCCTTAATGTGTTGATAAGTCACAATGTATATTTTATAGTTAATAGTAACGAGTAAAAGCTACCTTGGATACAAAACTGACCTAGAAAATATCTTAGAAAAGTGATTTAAACTAAATTCTTAAACTATGAATCTTCTTATAACAGTTCATGTAAGACAATATAAAGCGTATAGTAACATAATATACCGCATTTTATTAGCATATTTATGATCGCCATGAAATTGAATTGTTTTATGGAATACGCACAGCTCGATATCCTCTCTACGTATTCATATCAGGAACAGAAGAGTCTGCAATTTACGGCTAACCTCGTTTACACGCGTTTGGGTTCGGGGTAATACAGTTTTGTAAAGCGTTAAAGTCATAAATTGTATCTACTTAAGCCGCGCCTATAATAAACGAACGTCGTTGGAAATTTTGTGTTTAGTGAACAAACTCCAGCGGCCAGTCAATTGTTCAGCATAAGAAGTATATTGCCACTATAAACGGACATGAGCTGTGGGACCAGTGTATGTATAATTCCAGAGACCGGAGTAATTTTTCATTATCTCCAAAGCCGTTAAGCAAATACGATTTGCATAAAATGTTTCTTAAAAACAATTAAACAAGCAGCGACGGAGTTCTAAGATCCAGAAACAGTAAGATCTGTGTAACGATAAGAAAGAAGAAGGAAAAGTGAAATAGCAGCAGTAGCAGCAGCATTAGTAGCAGCAGCAGCAGTAGTAGTAGTAGTAGTAGTAGTAGTAGTAGTAGTAGTAGTAGTAGTAGTAGTAGTAGTAGTAGTAGTAGTAGTAGTAGCAGCAATAGTAGCAGCAGCATTAGTAGTAGTAGTAGTAGTAGTAGTACTAGTAGTAGTAATAGTAGAAGTAGTAGTAGTAGTAGTAGTAATAGTAGAAGTAGTAGTAGTAGTAGTAGTAGTAGTAAGTAGTAGTAGTAGTAGTAGTAGTAGTAGTAGTAGTAGTAATAGTAGTAGTAGTAGTAACAATCATATTAAAGTGATCCTTGGAGACAGAGGCCTAGATGCAAAATTTGGCAAAAAATCTGAACAGATAGGCACAATAAGGAAATATAGGCCTACTCTCCACAAGTCTGATCTGAATGAGGAGAGATTAACGGATTTTGTAACTGTCGATGATAATCAACAAGCAAGAAGATAATCAGTTCGACACTCTTTTTCCCACAGCAATATTCATAAATTCCATATTTATGGTCATAAATTCCGATTAATGGTCGATATACCATATTTCCGATTAGAGGGGGCCATACCGAGTGTTTTAACCTGCAACCAGACTGGCTACATACTGAAAGAAGAAAGAATAGCAAATCTTGGAAGTTAAGGCACGACGTTGTGCATTATGCGTCTCTGACCACTTTCTGGTCCTTGCCAAATTGATGCGTAGAATGAACAGGAAAAGTCAGCAAGGGAAACAGAAGGCAGTGAAATTCAATGCCGAAGATATGAAGGTAACGGACACAAGAATCCGAACGAAAAACTAGATGGAACCCACGGACATCTAGCAATCAACAAAAAAGTGGAGACAATAAAAGGCGCAGTCACGAAATCCGCTTAAGAAGTGTTAGGGCTGGAAGAAAAAAATACAAGAAATGGTTGCTTTGACATAAGCTGTGAAAAACGAATATAAGAGAGAAATGAGTTCATAAAAGATATGTACAAAGGCGAACAACAGAAGGAAGAGAAACTTATGAGACAAAGAAAAGAGAAGGAGATGAATTATATAAACGTAAGAAAAAATAAATAAAAACAAAGTTATACTTAAATGTAAGAAAAGTTTGACGAAAATGAATCGATGAATCGTTTGACATTAAGTTAGATAAGAGACATGTACAAACCACAGACTAGCCTGCTCAAAGATTCAAAGAGGCCCCTGACCGGTGACAGCAAGTAAAAGAGATATGGAAACAGTATTTTTAGAACCTTTCAGGCAGGGAACAACAAATCGAGGAAGAAAAGATACAAAAAAATGAACAACAAGAACCATCAACAGTCAACAACAGAAGTCCTGGAAGCTATAACTGCATTGGAAAATAATAAGGCGTCTGACATAGGTAACATACGAGTAAAGCTACTTAAAGCAGAAGATAAAAAGCCGTTTGATTCATAGCAACGAGCTTGTACATAATCTAATATTAGATACATAGAAAGAGATATAATGCAGATAGATTATCTGCCCGATATTCACAAAGAGGGATAGACTAGTAAGCAAGAATTACAGAGATATGTTCTTTTTCTACACTGCCTATAAAGTATTCACGACTATAATCCAAAAGAAGACTGCTGACACTGATGCAAGAAACTGTTAGAGAATACCAGTCAGGTTTTAGATCAGGAATTCACATTTACACAAATCCAGACAAAGTTTGATAGAGATGTATATCTATTACACGTGGATTTCCGCCTAGCATACGACAGCAATTAAGAGATAAATTGTATAGTATAATGCTAGAATTTAAAATTCCTATTGGTTTTATTAAAACGATCAACTTAACAAGTGTTTCATGACTGAAACACGCTCAGGTGAGAATACAGAACGAACTCACCGAACCGTTGGACTCACCCAGGGCCTAAAACAAGGCGACGGGCTGGCTCCTCTTCTTTTCAGCTGACTTTAGAATATGCAATTAGAAAAAACAGTGTAAATCGCTCAGGAGTACTTTGCAACAGGTCAGTCGAAACAGCAGCTTATGCTGACGATATAGCCATCATAGCCTCATAACACAGCTCTGAGGGAGACGTAGGCCATATAAGACAATGAAGGTCTATATAAATAGGTCTATATGAAGAGTAGCAGAACAGGATAAGACTATGAATAAATTGTATAAAATAAAAACAATAAGTCAGAGAAGATATACCAGATCCAGACAAAACCTCATTATAAAATAAGATTGAATAGAAACAGTCAGTGTTTTACATTTCTAGCAGCAATATCAGAAGATGAGAACGAAGAGGCAGAGGTAAGATGACTCCTGCCAACAAAGAGTATTTTTATACACCTTAACTGATAGCGATATGCTGGTAAGGTACTAAATTATCACAACCTTTAAATAAATTTCTGATTTCATTGTTATAACAAAATATCTTCGTCTCCTCCTACAATTTGTTAAGGAAATAAGGAAATAATAAAATTATTTTCGTACCAGGAAAATACAGTTTAGATTTAAGATTAATAGTGGGAAACACGATGTTTTTGGGAAAAAATCGATTACATTTTACTGCTATTAAACTATATTTGGCGGGCATTGTAGGCTATATATTTATTAAACGGAGCCTCCCCCCCCACACACACATCGATTCTTGGTCGTTCTTGTATAAAGCGCACTTTATTCATTGCTTTTCCTTGGATTAGAAAATAATACATATAATAGCAGGGGAAATGTTGAAAAATATTGGTTAATAGCACTACTGCCTAGTAAGATATAACATTGTGTTCCTATTTCATTAAAATAGTTAAATGACGCTATTGTACACACTAGATACTACACTTAAAAATTTACGAATTTATCTATCTTTAAAAACATACGTCGCTGTTGGTCAAATAAATTAAATAAATACTAAAGAAGATAAACTAAACTAGTTAAGATATGATGCTCACTTTGATTTGTTTGGTAAAGAGCATTTTCAGGTTATGGTAAAGAAGTGAGAAGCAACATTTAGAAAAATAGGTCTAATAGCCAATTTGACTAAGAGCAGAACGATGAGCTGTGAGGATACACAAAGTCACGAAAGGAATACACTTTATACTCATGAACTCATGAACGGTATATCGAACAGCTGCATTGGACCTGGCACCAGAAATTATACCATGACGTGGCGAAAGAAATGGTAGTTCTTATGACAAAAAATCAATTGAAACGCTAGCTGAAACTCGAGAAACCTACAACTGCTTTGCATTTGGGGAAACCGGTGAAGCTGTACGAAATAATGAACGACGTAATGAACAACGTTAACTGGAGGGAGAGGATAAGGAATGAGACTCTAAGAAGTAAAAATATTGCGCTATATAGATAACGTCGTGTTGATTGTTTAAAGAGAGAGGATTCGCGTACACTACTTCATCGATTCAACACAACAGTAGAAACAATTTTGTCAAATTTTGTTGCTTCCCTGCTATATACACTTTTTCCTCGAACGAGGCCTTTCGGTTTCGCAACCATTATCAAGTTCTTCCTACATGGTTGCGAAACCGAAAGGCCTCGTTCGAGGAAAAAGTGTATATAGCAGGGAAGCAACAAAATTTGACAAAATTGTTATGAAGACTGCTAACATAGAGAAAATAACTGATAACAGTAGAAACACTCATCATGTTTGTTTCAGCACAAAAAAATAAATCAATGGGGATGCCCATTGAATCGAAGGATCAATTAGACGTAAATTAGAAGTGGACGGGAGTATTATAGACTAAGTCACAGAATCGTAATATCTGGTGTGAGTAACAAGCAAGGGAGATTTATGAAGAAAAGCAAGAGATCTGATAGGGAAAGCGAGATGCTTAAATAGTGCCGTCTGGAAAAGAAACTGTTCTAGAACGAAAGGAAAATTTAGAATATATTTCGAATCATTAGATAAACAGCGACTTCAGAACAAGAGCATGCACATCAAGCACACAGAGGCTAATGGAAATCGACGAGGTGCAAGTTTAAATAAAAACAGACGGAAAAACTATGACAGACCGAATCCGAAACGATGAAGTCATACGAATTTTGCCATCAGTGCATGGACCGAGACAGATAAAATACAATGGCATGAACAACCGGATCATAATGACATAGTTCAGAGTTTATTCCGAGGTGAAGTACGAAGTGGTAAAAGAAATACAGCCATAGTAAAATCTTCTTCATCTGATAGTTCCTATCCGTTTCGGATGTTGGATATCATACCGACTATTTTAACTTTCTGAACTGCTCCACGGAATAAGTCAGTTGTATTCATGCCAATCCAGGTCCTTAAATTTCTTAGCCATGATATTCTCGGTTATCCAACTCCTCTCTTTCCAAGTAATTTTCCCTGTAATATGGACTTCAATAAGTAAAATCTCTGTTCATTTCTCATGAGATGTCCCAGATATTGAAGCTTTCTTATCTTCACTGTGTTTAATAACTTCCCTATCTTTCTTCATCTTTCTAAGAACTTCAACATTAGTTATATGTGCTGTCAATGAAATGCTCAGTATTCTACGGCAAAGCTACATTTCGAAAGATCACAGTAAAATAGAGTAATAATATACCCACAGAAGAGGAATAGGCTATATGGGGATACTATTGAACTGCCTAAATGAGAGAAGTAAGGAGAAGAAGAAGAAAACTGCAGAATCCGAACAAAGATATTACGATTTAAAGACACCTGGCACCGGTAGCTTTCATATCGTTTTGCATTTACTTTCAGAGGTCTGTGTGAATGTGGTTGGATATGTTTTGTTTTGTCGCAGTTAATCATTTCTGAAACAGAGACTTTTATTTTACACCACAGCCATTGTAGCCCAGTCAAATTATACATATTACCTTGCAAAAGGTCGGGTAATTCAAAATTTTCTTTTATATTGTTACGTGCATGGTGAACATAAAAAATCCAAGTTTTCGACATTGAAAGACTTGTGCGTTCGCCGCAGTGCTCCAAAAACCATCAAAATATCAGACTTTTTTTGGTTTACGCTAAATATCTCCTTTTCCTAAGTGACGTAGCTCAAAAATGGCCTTATTCAATTTTAAAGAGCACAAAATTTGCTAACACTTTTGTAGGTAACGTTTTTTTCTAAACCCAACAGCAACCGGTCTACAGAGATTTGAAAATGGGTCAATTTTTGAAAATTCGCAAAAACATGCATACGTTTTTTGGTTTTCGCTAAATATCTGTTTTTCTAAGCGACGTAGCTCAAACATGTTTATATTCAATTTTAAAGTACACAAAATTTACTACAACTTTTGTATGGTACTTATTTTTTTAAACTTAACAACAATCAAGCTACAAAGCTCTAAATAAAATAAATTTTGTTGAGTTTGAAAAAGAAAGATTTAAAAAAAAGCTTATATATTTTTTTACAATTTTTCCAGTCATTTTAGTAGAAAACATCAAACTAATTGTAAAAGAAATAAAATAAGGTGTTTTAGACTTGGAATAATATTCGAAACAACATATCAAAAGTCTAGAAAACTCTAAGTATGGAAAAGCCACCATATTGCCCGCCATCTTGGATTTACTCTCGAAATCTATAAAATGCATATATTGCTCCGATTTACTTCAAATATATACCAACTAGATAGTTTTTTGAACCAGGAATCATATAAAGACTTCATCTAATTTTGTTTCTATCATGTTCCATTTATTACAAAATGTTATTTTTTAATTTTATTTTTTTTTAATGAGGGGGTATGAAAATGCTTATGCACTAACCGACGCCGGCGCATCTCCGCCGACGCCGAGTGTGGGACTGACAATCAATTGCCTTACCCACTAAAAACAAACCTAAAACCTCAATAACTCCGGAGACCAGCCTGGAACTGTTTAAACCTACTGCAAACAAAATAGCAAACATATCACACTGTTTATTTACACGTTTCCACTTTTTTTTCGTTTGGACGGTCCAGGTAAAGAGAAGTCTGTGGTGGATGTCTCAGGCGGAGATAAGTCACGATTCTCCATTCGCTCTATGATACCCAGAGCGTCGTCATCCTCGTCATCGCTGTCAAAGACTTCTGGAACATTGGCACATGACTGACCGTTGCAGTGCTTGCAGATTGGAGAACATTTCAGTCCTGCTTTTTTCCAGCTGCAAGCACCACTGCACCCTTTCTTACAGGTGCGTGAAATGAATTTGAGCAAGGATTGTGGAGCTGGATCCTTTGTAGTCGTAATCGGGGTGAGACCCTGACTGCTACGCATCCATCCCCATTTCACAGGATTTTTTCTACTCCCAACCACATTTGGACTTGGTGGTAAGTCCTGAGAGAATGATATCGGGCAGCATCTCTTGTTGGTGGCAGTCGTGCTAGGCTCGATTTATTCTTCGCCGCTGATTTGACGAAGTTGTGATAACTCAACTCGTAGAGCGTTTGGGTCTCCATGTCTCCACCGTACAAAGTAACGAGGAATCGTTCTCCCACCTCAGCTGCTATCTTCTCAGTGCAAGTGTCTGGCTGTGAAAAAACTGAGACCATTTCTTTCAACTTTGGGGACTTATCGAGGGCAGAACAGAATTTATTCTTCCCATGGCCATACAGGGCGGAGGTGGTGTCGCAACCACTGAAGGCATGGAGGAAAATAATTGCATCCTGTGAACTGTGTTTGAATGAAGTAGTGGAGTACAGTACCTCTACAAGTTCACGTTTCCCAGATTTCTGGAAATGAATGTTTTCCACTCCGGAAGCCAAACTTGTGAGTAGTAGAACCAGGAGATCTATGTCCTCTCCTACGATAATGACGTGGTCAAAAAAAGAGGCCTTAGAAATTGCTGTCGTCACAATTTCCACATCAGCATCTTCTGTAGCCTGTTTTACCTCGAAATCATGTTTTTCCAGTTTAATTTTAAGGAGGGCAATGAGATTTATCTTGTTTTTCTCATTAGCAAGAAATTCGTCTTGGGGAACCATGACAACTGTCAATTCATTAAATACTATGTCAGCGGAACTTTGAGTTGTTGACCGACGCTGTCTTTCTGCACTCTTAGTACTTTTCTCTGCTGCATCCGTGGGGTAGCCATCAAACACAATTGAAACATTTCGACCATAGTGATTTTCAATATACCTCACATATTTGTCGAGTATCGCTGTGATGGAATCATTTCGCTTCCAGATGACTTTGTGTAGAAGAAACCCTCCGTCCAGTATCAGAAAATTCGTGCCTTCAAATGACGCATCACTCTTGAGTGGTGTAAAGCAAGAGTAGAATGTTGACTTCGTTCCTTTTCGCATTCCTTCTTCGGAAAACAAGGTATCGGGAAGGGTGCAAGTTCGAACTGGAAGTATTCCATCAGATGTTGGTCCGACTGCTTAGCAATACAAACTCTTTGGAAAACAGTCAGAGGATCAATGACAACAAGCTTATTCCCCACCTTCACTGAACTGGTGACTGAAGATACTGAGACAACTTTGTCCTTTCGTTTGAACTTGACACTCCCAAAGTCACTACCAACTACGTTGTTGATACCAGAAATCCCAATATCTTGCGCCAAGTGGCAATTAACCTCCTCACCGCCGACAACCCCAGTACTGATACACATTATGCGATCATTTGTTCGGAATGGGTAGTGTTAACTGAACCACTGTGCAAGTTTTCCTGTATCCTCGTCGTCTCGAATAGTACGGGAAACCCTCATGTCCACATGCTGCTCTACTGTAGCAGAGATGATGTTACAAAATGTCTCAACCTCGTCACAAATATTTTGTAAGAACGCCATTCCCAATATCTACTGTGAGAGTACACTGTCGGTAATCCCTCGTCCATGAGTAAGACCTCCATAGCTTTTCATTGACTTCATCAATGTCTGCTCGATGGTCATCTCTGACCATATTCCCGCAAAGAGCTTATCAGAGCGCCGAACAGCAAAATCTCCTTGAGAAGTGAATCTTTGGTATTCAGCAGGGTCCATTTTTTCTTCGAGCGTTAGCATATCCTGCAAATACAGGTGTGCACTTTTTGCATAAAAAAATGACCTGCCGCATGGAAAAATGGGAGCATTTTACCAACAGTGATCACATGTAAGTTCCAGTCACCCATACGCTCTGCTTTTATAAATAATCTTATCAGGGTCGTCATTCGGAAATACTGGACCCATAGCTTTGTGGTGCGTCCATTTTCATCAAGTTCTTGCAATGCAGTTCTGAATTTGGTGATAAATACTTTAAACTGCTCACTTTCCACAGCTGTGAGAACTGATGATCTTTCTCTTTCATTACTGTAGTTTCCAAATCATTTCGTTCCTGTTCAGTGAGCTGCATTTCGTCCAAAACCATGCCACCCAGAACAAGGTTAACCAAAAGATGGGCTCGGACAGCCCTCGAATAGGCATGCCCTGACATAATTTTTTCCACGGTGTTCTCGGCATAAACAGTACCAAAAAGCTGTTTCAGTCCACTTCCATTCGTAATGGTACCCATTGCCTACATAAATGACACCAATAAATGAAAGCCACCAAGCCTCACAACCACATTGTTTAGATCGGGCTCTTGACCACTCTGGACTATGTCTCTAGCTTTCACATACAATGGTTGATCGAATGTGACGAAGCATGTTTTTTTATTATGACTTTTACATTTATCGCTGGCAATAAGAAGTGATGTTAAGATGGTGTTATAATCACTAGGTTGAGAGTTGATAAATGGAAGCGTTAAAACTTTTGAGCGAGTGGAACTTTGTCCACTAGTGACCTGCTCCATAAAGCCATTCCATCCAGGGACATTTGCAGCTTTTGACCATTTACCAAACAGCCAAACAAGATCTGGAGCTGATGGTAATATTTCTTCAGCAAATGAGCACATACCCTGCACATCCATTACGGGTATAGTTGAGAGACCAGAATTTTTTTCTTGCAAAACTTCCGCAGCTCCACAGAACCAACAAGTGCAATCTCTTTGGATGGTACGCTTCTTTTCAAACGTGGAATTTTTTCGTCACGCAATACTGCAGTATGAGGATTAACACATACGATTCCACCCATGGCATGGAATGTTCCAAGGCCATCGATTGTGTTAACATTAAAGTCTGCGTTGTCGAATGCAAACAGCAAGAATGCATCCTTCTCAATGATAACTGAGTTATTCTGCCGCAAAATTGCTGATGACTCTAAAAGTGCTGCCTCATTATAAGCTGCCGCAAAACCTAGTGCTGAAAGAAGGTTAATAAGATGTTTTGAACAAAATTTTCTGTACATGTATGCACTAGTGCCAGTCAAAAGAGAGGATATGAATGATCGAGGCCTGACAGCCGATATGACCACATGTGCGAGTGCCACACATTTCTTTTTCCATTTCTCCAGTGGCCCACGCTTATGTTTCAGAATAACAGATTCGAGAAATAATTGCAATGACTCCGGAATGACAGAATTCTCATCACACAAAAAGTCGTCTGATGGTGGATATTCATTAACATTGTACTCTTGCGCTCGGATGTCTTCCAAAACTATATCAGCAGCAGCTTTGACAATGCGGAGCCGTTCTCCTTGGGGGTCTACTTTTTTGTTCTCATACCAACTGTCGGTGAGTATTTTGTAACCAACATTTTTAAAACAAACGACTGATGACTTGTTGGCAGTCCCAGCTATGAATACATCTTCTCCAAACTTCTTCAAAAGGTGTTGGTTGACTGTCCTCGCGTCAGGAACAAACTCTCCTTTAATCTTACTCATCAGTTCCTCCAGTGAGAACTGGCATTCTTCACTGTTCTCGATGAGGTATGAATAAATTTCCTCCATGGCCGCTTCAACCTGTGTAGCTGGCCGAAACCCTCTCTTTCGACCTGATGCTGAAACCTGATACAACTTTTTGTGACACATATTATGGTACCTCGCATCTGCTGCCACCAAGTCTTGTACACTTTCCAGCCGCCGTATTATCTTTGTACTCCACTCATCACCTCGCTTCTCAGCTGCTTTTATCATTGTTTCTTTTATCTCCAACTTCTGTACACAGTGAACTTCGTTTCGCCTTGAAAACGGCAATTTCGATTGAAGTAGAATAAATTCGTCAGTAATTAACTCCCCACACAAAAAAACAACTTGATTTAAAATTGAAATTTTCGCTCTCGACCTACAGGAAACACTGGGCTGTGGAACTGAGTCACCTCCACGACGGATGGAAGCCAAAATTAATTTTTCATCACTATAACGTTTTCCGCAGGAAATGTGAACCTTAACTTCTTTTAAGCCTTGGAGTAAACGTTTATTTTCGCGAAGTTTCCGTCTTTCACTCGCCTGAATAAAAGTATTTATACCTCTTTCTTTCACGACAACTGTATCATCTTCGTCCACCAACTCGCGACAAATAAAACATATATCAGTCGGAACCGACATTTCGCACAAGAACACAAATAATATGAACTCAGAAAAAATACCGCACTCGCTCTTTCGAAACTCGAAACAAACTGAAGAACAGGTGGAGTGGAGCGGATGACAATGGAAAGGGTTCCCCCTCTCTCACACTTCCCTCTCTCGACCAAAAAATGAACGTCACAGTAATTGATTTATTTTAATATTCGATTAGCTTGTATAATAATAATATTGTTTCTAAGCAACTTGTAATTAAGAGATCGTAATTAGAATCTGCTGAATGTACAGTAGAACCTCGCTAATCAGTCACCTGTGGGACTGGGGGTATGGTCGGAACGCAAAAAGGTCGGATTATCAGAAGAATACAAAATGTTTATTATTTCATTAAATGAGACAGTCTAAAATAAAATAAAACTTATACAGTAGGCTACCAGGCTATATGATTGGTTATGTACAATAAATGATAATATGTACAGTCCAACAATAGTGTAATAAAAAACAAGAAACACATTTTATTAGTGAAAAAAATCGTAATGTTCTTTTGTTTGGCAGACGACTGTCTAGACTTAGCTGCAGAGATGTAGACATAACAACATCTCAACACTCTTCATACCCAACACAGTTTAGCCACCAAGTGTAGTACCCTACTTTTATTTTCATGTTTATCACGGCGACTTGACATTATTATGACCTGGTGTAGGCTAGACATTACAGTATCTGTTTGTTCAGGTGCAGTCATGTAGTGCGATTCTGTCAGCTTGAGACTAAACTATAACGATTAGTCACTCCTATTTGAATAGCAGTACTGTATGGTACAATAAGTGGATATTGCAAAATGCTTATTACATCATTGTGTATGGGTGGTCATAATTATTGTTTGTGACAGGAGGAAGGAACTATAATTTTTGACAAGACGTCTTATAAACTTTTATTGAAACCAATTATAATTGCGGTTGCAATGAAACACCAGATTTGACGTCATATCGTAGGCAAAAACAAAACTCTAGAATTGCGACATAGCACTGAAACAAGAGTAGGAAAAAATTCGGAAGATTTACACCAAATTTCGTATTTTCTGGAACATTAAAAAAAATCGGAAGATCTTCCGAAATTTCGGAAGACCTGGCAACACTGCGCCCTAGACACTAGATGCCGGCTCACTGAGCAGCAAAACAACTGACAAGTATGTAAACAAGCTGGTGAGTCATCAACAAGTCGGTGGCTGAGCCGCGGTCGGACCAGCCGGGGGTCGGACTAGAGAGGTTTTACTTTATTGCCTGATGAATACTTATAATCTGAAAGTCGAAAAATTCTTTCGAAATGGGTGTCTACTGTCCATTACCTTTTTTTTAGAACTTTGTAGCTCGGTTGCTGTTGGGTTTAGAAAGCAATGTTACTTACAAAAGTGTTAGCAAATTGTGTGCTCTTTAAAATTGAATATGACCATTTTTGAGCTACGTCACTTAGAAAAAGAAGATATTTAGCGTAAACCAAAAAAAGTCCGAAATTTTGATGGTTTTTGGAGCACTGCGGCGAACGCACAAGTCTTTCAATGTCGAAAACTTGGATTTTTTATATTCAGCATACACCTAACAATATAAAAAAAAATTTGAATTACCCGACCTTTTGCAAGGTAGACCTCTTTTTTGGTACAATTTGACTGGCCTATTGAGCCTGAAGCTTTTACAATGAGAAAATTTGCTCGGACAGTGAACAGTGAAGACTACGTACTTTTATGTGTAATAATAAGTGCTGATTTTAAAAAAGTAATTTTCAAAATTTGCTCCAAAAAAGGCATTTATGCTTGGACGTACTTAATTAATCGAAGCACATGTTTACAATAATATGTCTTAAATGAAATAATATGTCTTATGTGACTTGCCCGTTATTAAACTAAATACCTAAAATATTTTGTCACTAAAATTATTCAAGTTATTTATGAAATTGTACTGCTGTCAATATAGGCCTACAATATATTTTGGTCAAACAGTGGATCTAACAGTTAGTTAGAAACACGTCCAATAGATTTCATCCGCCTGTAATCCCATGTGATAAACACGCTCCGTTATTTTTGTCTCCCAAGTTAATTTTAATTTCGTACTTCAAATTGAATCCAGGTTTTTATATTTTAATTCCCACACACAAGTAAGCTGAAAAAATGTCTTGCCTTGCTGTAATATTGTTTCTATTTTAACCATTCTATAAACTACACTGCATGTTCCTTTTTATTAACAATTGTGACGATTTTAAAAGAGGAAAAAATGAAATAAAAGAAATTTAAAATAATTTAAAATCTCACATTAAAACAGAACATAAACCCCTAAAGTAAATGATAATGTAACCCCGCCATAATACCCCAAAATAAATAGTTTTAAAACCTAAAGAATTCTATAATAAAATTCTGATAACACCCCTTAATATTTAACCCTTCCCTGTGTACTTATATGCCTGTATCAACTTGTAAAAATCTAGTACGGACATGAAAATTACTCTGCATTGAAGCGAAAATTAATAATTGTGATAATTAAATAAGAAGACGTAATAATAATAATAAAAAAATACCTAACTCAATAAAGAAAATGTAGTATTATTAATAGTAGTCAATTAGTATGATAATAATAATAATAATAAAGTACGAACTACTTTTCTCTCTCCGCGCGAACAAATCCCTCTCCCTACTAACCGCCGCATAACCAACCCCAGTCGAGCGAGAATCAGCGACAAGGTAACAGCTTTACCATGTGTCGTAAAATAAAGTGTAAATATAAAAAAATTAATGGCGATGTAACTGAACGTAATATTTCATGGTGACAGACTCCACAAGTAATTGAAATGTGGTGAAAGTAAAACGAGTTATGTAGTTGAACTGTAGTGAAATAACTAAAAGTAACTAACTTAGCCGACACATCTTTTTTAAAAAAGGAAACGAAATGTTTAAGTTGTAAGGTACGTTCTGTCCAAACATTATAGAGTAACATTAGTGCAGTTAAAAGCAAAATGTAAAGTGTAAAAGAGTGAACACCGTACATCAGGAGTGAAGTAACAACGACAAATTCACGAGCTTCAGGTAACAGCATCCTTTCGTCATGTTCGCAACTAAGAATCTACAAAATAAATGGAGACACCCGAACGACATCGTAGAACTTCTAGGAAACGCAACTGTAGAGTAACAACAAGAGAACCCCCCCCGCTGATCACATTGTATCAAGGTGAAACCAAACCATTATATTTTTAACAATGGCAACAAAAGCAGTATATTGTTTGCAAAGACTTATTCTAATAATGTAAATGTTAACATAGTAGTGTCTGTAATTACAATAATGAAATAGTAATCTGATAATAGTTAAAGGTAAAAGGTAATTCGAAATTTGAGCAAACTAGTATTCAAATAGTTTGCATAATGTTGACTTATTGTAGAGCATTCTTAAGTTAAAACCCGGATCCGAGGTATTTGATGTAGTTAATAAATATATAATTTTATTTTGATCACCAGAGTAACATGTTAAAAGACGTAAGAGCATTTGATGCACAACTTTTGAGTAATTTATTTGTTTAATGTAATCAAACAAAATAACAATCATATTTAAAGTATTATTCAAGAAAATATAATAAAGAGATGTTATGGTTATCAAAAAGGTGAGTGAATATATCTACCAAATCCCTTGTCAATACTCCTCAATTCATGGGAGCCTATTTAACCTTTGTGTACTTATTAGGTATTTATGATTTTGTAAAGATTATGGCAGCCTGTTTAATTGACCTGAGCCAATTAACCAGGTTCCCGAATTGTAACGTGTGCAAAACGTTTCAAATGCGCCACTCTGCTTAATTAATGAATAAATGATAATTAGCAAGATAAAATGCCCTGTGTTTGTCATTTAATATGTGGTAGAATTATTTACTCTATGAATGTTAATTTAAAATACGCAAAAGGAAGAATTAAAGTAAGTAAAATCAGAAGTAGGATAATGTGTTTTTATAATCATTATGTGTCGTAATAATATAATATAAGATAATAACCATGGTATATATGGTAAGAATATTTAGATATAATACAATAATTATTTAAACATTGTAACCCCAGGGTAAAATCTGTTTAAAAATGCATTCCCCAACTTGTCTGTTTAACGACAATCTCAGACAAGAAAATGACCTGTTCCCGCTTGTACCAAACTATCCCTTGTTACGCTCTGCCACCTCAAGTAGACAATACATCACCTCCCCCTATTGTATGACAAAATGTGTGACCCCTTGCCCATTAACAAAAGATTTCAGACATCGTTTAAAACAAAAAAAAAAACAAGTAAATAATTTTATAAATAAGATGCGCACTTTTATGACTTGTGTTGTTAAATAATAATTGTGTACCCTGGGCTAATTAACAATAACTTGCTAAAATCACTCTGGATTTGTGAATAAATAAATAGAGTTTTATTAATAAAGTAATAATAGTAGTGTTAGGAAATCGACATAATAAGCAAGTCCCCGCTTGTAAAAATATTCAATTTTCAACCTGACGGTAGTTACAGGCTAGTTCATGTTTGTTTCTTGACACGAATCAGCTCGAGAAAAGTACCCTCTCCCCTCGTATACAAGTACGTTGTTTGAATGACATTCCCTGGTTGACTAAACAGACAGTCCTGTGCAGGAAGTGAAACGTGTTCCAAATTGTCAGAAATCACCCTTCTTTGTTGTAAAGCCTTGCCTAGGTAAACAATAAGCCACCGTAACGCACACAATAGACCTCCCCCAACCAGCTGATCTGTTGTGTGAATGTAAACATAATGTACTCTTCGTATGAAATTTCTCTCTACTAAAATGGTATTATCGTTTTGTTTTGATTAATTATATATGTCAATATTGAGAATTTAATTGTTGTGAGATAAGTTATGTTGATTAATTAAGATAAGATTGCATATGGAAGCTTAATATGAAATAAGATATATATGTGTATGTGTTTAAATGAATTAACGTTAACTATGTTAAACTTTGAGAAAACGAATTAAAGATGTGACATAAGTGTAAGATAATCAATTGATGAATAGAAATAATCTGAGAGAGAGAAATTTCAGTATGAAATTTTGTGTCCAAATATAAGTGTTTGAAATAATAATAAATAATAAGTCATTTAAAATAAAAAGTTTAATAATATCGTAAATTATTATAACACGTTAGTATAATTATAATTATAAAAGTGTATTAGTGAAATAAGTAAAAAGAAATGAATAATATGTATGAATAATAATAAATAGGTTGTAACCTGCTTGAAAATAATTCTCTAGCCGCCAGCTATTGTTAAATGGAACAATAGAGATATATACACCCTCGAGTTGACTAACTTCCCCCTTTGTACGCATAAACTATGCCATTGTTTGAAGAAAACTAGTTTGACCCACATTCCACAGTAACAGCTGATCGTTGAAAATAAAGTGTTTGTCTCCTTTTGTTTATGTATTACAGCTGATCATTTGAAAACAAAAAATTATTATCTTCGTGAAATTCCGATTCTCTCAGTAGAATAAGAAATTAGGATAAGAATGAATCTAAGGTTGAGTATGGGATCAACTTTAGATTTCTGTAGTAGAATTAAGAATTATATATAGGTAACGTAACAAGTCACAACGGCGCCGCACTGAAAAATTCTTTACAAGGGTTAAAGAAAGTTCTTTACAAGAGTTAAAGAAAGTGCAGAAAACTAACTACTAGAGTTAGAGTATGCAAAATGTAATCAGTCGGGCCACGATATTGTGAGTTACGGATAATTAGGGAAATTAGTATTAAGAATTAAAATATAAATTAGCATGGTAAGAAGTGAGATAAAGGGAATTTCACGGAGGAGAACATTTAAATGAACAAGATTATTTAAAGAGATATAGAGAAAACAAATCGTGTACTAAATTAAATTTTAACACAGAAATCCCCAAACATACTCCCGGTACATTCCTAAACAAATAAACCGGAGTCTGAGGCTTAAGAGGAGGAGTGTGTGACGATTTTAAAAGAGGAAAAAATGAAATAAAAGAAATTTAAAATAATTTAAAATCTCACATTAAAACAGAACATAAACCCCTAAAGTAAATGATAATGTAACCCCGCCATAATACCCCAAAATAAATAGTTTTAAAACCTAAAGAATTCTATAATAAAATTCTGATACCACCCCTTAATATTTAACCCTTCCCTGTGTACTTATATGCCTGTATCAACTTGTAAAAATCTAGTACGGACATGAAAATTACTCTGCATTGAAGCGAAAATTAATAATTGTGATAATTAAATAAGAAGACGTAATAATAATAATAAAAAAATACCTAACTCAATAAAGAAAATGTAGTATTATTAATAGTAGTTAATTAGTATGATAATAATAATAATAAAGTACGAACTACTTTTCTCTCTCCGCGCGAACAAATCCCTCTCCCTACTAACCGCCGCATAACCAACCCCAGTCGAGCGAGAATCAGCGACAAGGTAACAGCTTTACCATGTGTCGTAAAATAAAGTGTAAATATAAAAAAATTAATGGCGATGTAACTGAACGTAATATTTCATGGTGACAGACTCCACAAGTAATTGAAATGTGGTGAAAGTAAAACGAGTTATGTAGTTGAACTGTAGTGAAATAACTAAAAGTAACTAACTTAGCCGACACATCTTTTTTAAAAAAGGAAACGAAATGTTTAAGTTGTAAGGTACGTTCTATCCAAACATTATAGAGTAACATTAGTGCAGTTAAAAGCAAAATGTAAAGTGTAAAAGAGTGAACACCGTACATCAGGAGTGAAGTAACAACGACAAATTCACGAGCTTCAGGTAACAGCATCCTTTCGTCATGTTCGCAACTAAGAATCTACAAAATAAATGGAGACACCCGAACGACATCGTAGAACTTCTAGGAAACGCAACTGTAGAGTAACAACAAGAGAACCCCCCCCGCTGATCACATTGTATCAAGGTGAAACCAAACCATTATATTTTTAACAATGGCAACAAAAGCAGTATATTGTTTGCAAAGACTTATTCTAATAATGTAAATGTTAACATAGTAGTGTCTGTAATTACAATAATGAAATAGTAATCTGATAATAGTTAAAGGTAAAAGGTAATTCGAAATTTGAGCAAACTAGTATTCAAATAGTTTGCATAATGTTGACTTATTGTAGAGCATTCTTAAGTTAAAACCCGGATCCGAGGTATTTGATGTAGTTAATAAATATATAATTTTATTTTGATCACCAGAGTAACATGTTAAAAGACGTAAGAGCATTTGATGCACAACTTTTGAGTAATTTATTTGTTTAATGTAATCAAACAAAATAACAATCATATTTAAAGTATTATTCAAGAAAATATAATAAAGAGATGTTATGGTTATCAAAAAGGTGAGTGAATATATCTACCAAATCCCTTGTCAATACTCCTCAATTCACGGGAGCCTATTTAACCTTTGTGTACTTATTAGGTATTTATGATTTTGTAAAGATTATGGCAGCCTGTTTAATTGACCTGAGCCAATTAACCAGGTTCCCGAATTGTAACGTGTGCAAAACGTTTCAAATGCGCCACTCTGCTTAATTAATGAATAAATGATAATTAGCAAGATAAAATGCCCTGTGTTTGTCATTTAATATGTGGTAGAATTATTCACTCTATGAATGTTAATTTAAAATACGCAAAAGGAAGAATTAAAGTAAGTAAAATCAGAAGTAGGATAATGTGTTTTTATAATCATTATGTGTCGTAATAATATAATATAAGATAATAACCATGGTATATATGGTAAGAATATTTAGATATAATATAATAATTATTTAAACATTGTAACCCCAGGGTAAAACCTGTTTAAAAATGCATTCCCCAACTTGTCTGTTTAACGACAATCTCAGACAAGAAAATGACCTGTTCCCGCTTGTACCAAACTATCCCTTGTTACGCTCTGCCACCTCAAGTAGACAATACATCACCTCCCCCTATTGTATTACAAAATGTGTGACCCCTTGCCCATTAACAAAAGATTTCAGACATCGTTTAAAACAAAAAAAAAAACAAGTAAATAATTTTATAAATAAGATGCGCACTTTTATGACTTGTGTTGTTAAATAATAATTGTGTACCCTGGGCTAATTAACAATAACTTGCTAAAATCACTCTGGATTTGTGAATAAATAAATAGAGCTTTATTAATAAAGTAATAATAGTAGTGTTAGGAAATCGACATAATAAGCAAGTCCCCGCTTGTAAAAATATTCAATTTTCAACCTGACGGTAGTTACAGGCTAGTTCATGTTTGTTTCTTGACACGAATCAGCTCGAGAAAAGTACCCTCTCCCCTCGTATACAAGTACGTTGTTTGAATGACATTCCCTAGTTGACTAAACAGACAGTCCTGTGCAGGAAGTGAAACGTGTTCCAAATTGTCAGAAATCACCCTTCTTTGTTGTAAAGCCTTGCCTAGGTAAACAATAAGCCACCGTAACGCACACAATAGACCTCCCCCAACCAGCTGATCTGTTGTGTGAATGTAAACATAATGTACTCTTCGTATGAAATTTCTCTCTACTAAAATGGTATTATCGTTTTGTTTTGATTAATTATATATGTCAATATTGAGAATTTAATTGTTGTGAGATAAGTTATGTTGATTAATTAAGATAAGATTGCATATGGAAGCTTAATATGAAATAAGATATATATGTGTATGTGTTTAAATGAATTAACGTTAACTATGTTAAACTTTGAGAAAACGAATTAAAGAAGTGACATAAGTGTAAAATAATCAATTGATGAATAGAAATAATCTGAGAGAGAGAAATTTCAGTATGAAATTTTGTGTCCAAATATAAGTGTTTGAAATAATAATAAATAATAAGTCATTTAAAATAAAAAGTTTAATAATATCGTAAATTATTATAACACGTTAGTATAATTATAATTATAAAAGTGTATTAGTGAAATAAGTAAAAAGAAATGAATAATATGTATGAATAATAATAAATAGGTTGTAACCTGCTTGAAAATAATTCTCTAGCCGCCAGCTATTGTTAAATGGAACAATAGAGATATATACACCCTCGAGTTGACTAACTTCCCCCTTTGTACGCATAAACTATGCCATTGTTTGAAGAAAACTAGTTTGACCCACATTCCACAGTAACAGCTGATCGTTGAAAATAAAGTGTTTGTCTCCTTTTGTTTATGTATTACAGCTGATCATTTGAAAACAAAAAATTATTATCTTCGTGAAATTCCGATTCTCTCAGTAGAATAAGAAATTAGGATAAGAATGAATCTAAGGTTGAGTATGGGTTCAACTTTAGATTTCTGTAGTAGAATTAAGAATTATATATAGGTAACGTAACAAGTCACAACGGCGCCGCACTGAAAAATTCTTTACAAGGGTTAAAGAAAGTTCTTTACAAGAGTTAAAGAAAGTGCAGAAAACTAACTACTAGAGTTAGAGTATGCAAAATGTAATCAGTCGGGCCACGATATTGTGAGTTACGGATAATTAGGGAAATTAGTATTAAGAATTAAAATATAAATTAGCATGGTAAGAAGTGAGATAAAGGGAATTTCACGGAGGAGAACATTTAAATGAACAAGATTATTTAAAGAGATATAGAGAAAACAAATCGTGTACTAAATTAAATTTTAACACAGAAATCCCCAAACATACTCCCGGTACATTCCTAAACAAATAAACCGGAGTCTGAGGCTTAAGAGGAGGAGTATGTGACGATTTTAAAAGAGGAAAAAATGAAATAAAAGAAATTTAAAATAATTTAAAATCTCACATTAAAACAGAACATAAACCCCTAAAGTAAATGATAATGTAACCCCGCCATAATACCCCAAAATAAATAGTTTTAAAACCTAAAGAATTCTATAATAAAATTCTGATACCACCCCTTAATATTTAACCCTTCCCTGTGTACTTATATGCCTGTATCAACTTGTAAAAATCTAGTACGGACATGAAAATTACTCTGCATTGAAGCGAAAATTAATAATTGTGATAATTAAATAAGAAGACGTAATAATAATAATAAAAAAATACCTAACTCAATAAAGAAAATGTAGTATTATTAATAGTAGTTAATTAGTATGATAATAATAATAATAAAGTACGAACTACTTTTCTCTCTCCGCGCGAACAAATCCCTCTCCCTACTAACCGCCGCATAACCAACCCCAGTCGAGCGAGAATCAGCGACAAGGTAACAGCTTTACCATGTGTCGTAAAATAAAGTGTAAATATAAAAAAATTAATGGCGATGTAACTGAACGTAATATTTCATGGTGACAGACTCCACAAGTAATTGAAATGTGGTGAAAGTAAAACGAGTTATGTAGTTGAACTGTAGTGAAATAACTAAAAGTAACTAACTTAGCCGACACATCTTTTTTAAAAAAGGAAACGAAATGTTTAAGTTGTAAGGTACGTTCTATCCAAACATTATAGAGTAACATTAGTGCAGTTAAAAGCAAAATGTAAAGTGTAAAAGAGTGAACACCGTACATCAGGAGTGAAGTAACAACGACAAATTCACGAGCTTCAGGTAACAGCATCCTTTCGTCATGTTCGCAACTAAGAATCTACAAAATAAATGGAGACACCCGAACGACATCGTAGAACTTCTAGGAAACGCAACTGTAGAGTAACAACAAGAGAACCCCCCCCGCTGATCACATTGTATCAAGGTGAAACCAAACCATTATATTTTTAACAATGGCAACAAAAGCAGTATATTGTTTGCAAAGACTTATTCTAATAATGTAAATGTTAACATAGTAGTGTCTGTAATTACAATAATGAAATAGTAATCTGATAATAGTTAAAGGTAAAAGGTAATTCGAAATTTGAGCAAACTAGTATTCAAATAGTTTGCATAATGTTGACTTATTGTAGAGCATTCTTAAGTTAAAACCCGGATCCGAGGTATTTGATGTAGTTAATAAATATATAATTTTATTTTGATCACCAGAGTAACATGTTAAAAGACGTAAGAGCATTTGATGCACAACTTTTGAGTAATTTATTTGTTTAATGTAATCAAACAAAATAACAATCATATTTAAAGTATTATTCAAGAAAATATAATAAAGAGATGTTATGGTTATCAAAAAGGTGAGTGAATATATCTACCAAATCCCTTGTCAATACTCCTCAATTCACGGGAGCCTATTTAACCTTTGTGTACTTATTAGGTATTTATGATTTTGTAAAGATTATGGCAGCCTGTTTAATTGACCTGAGCCAATTAACCAGGTTCCCGAATTGTAACGTGTGCAAAACGTTTCACAATTAACCTTCGTTGATTGTTATTTTTAAACCTGTCAGTAAGACATCAAGAATAAGTAAGTTTATCGGACAAAATTTAATCAACATTTTTAATGAAATAATATTACAAGGAAAGGATTACTGTGAATTCTGAGTGGCTACACAATTAGCGTACTCGCTTCCATAACATAACACATTTTAGTCACTTATGTTTGATAATGTATGACTGTTCGAAAGTTAAAATACATGACTCTAAGTGCCTGGTAAAGGAAAACGAAAATAAAGAAAAATATTTTATTGTATCCAAGAGTTACGCACACACGTGTGTACGGTATATTGATTTGGCACATAATCACCACTCACATACAGGTACTTGGTATATACCAACCATATGGTTGCATAAGATTTGTAGTTCCTCGTAGTAAAACGCTGTAGCCAAAGTCCTAGCCACGAGCTGACGCCATTAATGAGTTCCTCATTCGTTTGAAAGCGCTCCAGGTCCAGGTCCAGGTGTACAGAGGAGCAGCTCGACGTGCTCCGGTGATCGCAGTGTCCGGGCGAACCCGATGATTGCACACGACACGACCGGGGGTAGCCGGCTCCCGCGAGGAGCGAGTCGCAAGTTGTGCAGTGTCCCGAGTCTCAGTTAGGACTCCTGCCACTGGCCAGGTCAGAGTTGTTGGGTTGTGCGTCGTGAGACGACCCAATGGGTTCCTAGTACCGAGCCTCCTGTAGGGGCTCCTGCCTAGTGGTCCTGTCCAGACGGAATATTGATTAATTAATTTTTATTGGTCGCTACAACGACATGCTCGTACTAGGTCGACTAGTACAGTATTTGTCGAGGCCGTTTCCAAGATTCACCTGGACGTGTTCGGTACTTGCCAAGGCCAGCTATGAGTGGGTTTGTCTGGGTCCTCGCAGCTCGGACGTAAAATTTACGTGCAAGTCGCCTTGCGGTGTCATCCAAGGAGAGGACACCGAGTCCTCTTCTCAGGAGACGAGAAGAAAACCGATAGGGGACTTTGGCCGCTAGCCGAAGACCTCTATCGAGAACGCTTTGCAACCTTCTTTTATGAACGGTTGCGAGGTAACCCCAGACGGGAAGAGCGTAGGTAATGATCGGCAACAGGTACGCGTTGACGATCAACTTACCCAGCTTGCGGGTCATAGCCTTGTTGGCAAGTATTGGAAACAGTTGCGTGAGACGAGCGGACGCTTTCTTTCGCATCGTCTCAGCGTGGGCACGCCAGGTGAGCCGACGATCTAGGTGGACACCGAGGTACTTAACTTCTCTCGACCAGGGCAAATACGTTCTAGCGAGTCTCACTCGGCCTCGTGGTTCTTTCCGGCGCTTTGTGAATAGCACCGCGGAGCTCTTGGTTTCGTTGACGGCAACTTTCCAGCTTTCCGTCCACGTCGAATACGCATCGAGTGCGCGCTGAAGTCGTGGGATAGCAAAGTCTGCGTTCCGATCGGTGGTATAGACCGCCGTGTCGTCGGCAAACAGAGCCATCTAGACTCCAGGCTCTCTGGGTGCGTCGTTGACATACACGGAGAACAGGAGAGGCCCTAGCACGCTACCTTGAGGTACCCCGGCTGTAATACGTCTCTCGGAAGAGACGTGGTCGTCTATTCACACGCAGAAAGTCCTCTCCGTCAGAAAGCTAGCAATCAAGCGAAGGTAGCAATCTGGGAGCTGGATTTCCCGGAGCTTGAACAAGAGCCCGTCATGCCAGACACTATCAAAGGCCTTTTCCACATCTAGGAAACAGGCGACAGTCTGCTCTTTCCGACACCCGGCGTCCGTGATGTATTCCACCAGTCTCATCAGTTGATGAGTGGTGGAATGCCCCACACGGAAGCCGAACTGTTCGGGGACCAGTACATCGAAATTTCTTAGATGATCTAGTACTCTCCGTTGTACGAGACGTTCGAGGACCTTTGACGTGGCTGACAGTAGACTAATGGGCCGGAGGTTGCCGGGACGGGAAGCGTCCTTTCCCTGCTTCGGGATCACTATGACCGTCGCCTTTCGCCATTTCTGGGGAAAATAGGCCAATCTAAGATAAGCGTTGAACAGCGCGACCAAGAAAAGTACTCCTCGCTCCGGGAGTCGAGTAAGAGCGGCGTTCGAGACGCCGTCCGGGCCAGGAGCTTTTCTTGGCACGAGTTCAACGAGCCGATCCGTGACCTCTTCCCTAGTAATGGGTTCGGGCTCCGAAGTGATCGGAAGAGACAGAAAGTCTTCCACTTCGTTCTCGACTTCTTCGTCGAAGTCCCAGTCCGTGGGCGGGTTAGGTGCGAACTGTCGCTCAAAACACGCGCCCAAGTACTCGGCCTTCGCCTTCGGGCGAGCCAGGATTTGACCGAAAGGTCCAGCAATGGCTGGGATGCGAGGCCGGCGCCTCTTCCCTATCAAAGCCGAAGGTATCCGGTAAGGGCTACTTTCGTCCGATCCGTCCCCTGCTTGGGCCACGGCGAGTTCCCAACAGCGTCTCCGGTAGGCCTGCATTTCACGACGTAAAATGCCGGTCGCCCGGTTGTACGCTGCCTTGTCGGCCGGATCACGGGTCCGCTGCCAGCGTCTCCGGAGGCGATTTCTCTCGCAAGCGAGAGCACTCGTCTCCTCAGGGATCCGCTGCCAGTGGGGCGTGACGCCAGGCTTCATCCTGGAAGACGCGTCGATCGCAGATAGGACAGCCTCGTCAAACGCGGCAACTGCCTCGTCGACTTGGCGGACGGTTTCGAGTGGTCCCGCGTCTGGCAATCGGCGACTTAACGCCGGGCCATAGCGGTCCCATTCTAGTACCTTCCTGACATCTCTGCGTACGACGTGCTGGGTAGCGACGTGTATCAAGATGGGGAGATGATCGGACGATAGTTCCGTTAGCGCGGACACATGGACCGGGCAGTCAATTCCTTGGATCACCGCTATGTCCAAGACATCGGGAGCCGCGTTGCGTTGTGAGGGGTAGAACGTAGGTTGGGTAGGCCCAATCAGTTATCCTGCGAGAATCGGCAAACCTGCGTAAACGTTTCCCGTTTGGGGCAGTCAAGCGACTGTTCCAATCGCGATGTTTACAGTTCAGGTCGCCGGCCATGATGACCCTCCTGTGTGCATCGAACGCGACAGTTAGATTGGGGTGAAGGAGCTCTTTTTGCGGCGGTTTATACGCCGCGACCATCTGTACGCCGCCGCCTAGAGTGTTTAACAACTCCACAGCGGTGCCTTCGAGGTGAGTCATTGCAGGCAAGACGACTCGGTGATGCTCGAGATTGAGCCTCACCGCGACGGCAGTACCGCCACCAGCAGTGCCCGGTCTGTCGTTTCGATAGCACACATAGTTGGCCAGTTGTAACCGACTCGCAGGGGTCAAGTGGGTCTCATTGAGAAGGACTACATCGGGTTTGAGTCGGGCCAGTAATTCTTGGAGTTCCTGGATCTTGTTGGACAACCCGTTAGCGTTCCAGGAAAGAATCGAGAGATCACGTTTGAGGACCCGACTCATAGAAAACCTACACAAGTGGCGGCTTCCACCAAAAGCATGAATCTCTCGGTTGTATCGGCAGTCTCCAAGCGGGAGCGGATGGACCTGAAGGTCTGGGCAACTTTGCGGAGGTCAAATTCCGCAAGGAAGTCTTTGACGACCTGGTAGTCGTCTGGTACGGTTTTTGAGGCAGAATGCCCGGAGACTGATTGCGCATAAGAGCGCCGAGGCTTATCAATCGGGGGATTGGTGGAAGCCAAGGGTGTCTTAGGGCCAGGTGTAGCGCCTCTAGCGGAGGTGCTAGGAAGAGGGACAGATGCGATTGCGTCGGACTTCGCGCGCTGAGCAGGCTGTCTGGACTGTGCGGCCGGGTTGGCAGGAGCCCGGGATCTAGCGCCACGGGGCTTTCTATGCCGCTTCTTTTTGCCTGCGTTGGGAAACCGCAGGGGCGGGAGGTCAGGCGAGGCTGCTTCTAAAGCAGGGGCAGGATTCTCCGGTGCTGGGGAGGATTGAGAAGTCTCAGGCTCCACAACCGAGATGTTTTCTGTTGGCTGGGTGGTCTCACTTTTAGATGCCACGAGGTTACGGCGCTTTTTCGCCATAGGCGGGACAGGGGCCTGTGAAGGAGCCTGAGTTGGAGTTGCCTGTGCTGCAGGTGTTTGCTTCGGGCCTTTGGATCGTTTTTGTTGCCTGTTTGAGACTGTGGCGGAAGACACGGCAGCCGTAGCAGGAGGCGCAGGGCCTGGCTGCTCGGTTGCAGGTCTTGAACCAGCTACCGGATGCCTCGGTGGTGGCAGGCGCCCTTTCGGCTTTCGCCGCTCGAGCTCCCGCTGAAACACCGGACATGCCCGGTAGTTGGCGGGGTGACTCCCGCCGCAGTTGATGCATCTTTTGAATGCAGGTGCATCGCAAAGTTTGCTGGCGTGAGGGAGAGAACACCTCACGCACGCCGGAGCGTTTGAGCAAGATTCGGAGTGGTGCCCGAAGCGTTGGCACCTGTGACACTGAGGCAGAGCCCCGGGAGCGCGGCTTCTTTCCACTTTTACGCGGAAACCAAAAAGCCGCGTAAGTGAGAGTAGGCTAGTGCCTGCCTCGCTATTCTCCGCCAGGATGCGGACCAGAGGAATTGGACGCCTTGGTCCGGCAGGAGCAAACACCCGATGTACCGCGCGAACAGGATAGCCCAGCTCGCGCAGCTCATCGAGGATTTCCTCGATAGGAGATTCCACGTCCAAGCCTCTGAGGATAAACGACAGAGGCTTCACGTGTTTGGGCGAGAAGGTGTGGTACTGGAATTGCTGGGATTCCACGTACGCCACGACGCTGCGGTACACGTCCATTCCGCGGACAACGATCTTGACTGTATCGCCCCCAAGGAGCTTCAGGTCAACGTTGGCCGGGGAAAGTCCGGGAGCCACTATCAATCGCCGGTAAAAACCGGTGACGTAGCTCACGCCGTGAACGTATACGGGCGGGATGCGACCAGAGGCCACGACATACGACAGTTACCCACAATCCTCTCATCGCCGGACTCGGAAAATATACTCCAAGGCCAGGTGAGTCTTGGAAGCGACCCCGTTTACTAGCCCCGGTGGTATAATCCACCATCGAGGGTCACTTCAGGCCCTCCAGAGTAAGTAAAATCTATAAATAGAACTCAAACTGACCCAGTGGCAGGACGTTGATCATCGTCCAAGTCCATCCAGTCCGTGTGATCGTCCAGTTCACTTCGGAACCATCATTGGAACAGAACGGATCTCTCTCCTGGACTGCTCTCTCCAGCTTGGAAGCTGAAGTTCGCTGTGGTCAGCCGCTGCCCTGCTGCCTGCTGCTTCGCCGCTGGACAGCCATCATCTTGGCCCGCTTGCTGCCTTTGACAACAAGAAGACAGAAGACCACAACTCAGCTGGCTGGTGAATCGAGTAGCCAGTACAAGCACAGCTGAGTGCGTCGGACCTTCTAAGGGCCACCAGCCAAGTGACCCTTTTCAGGACCACCAACTTGCCGCTGAAGAGGAAGCAAATAGCCTGCCAGAGCTTAAGGTTGCGCAGCGCATCTAGCCCGCTGACGCTCAGGCTCTTAGGTAGCGCTGCCTAGGACAATCCTTGCGAGCCCCCACCAGTGGTAAGCGAGCTTGGATATCGCCTAGGTAAAGAGGCCGCTGGACACCTCTCTTGGTAAGGAGAGGTATCTAACGAAGCCGGTCATTTGCCCAGCTCGTAGTAAGCCTGAGCGTTTCAGAAGCCCCGCAAGCGATCCGGCTCGGGCCGGACCCTGGGTCCCTGGTTACCGCCGGAGGCAGCCTGGCTGCCTCTGGTCGGCGAACCTCCCGCTTGATGGCGGAAATGCCCGCTTCGGGCGCGTCATCGAGCAGGCAGTCGCCTAAAAAATGGTTCGAACTAAGATTTAAGGAAGCTGCTTCTGTAATTGTAAGTAATAATTGCATTAGCCATGTTATCAGCGAAATTTCGACCATCTGGCTTCTTTCTATTTGTAAAGCACTTTAGATAGTTGTTGGTTGGCCTTTGCGGTTTGTGCATGGGCTAAGTGGAGCCTACTTACACTTTTACTGGATCTATATGAAGAGTTAGGCTTCAGTTCAAAAGGACGGAAAATGAATCACTTTTATCAGACCCTGGCCCGTTTAGGCATTTACATTAAAAGTTACAAGCTTGTATGCAAGTATCAGGCGTGGCGCTTGATTCCAAATTAACCTGCCAACGCCACATCAAAATAAGGTCTGCCCAAGCGCGCAAAAGACTCCGTAATCTGCGAATTCTCGGTACTGCTCCAGCCTGACACGAACCAGGATCTAAACGGGGTGCCAGCGTCCTATCATGGCGTCGCATATCCAATTCTATTGATTGCCGCCTCCCACCGCCTAGAGAATTAAACAGAATCAAAGAACGGTGAGCTAATCGTCTAATATCCCGCTTCTCTCCAAATCAAAACAAGCACCACAATCCCTATTCACTTCTTAACAAACTATTTCCTAACTTCGACAATGTCCTTCAAAACCTAAACCGCTGGTACGCCCGCAACGCAAGACTTTGTTCATCCATCCGGACGATAGTAGAATCCATCAAGAAACACCAAAAGACCAACCAGTCTTATAAATCGCTTGTTGACACTTGGAAATACACCTCCCGGGCACAATAGGTAGTAATTCAACGATCCAACAGTACTAGTCATTAACTTCAGGTCACCCCTATTCCAATTTCACGCTCTTACCGCCCGCACTAACTAGTCCTTCGCCATACGTTTGACGCTCATTCCTTCTTGACGCTCATTCCTACCCTTTGGCACACAATACACAAAACTACCCCTTACCAGATAGGTAGTCCAACTAAACGACACATGCACACATAAACACTACCACCGCCTATTCTCTTCTTGGTGCTTCCAGCCTCTCAACGTGCGCCCTGCACTGGCGTCCGTTTTCTCCTCAGAGACTCCTCCAATTCGAAAAGTCTCAAACAGCAAAGAAAGTGCCCCTGTCGCCGTGTTCTGTGACTCTGATGGTGTGCATTGTGTCTTGTGTTGTTTTGTGTGAGTTGTGTGTTTTTTCATAGTAAGTAGTTTATAGTCATTTTTAAATTATTTGTAGCAGGCCTACAAATACACATAGTCTTTTTATCATAGACTATGTGAAAATTTGTTATTTTTTTGAGTCTCTATACTCGTTCATAGAATATTATTTATTACTTACATTTATTGTATACTAATTACAGTTTACCTGAAGATGGGTGCCGATTGTTTGGGTGACCGAAACGTCGCTTCTTGGAATGTTTCTGTAATGGCAAAAGTCCGTCATATAGATTCCAATATTTAAAATTAGCGTCGATTAGCCGGATATTTGCAGGACAGCGCGTTTTGCATGATGAGTAAATGGACGTTGTTCCAGGCAGTAATATTATATTCATTACCTGTTCATTTACTATTAAGAGCTCTAGTCTGTTCAACGGAGGTATCTAATCTGGTTGCAACTGTTGGTTAATCTATGTATTATATAAATCTCAAAGTCTGAGGATTTCTTTGTATTCAATACGAAGCCACACCCTTACACCGATTGCTACCAAATTTTGTAAAGGTAACATTTGACACAAAGCGAAAAAACACTGTCTAACTTGGAATTTGATATTCTGCCCCGTTCGCACGATTTAGACTCTTTAATTATGCCGTTTCGTTGACACGTATAAAGATGTCAACAACACCATGGAGACCAGAATTAATTACCATAGTAACAAGTGAATAAACAAATGCTATTTAGCGGCATCGGAACTGTACCTTTATTCGTTCCTGCAGTACATTTTTGAAGTTTTTAATATGCGATTGTATCGATATATTACGATGTAGAAAAGAATAAGTGTACTAATTGTAAATTGTCTTATTTCTTAATGCAAAGCGAAAATACGTGTTGTTTTGATTTGTGAGGTTAGGTGACAACGGCTTTTGGTTTTTAGTTTACTGCTGAAATAAATAAAAGCTCTGGTTTACGAAAACATAACGTTTAATGTGTATATACAATGCTTATAAACAGTAACACTTAAAATAAAGAACCTAATAATAATTTAGTACAAGTGTTCAAAATAGCTTTGGAGAGAATTTGACTAATGAGTACAAAATTGTTATACGAGCTGAGAGAACGCCATATAGACTTAGACAATAAAAATTATATCAAAATACTTATTAAAAGTCAAATATTTGCTTGCGAAGCTGCGGGTAACAGCTACTCTTTCTATATTTCTTTCCCTTCTCTTATTTTTCAACTCGGAATATTTTACTTCACGGAAATACTTCTTTAGTCTTTTACAACTACAAATTTCAACCGAAGCAAACCACTGAATCACAGCTGTAATATTTTCTCACATCAAATATCTCTCCAAATAATCACCACTGTTTTCCTGCTTTCATTGTGCATCAAGAAATGAAGAGTTTTGCTGTTAATATTCATTTATCTTCAACAAGGAAATTTTAAATTTTAGAAAGAAAAATGCTTTATTTTTCTAAACTCGCTTTCTATAGTTTATGGCACAAGCGTCAGTGAGTTCCTACTTCTGAGTTAGCTATTTCTGAGGATCCACAATTGGGAATTTGCATCATGTACGTACGAGATCCGTAAGCACTACTCCTTCTCTCAAACGCCTAGAAGAATGCGTGAATATACGGTTTTATAATATTTACCAATGATTTATACTCGTAACCAATGAAAAAGTAAATAAATGAGGTATTAAAAAACGTTAAAACCAGTCGTATCCCTTTACATATACGTGGAGTATACTGTATTACTAATATGTGTACTACTAAGATTGTTTGAAAGTTATGGTTTATTCTTTTTTTGAAAGTTAACCTGAAAGAAAATTTTTGTAAAGGCATGATCTCTCCATCGATTGAAAACATATTCCGGGAATTTTGAATGACGTCATTTGGAAATCTGCCTGCCCTGATATACTTTTATATTGACTTGTAAAAAAATACAAGAAGTAGTGGATATAGTTAAAAATCTTGGTTTTTGAGCATTAAGGAATAACAGACATAATACATTCACGCAGTAGATTATCGCCACTTTAAATTGTTTTAATTGGTTCCAATTCTGAGTTTTCCATAAATACAGAATCTATAAATTTTATACCAAATTATTTATTATAATATATAGGGTCCCTATTTGGCCTATACACGAAATGCAGTCAATAAATTCTAGGATGGAGTAACCGACATAGCAGGTATGAAACACAAATCCTGTCGGACTAGTCAAAGGATATTAGCTTGAACACTAAGACACATGGGTGATAGATAATAATACATTTTTTTTGGTTAGGGGAAATGCGTATACGCGACGAAGTGTGGGACTCCTATCTTAAGTGGACTACCCATTAAAACCTCTCGTCCATCGATGGAGCACAAGTCTGAGATCGTTTATCACACTACTTCAGACTAGGCCATTTAGCTGTGGCCAATGGGATCCCATCTACATTGGTATACTTTATAGACGGTCTAAATCTCTCTACTTCGCCCGAAGAATACCCTCTGTATAATATGCCACTCAGTACCCCAGTACCCGACGTCCTCTGCTCATAACACGGATCTGACCTATTATCTGGAGCTATCGTTTCTACGTCCGGAACGAGAGAACCAGTTTCTACGTCTTCTCGTGACCCACCAATCACAGTTGTAGATGTGCTCCACGTTACCATCTATACTCGGGTAGTACAGGCAGACTTCAGATAAGCTTTACCCATCTTATGGAGGTAGTATCGGAAATATCCATGACAGCTCAAAAGTTGCGTCAGATAGATTTTGTAATTCTGAATTTTGTTTATTTCTTTCTAGTTGTGTTCTAATACCAATTTATATTTTTTAAGATAATATTTTGTTTTGGGTAATTGGTTCCAGTCGCACCTTACGTGAAGTATACGTATTCAGCCCCACGTTGCTGGCGCCAATTATGTAACGAGACGTGTTTCTTTACTTAATATGTGAGTGAAGTTAAGTTATTTTAACTTTTATTTATTAACGTGGATTACTGTTTGTTTGGGGACGGGTCTTGGTTTTCGTGTTGAGTTGTCAAGATTGAGGTTACCAGACTCACTTACCGTAGGTTATTACGCTTGACGGAATTACGTCGTCGTGGTCGGGTTCTATCTTCTTATTCTGAAATAAAATTCTTTATTTCTATTTTTATTTTTGTTAATAAAAGACAACTCGCATCAATTAGGGAAAAACATCATTATTTATTTTCATAAGTTACTGCCTTCGTTGCTGTAATGTTTGTTTGGTACAATGCACAAGTCGATTCTTAATCTCAGTTCGATTCAGAGTTACACTTTCGATAGTTATATAAACTCCTGGATTCTTTTGACTGTTATTAAAAAGTACGAAATGCACACTAAGAAGTACAACATATTACAATTAAAATAATTCTTATTTACTAATAACAATAAAATTAAAATCAAGAAAATACAATGAAATAGTTGTTTGGTCTGATGTGAGAACACAATAGTTAGTGTCGACTCAGCGTTGGTTTCAGTTGGCTGTGCCAAGATCGCGGACTGACGCTAAGCAACGATAGAGTTGATTTACCTCCGAACTATTTAAAACAAGTTTTTAAAATAAAATAAGTCAAATAAATTGTTCACTGGTGTTGAATTGGTCTTTTCACTTTGGTTCTGATGAATAAGTGTTACTGTGATTTAGTTCTGGTGTTGTATAATTATTACTAATGTTAGTATATAAGGTTCGGTCTCACCACATTTGTAGATGACTTTTATTTATTTTTAGAGATATTATTTTCTTCTTTCTTCTTGTTTTATTATTATTTCTTGGTTTTAGTTTGACACTGTTAATTATTTTACTTTCACTCTTCTTCTGACTTGGACTTGACTCTATCATATACTTTGTACACAGAGTAGCATAGACTAGTTCTTTATACTTTTGAGTCTAACAATCAAGTGAAGAAATTTCCTTATACCTTCAACGGGCTTGACCAAATTTCAAAATTTCTAATTGGTCAAAATCGTCGGGTTAAGAGGTCACATGACCTTAATTATTTAAGATACAAAATTTTACATTTTCTAGCTACAATTACTCCCTGTCTATTACATAATAAATCTCAAATTGGTTTACAGTACAATATTCCTTATAACAAGACAAAAATTTAGACACCTCACATGGCATAGGTGTGTGTCCTAATAATTAATTTAACATTTTATAAAATTTCATCTCATAAGCCATTCCATGTAGCTTTTGACATTTCAAATCACATTCAAATTCTATTAATTAATTAAAATGTTGCTTCTGACACTTAAATAAAGCATATGTTAGTGTTTATACCATCTTTTACTATTTATTACAGTGCTGTGATGGTTTAATAGTTGGATTTACAATAATTTCTTGATATTGGCCAATTAATTGGTATTTCTCTATAGTACAAATTTAAAATTTAAAATTACCGTATGACCTCGTGGCTTGATACACTATTATTATTACATGCATTGAATTATCCATTATGTTATTATTATCCATTGAATTGATTCTGACAAAGTGAAGAACAACATTGACATAAAACAAACATATTACCATAATGTAAGGCCATTATGGTCAAACTCAAACCAACTTTAAACAATAAAACTTTCTTTTAATAACAGCTTAATATCTAATAGTATAGTTGGTCAATTTATTATGACCTATTACTAAGTATTTTTGACACCTGGTCAATTTAAACATTCTAATTCTTATTACCCTAAATAAGGTTTAACACATTAATTTAAACAACACAAATGATTGTATTATTCCCTTCAGTTAACATTAAAAATAAAATAGGAAACTATTTTATACAATCAAGGTTATTCAGTTAACATTAAAATAAATTAAATTAACAATCTAAATCACCTTTTGGTTCTTTATAGGTTGAAGTCTTTTGGCAAATTGGTAATACACAGGTATATTGAATATCAGATATTTCACACATTAAATATTATTATATGAACACACATTGTATTTAGTTGTGATTATAAATTTCATTCACAATAAGTTACCACTATTAATAACAGTCCTGTGTGTATAGTTAGTAACCAACATATTACATTAACATTTTACACTCAATCACTTATTGTTCTTGTTGTGATTACATTTTCCTTTTACAATTAGTTATTATTGTTATGAACAGTCACTTTTAATGGTTTAGAGTACATATTTGTTCTACATTAGCTTATATTGTACTTCTTTTTGCTTATTTTGGGTTTTAACCTTTCTCATTGGTTTATCAAGGTTAGGTATATTGTTTAGTTTATGTCATATTATATGGGGGTTTATACACTTATTGGATTATGCTCATTCTGTCGCATAACAATATCGATCACCCCATGATTTCTCGCGATCCACGGTTTCACGTGTTTGATCAGAACCGCGGTCCAGCGCCCTCTCGTCTCCGCGTCCCGAGCTACTTGCTATCTCTCAAGGGGAGTACTACTACTACTACTACTACTACTACTACTACTACTACTACTACTACTACTACTACTACTACTATCTACTACTATACAACAACAACAACAACAACAACAACAACAACAACAACTACTACTACTACTACTACTACTACTACTACTACTACTACTACTACTACTACTACTAATAATAATAATAATGCATAATGCACTTCGGCTAATACTTTCATGAAAGTAAAGCTGTTATTAGGCCTGATATAGATTATACCATAAATAATCCGAAACAAATAACACATAATAATAAGCGGCTGTAACAATAAAATAACAAAATTAGTTTCATTGTAATAAAAGATTATGAGGAGTTGATTTCTGCAAAAGTGTCAGTAAGCTGAGATTAAATGGAACAGAGAATAAAGATGAAAATACGAGTGAAACACAAACCAATTACACAACATAAAAAAATAAATTACACAACAAAATTCATAAACACGACATACCGGTCAGACCACTCGTTAATTTTACCACAGCGCCCCCATACAAAACAGCTAAGAAACTCCTTAAAGTAATCAAAGACAACATAAATTTAAAGAACAATCATAGTGTCATAAAATCATAATTATACTGATTTTAAATCTAATTTAATACCCCTACATGTGTGCAACAAAGGCCGTTACATGGACGCAATAGAAGAGTTCGAAATATACAAAGCATATAATAACATAAACAGCCGAGACTTCATATTGAATGACCACTTAAATTTTAAATCCAACCCGCTATACGATACAGCATTGAACCTGCTTAGGCGTAATCACTCAGATAATAATTCAGTGTCCGATCGGCTTCGTCGTGGTGCGCACCATTTAGAAAGCGAGTGAATTACATAGTGGACAATTATGTGTAACATGTGATTTTAACTATTAACGACCTCAATAGAGCGATTTAATCTGATGATGGAGCAGATGTTCCGAAACGCGTCATTTTAATCGACGTAACGAAGTCACACGACGGATATAAGGTGATTTATTTATCTATAATTTACTATAAATAAATAGCTGCTTAGCACTATTTCAGATATAATCCATATTACGGTTTGCTCAATAGGAAAACAACATAACATTGTATGGAATGAGTTTGTTGAAGTTATTAAAAAGTCCAGCCCAAAATAAGGCAATCAGTGGAGAGGAGAGGTGTCACAAGCAGAACAACACAAGTTTATCAGGTCATTGAGATCAAAGTTTTCAATACACAGTAGCAGACAGTACAACACAATATCGTCACTAAGGATCACTAGATTCAACATCTCTATCATATGATTTTTCCTTCTTACACTCCGTTGAAGTAACAGGGCCATTATTAATCGGTATTAAGCGTTTTTAAGACGGTATTGTATGTGTATTTTGTAAAAAAGTGGTCAAAATGAAACTAACCAGCAACAATAATCGCAGCGATTTAATAATTATTCTCAATATTAGTATACAGTAGAACCTCACTAATTCGTTAACTACGGGACCGAAGGGGTGACGAATTAGTGAAATAGACGAATTAGTAAGGGAGCAGGAAACAAACCAATTAAAGACAGTATAAAATGTTTGATTTACTATCAATGTACAGTGCTAACGTTATGCTTGAACATATTTATTGCTGGATATTTTTAAACTCAAACAAGTTAAGCACTGTAATTGCAGAAAAAATTATTTAATGACTGTAAAAAAAAATCTGTAATTTTCTAGTTTTTTTCTGTCGACCGTACTTTTCAAGAGCCAAATTATGTATTTGGCTCAGTGAAATTATTTTAGGCAGTTCTAATTAGGCAGTTATTTTAGGCCTTCGTACCACTTAATTGATGTAGTCAGTGATTGAATGGTCTCCTTATGAGAGACTGCAGGTTTTATTGGCTGGTCATCTTCTTCATCATTACCTTCTGTAAGTTCTGTGGATACGTACTGTGAATTTCATCATCTGGAAACATTTCGTAGCCTACATCCGGTAAGTATATTTCACACCAATTTTTGACATCGTCTTCATTCAAACTGTTAAATGGTGGTAGGGATTGGCAGATATCTAAGAATTCCGGTGTGGGGTTAAGACCTTCTGGTTCTGTAGACGCTAGTTGTAATCCATATGGCCGTAACTTTTCCCTGACAGATTTTATAGTTATATAATTACCTTATTATCCACTCCAGTGATACAAAGTTTCGTCAGTTATGACGCGTTTCGGGACTAAGTCCCATCCACAGATAACACTTAATTTCATATAATAAACTAATACATTAAAATCGCAACCATGATACTGGTCAAGTCAATAAAATAAAATTACAAATCGCATGTGATATGTTTTACTAACCACGGCCGGAGCTCCCGCATGCGTTCACCCACAACCGCGATCGTCACACGACTGGTCAAAGATTAATCTAAACCGATGGCAGTGTCGAACAAGTAGTTTGATGCAAAATTTATCTGGTCATTTAGTAAATTGTTTTTAGTGGTACTATTTTTTATAGCTTCGTAAATTTCGAATTCCTCCAGACTATCCATCCGTTTACCTTTTTTACAAAAATGCAACGCTGTTAATTTATCTTCGAAGCTCGTATATTTATGTCCGCTTGATATTAAATGTTGTGCAAAATTGGACTTAGTATTACTTGGCTTGGGAATATGTTCTAAAAATCTTGTATAAAAACATCTGCCAGATTGACCGATGTAGAACGCTTCACAATCATCACATTTTATTTTATATACACCGCATTTCTTTTTTAAAGGTACTTTGTTTTTGTTTTTGAAATAATTATCCAAGTTATTATTTGTTTTAAATGATAAGATATAGTTATTATCTTTGAGAACGGGTCTTAAAATGTTTGGCATAGGGCCTAATACCTGTGAAATTAGCAGAAAGATATTTATAATTTTTATTACTTGCTTTTATACAGTTTGAATTTTTATTTTCTAAACGTTTTCTATGTCTATTTATTATTTTGTCAACTATTGTAGATTTATACCCGTTATTTATAGCTATTTGTTTGATAATGCTAACCTCATTCAAGTAGTCTTCCTTTTCGAGGGGAACATTTAAAAGTCTGTTGACAAGACTGTTAAATACTGCCTTTTTTTGTGTAACGGGATGATGTGAATCATAGTGTATTACTGTGTCAGTATTAGTGTGTTTTCTAAAGATTTTGTATTTTAAATTATTCCCGTTATGTAATACAGTTAGGTCTAAAAAATTGATACTTTTTTTGTTTTCGATCTCCATAGTAAATTTTAATTTGTTATGAATTTTGTTTAAGTAATTTTTAAATAATTCTATTTGTCTGGCATCCCCGTTAAAAATAATAAAGGTATCATAAACATGTCTGGAATAATGGATGATTTTATTGGCGAAATAGTTATCTTTTAAAAATTTTTTTTTTCTAAATGGTTTAAATATAGGTCCGCCAGGATGCCAGACAGTGGAGATCCCATGGCAAGTCCTTCATTCTGTTTATAATATGCATTTTCGAATGAAAAATAGTTTGATTAAGAATGGTTTTTAGTATCATCATCAGTTGGTCAACTTTCTGTATTTCCAAAGAACCTTTATTCATTAAATTATGTCTGAGTAAAGTTAATGTTTCATCAATAGGCACATTACTGTATAAATCTACTACAGTATGTCGAATGATACTAGTTTGTGGTTTGGTTGAATTGTAACGTGGTTTATATTTTTGATAAAATCTTTATAGCTTTTTACACTCCGATTATTTTCTAAGTTGTTGTGCTCTCTGATGATTTTTACTAAGGTTTTTGCTATCTTATAACCGGGGGCAGTTGTAAAATTAACCAATGGTCTAATTGGAGTGTTCTGTTTATGTACTTTCGGAAGACCCCTTAAACAAGGCGCACTAGCGTTTATTGGTTTTAGTGAGGTTTGTGTGCGTTTATCAAATAATTGCGTGCATTTATTTATTGTTTTATTCAGTTCCAAAGTGTACTTCTTAGTGGGGTCGGACGTCAACTTAGTAATATTGTTGTCATTTATAAAGTTGTATACTTTTTGTGTGTATTCTTCAAGTTTCAGCATGGGTATAGAATTTCCCTTATCTACCTTGGTTATGTAAATATTATTATTAGAAAGTTTTTTATTTAGTTGTATAGCTATACGTTGTTCATGTTGTGCTTTAGTGTAATTAACTTTATTTTGTATATGATTATTGTTCTTGTTTTTAATGATTTTATTAAACTTATTATTTACTAATACTCTTATTTCATTTTGTTTATCTGGGTCAGGAATGTTTTTTATCACTGACTCGGCTTCAATTATTTCTTTAATTAAGTTATGTTTATTTTTGAGGTTGGGGGGAAAATTGTAATTTAGACCTTTGCTGATAAGTTTTGTTTCTGCGTCAGTTAAAGTGACGTCTGTTGTATTTATTACTCTAGGGTAGAAATTGTGTGTGCTTTTGATGTTATCTTTATATTTACTGTTACTTAAATGGCTGATTTTAATTGCCTGTTTATGTTTGTGAAGTCTAATCTTATTTGTAACGTATCTGTTAATTTGCTCTATGATGCTATCGATCAATGCAGGATGTATCATGTTATATAATTCCAATTGAGATTTATACATAGCCAAATTCAATGATATTTTTTTGCTATATAGAAATTTAATTTCTTCTTTGATTCTAAACGTGCTAGCATATTGTTCGGTTTTTCTGGCTAATCTGGAGGAATTATTAATCTTAATTTTAGCATAATTTGGAATTAAATTTTGCCGTAAACAGATTTTATTAAATTTTATATGTAAATTAGTTTTGAATAATTTAAGTTTAAGATTCTGATATTTATACGCGATACTTGCCTTGTATGGCTCCATTTCAATTACTTATTTTTTGCGTACCGTATCACTTATTATATAATTATATAATAGGTAATTATATAATTATATATACTGTGTTTTATACTTATAAGTATATTTTATATTTATAAGTATACATGGGTGTGCTCATACATGTGTTTCCTTTTCCTGTGCCAACGAATGTGACGTCACTGTCGAGGTTACAGTGCTGCACATCATAGTTTGTTGTTACAGTGTTTCACTGCATTTTTCTCTCTGTTTTAGTGAATTTAATTTGTAGTGATTTCTATTTTAAAATTTTATATAATACTGTTCAGTGATATAGTGAAAAGTGACTATGCCTAACTGTGCAGTGTTCGGTTGTAACAGTAATAATTAGAACACGAAAGGAACCGAAGTGAAATATTACACTTTCCCGAAAAAAAATGATTTAGCGCAGTGATGGGAACAATTGTGCAGTAGGAGAGATCAGGTTAACTTGAAATAGCCTACTATCTGTTCACAATACTTTATTGAAGAATGTTTTTTTGAGCTAATGGGAAGATAAACTGCTTCAGTATTCCCCGGAAAGATTTATAGATTTAAAACCTAACGCGGTCCCTGCAAATCCAAAGACAATGCAACGTGTTCCGCCAGACATCAACAATTTATATTAAAAGAGAGAAAATCGTTGGTCAGTGAAGCTATTGCAAAATCGGTACTTGACAGCGTTAAGAAATCTGAGCCAAACATAAGTAGGCCTACTAGCGTTAGTAATTCTGTAAATAATCAACATGAGGCAAATCAGATACCAGATAAATGGGTGGAAATAGAAACAAAATTTAAAATGTTAGGAGAAGAAAACATGAAATTAAAAGAAAGTATGCAGAAACTGAAGGCATTAAACAACAAAATTGAAAAAGAAAAATGCTCTTTATTTAGTAAATTAAAAATTATTAATCAATCCGGCGAAATTGAATCTCAAGTTAGAAGTATTTTTAGTCACATATTTTTACCCGGACAGATTACACTTTTGATGAACCGCAATAAAACCAATTCGCTGAAGTAGTGGAGACATTATCTTGTGCCATGTCACTGAGGAGTGTTAGTGCTAAAGTTTACCACTAATTAAGGACTAAGCTGAAGTATCCTTTGCCTGCTTTAAGTTTGCTGCGAAGATGGGTGTCTTCTTTTGAGTGCTCACCTGGTATATTGAAAAATGTGCTCTTAGTAATGAAATATGATGGTAATAACTTAAGTGAATTTTAGAAAATTACAGCTTTATCGTTTGATGAAATGAGTTTGAGTCAACAAGTGTGTTTTGAACGTAAATATGGAAAAAGTATTTGGGCCTCATAAACGCGTTCAAGTAGTGATGGCAAGTTGGCAAGTGGCATGACTAGTAAATGGAAATAACCCGTATATTTTGATTTTAATAGACCGATGAAGAAAGACACATTATTTGATTTGTTCAGTTAATACCGCGAGCTATAAAGTTGTGTCTGTCACATCGGGTTTGCTAGGTAAAAACAGAGCACTGTGGAAGGAACTTAATATTTCTTTCACAAAAACTGCTTTTTCAAATCCATACGATATTTCTCGAAATGTTTTTGTTTTTGCAGATGTGCCGCACATATTAAATCTTGCTAGAAATCACTTCTTTAGCAAAGAGTTTGTTGTATGCGGTAACGAACACATAATTATTGCGTAATACATATACGTTAAAAATAAGCAAAATCTTGCTGCTCAACGTTTTTCAAATTGCAGTGCTAACGCACTTTGGTTTTATGGTAAAAAAGTGGAAACTGGAAAGATACTGCAGGTATTTTACAGGTGTTTAATGACTGGTTCGATATATGTAATACTAACTTACCTTACACATCTGAAAATGAAAAATGTGCATTTGGTATACACCTTGAGCTACAGAAGAGAATTGTAGAAGATATGTCAATTTTTATAGAAAACAGTCGTGTATTTGGTTCCAAATACTAAAAAGGGTATTTTAGTGACAGACAAATCTTTATTAAGCCTTTATGAATACTTACGTCAGGCATACAATGTATAATACAACATTACTACAAAGTTAAACCAAGATGTTCTAGAGAACCTGTTTTCTTTCATTCGGAGCATGGGTCGCCAGAACGATCATCCCGACGCCCTCCAGTTTATTTATCGAATGCGGTAGTTTCTTATGGGTAAACACTCAACTACGATGAGATCAACGAACACAAATATAGAATCAGATACAGAAGAATGTTTGACGGTAACTGAGCGAACTTCATGCACACCAGATACCTTAGGCCTAGAAGACGCGTGTCCTACTGCAAAACTACTCGGAGAGTTTCTTCAAAACGCTGACCTGGAAACCGAAGAAACAGACAATTATCCGCTACAGTTCTGCAACGAAAATTCTGATTTCGATGCGAGTAGTGGCGCAGATGTCATGAAGTGCGAAGGTCTTCGTTACGTGGCGTTTAAACTGTAAGACAATAGTAGGGGGAAACTGAGAGTTCATTGCCGGAAGTGACGTCACACGGCGGGAAATTCAAAAATTGTGGTGGTGGGGGTAACCATGCGGTAGTTGTCTGTCGGCCATGTTGTCGTCGTCCCGCCTAAAGTGGGGTTATGTGTGCGTTGATTGGCGGAGGCGTGGCCTTGTTCGCCGTTCGCCGTCCGGCGGCGGCCAGGTGGTGGCTTGATGGCCGCCCGTCGTGGTGGGGTTCGTCGTCGGCGGCGGCCATGTTGTCGGTATGTGCGTGGCCATGTTGGAAAAGCTGCGATGTTGTCGGTTGTTGTAAGAGTGTTGTGGTTAAGGTTCGGCCAGGTTGCCGATTCGTGCATGTGTTATAGAGTATGGATATGTATATGTAAGGGGTTTTTCCGGAAGTGCGTCCATGTTGGAAAAGCGTCGTCGGTGTTGCCAACTTGTGCTGGTTAATCGACGTTATCGGTTCGTGCGAGTGTTATAGTGTATGGGTTTAGGTATATTTACACTGCCGCCAATGTCCGTCGATGTGAAGAGGTGAATTGCATTGTTGCCAACGCGTTGGTCACGTTGTCAACTCGTGCATGTGTTATAGTGTACGGGTTTCGGATATATTTACACTGCCACAATTGTCCCGATATCGTCGATGATGTGTCTATGTGTTAAGTAAATATATATATACAGATTGAAAAAATACGTTCGCACCAACCTGTTGGTATAGGGCTTGCTATGTCGAGCCCTACATTTGTTGTTGTAAGAAACGCGCATGATATGCAGTGGTCAATTCACTCGCACCAATCTGTTGGTCTAGGGCTTGCTATGTCGAGCCCTACATTTGTTGTTGTAAGAAACACACATGATATGCAGTGGTCAATTCACTTATATAAAACACATGCACACGCAATATTTATGTAATATCTGAACGCACCAACCTGTTGGTCTAGGGCTTGCTATGTCGAGCCCTACATTTGTTGTTGTAAGAAACACACATGATATGCAGTGGTCAATTCACTTATATAAAACACATGCACACGCAATATTTATGTAATATCTGAATAATAGGACGTTGCAAATGATGTAATCGGCTCCCACCATGATTTTCACATGTGGAGTTATTTTTTACAACAGAATGCTGACAGACCATCCGTTATCACTGGTGGGTATGTAATATGAATAATAGGGACAAGTGGCAGTTGGCTCCCACAAAGATTTTTACACGTGCAATTTCTTTTTTTTTCCCACATGGTGCAGCTGTCTGGACATCTGTTTAGCGAGTCGCTAATGGTAATAATTAATTGCCTCCGTCTGTCAGCATATAATTAATTGCCACTGACTGTATGAACATATGTTATCGTTGCATGTGAACGAAGTTAGGGACGTACATAAATTATTGTGTGAAATAGAACACAAACAAGCCAAGCTAAGTGTACGTCTTTGATTGTGTGTGTGTGTGTGTGTGTGTGTGTGGCAGCTGTTACTTTTTTGTTGATAAGTGTGCATTAGTTGTTATAATGATGTAATCGACTCCGTCTGTCTGCCCATCTGTTTATCGCGGCGTGTGAACGTAGTCGTACATAAATTTTTTTTAAATAACAGAACACACAAGCTGTCTGACACCATCTGTTATCACAGCGTGTGGGAAACAGAACGCAAGCCAAGCTAAGTGTGCGTCCGTGACTTTGTGTGTGGGAGCTTTTTTTTGTTGTTACCATCTCTTTCGTGTACATCCTTGAGATACTATATTATATAAGCTGTACGAACTGCTCTCAAAGACACATCGTTCGTCGCGAGACTCAACTGGAACTCGTACAAGGTTAGTTTGTTTTTTAAATATTCTTTAATTTCTAAAGTATATTATAATCATACAATTATTGTTTAATAAAATTGATTTTTTAAATTAGTTCTATGTAACACGTTCTAGCTTGTATATTGAGTTATGAATATGTATATAGGCCTATAAGTTATGTTCGAAGGAATTTTGAAATTAAAAAACAATAAAAATATTGAAGCAATACTGTTTAATTACAAATAATTAAAATACATGTAATTAAAATACATAATATGTAAACGCACACGGTAGTGAAAATTACAAAATGTATACGAAATACATCTAAGTAAAACTAATTACAAGTGCACTATGACATGACAAATATGTACAAAAAAATTAAATAAACACACACAGTAGTGACAATTAAAAAAAGCAATACTGTTTAATTACAAATAATTAAAATACATGTAATCAAAATATATGACAATTTAAAATACATAATATGTAAACGTGCCCAGTAGTGAAAATTTCAAAATGTAAACATAAGCAATATGACAATTGTATACGAAATACAACTAAGTAAAACTAATTACAAGTGCGCTATGACAGGACAAATATGAAGAAAATGAAATAAACACACACACAGTAGTGACAATTAAAAAAAATACAATTGTATACAATTATATCAAATGAATTATGTGTAAGGACATTATATTTTAACATTATGTCAATATATGTAAACGTACGCGACAAATGAAGATGTCCATTCGGTCCTACTGTACAATTTCTACTATGTAAGCGCTGTCCTTTTCTCTGCGATAAATTAGTTGCAGCGAACACGGTACTAAATTTTTTAATTCCTCATCTTCGAAAACGCCTGCGTATCTCTTTGGTAGATATACACGATATTTTAGTCTAGGGTCTCTGTAATCTTGGAGAGTGACGAGTACAGCTTTACCGTACTTTGAGTCTATATTCTGCATTTCTTCTATCGGATATTTTACACCGATTATCAATTCTTTTATTTTTTTATACTCAATTGCGCTAATAGTTGCAAACTTTTCAGTGAATGATGCCATTTTAAAATAAAGAATTTATAATTTCTGGCACGTCTCTCAACGAATGAACGAATAACGCACGTGCACAGCGGAATATATAGGGAGGTAGTTGTGGAGGTGGAAACCGGAGAGGGGGAAACCACTCAACGTACAGTAAGCGTTTATTTTTAACCGTGTGAACAGGACACGAGCTGATTTCTCACGGTTCGATGGGAAGGTGGGGAAGAGGGGAGTCGGTTATTTTTTATACGTCTAGACAGCACTCGTGCTTGTTCAAACATGTCGACGACGCTAATTTATTTTTAGACAGGTGATGTATTTAACTGTGTGAACAGGATACGACTTGATTTCTCACGGTTCGATGGGTAGGTGAGGAAGAGGGGTGTCGGTTATTTTTATACGTCTAGACAGCACATGTGCTTGTTTGAACACGTCGTCGACGCTAATTTATTTTTAGACAGATGATGTAATCGATAGAAAGGCGACGACTTATTTTTTACGTAAGCGCTAAACAATAATGTTAGTAATTTATCAGAAACATATTGATTATTCTAAAATCTGATACAACCCACTCGCGTAAAGCGTGTACTCTAGTATTTGTACATATTTCCGGAAATAAGCGGTGCGCGAGACAGGCTGTTCCATGTATTGATCGTAATTGATCGAGTTTGGGACAACCGAAATCTTCTAAATTTATAATATTAAAATGCACGTTACGCTTCTGTAGAAATCTTTTTTTTGCAATCCTTTTACGAACACGAACTTGTAAGGAAACGTATACTTTTCTAATATCGGTACAAGATGTTCGTACGATGTGTCCCCGTCCGTCCACGTTAGTCCATGATAATGGTCTGTTAACCATCTGTTTGCCCTCACATGTTTGTGATTCGAAACAATCGTGTCTATTGGATGTGTAAATATCCAATGCCTGCTGGCAAATGCGGTGACGTCCATAACGGCTAGTTCCTTAACGAGTTCGCTTCCATCGTTGTCGATGAAACAGTGAAAGTCAAGTATGACTGCTAGTTTATCCTCGCACATCCTTTTTTCGTTATAAACAACGTGTTTGGTGTTACTAGGAACGCTGCAGATCCGTCCGTCTTACGGAACAGACACGTTGTATGTTGTGAAACGCTCGTAAAGAATTTGTTCGGAACGTATATTTTGTACCTTATATTTTCGTCACGGATCAGTGCAACAAATTTACATGTCAAAACGTTGGATACAAAAATTTCTATAGGGTACAGTACTGTATGCTTTAAGTCACTGCAGCGTATGTACTCGTACGGGGATAGCAGCTCCATGCGTCCGTCTTCAACGCGTGCTGTTCAAACACTGAGGTATGCGATATTAGCGGAGGTTGGATTAAACACTTTTGTCACAGCAGCATATATATTTTCAAACCTTGTGTTCACTAGACGATAAAATTGTAGCGTGAAAACGAACTAGAAATACGCTCTCATGTAAGCGGTGTATGCGGTTCTACATAAGGGACAATTATGTAGGGTTATGGAGCAAATTCACACACGTGATAAAATGTCGACAGGGAATAAGTACAACTTCCACGTTTTGTGTGTAACAGACTTTGCACATCGTATCACGATTCAAGCTTCCTTCTACGTTTTTTATATTCTCCTTGATCGTGTCGGTGCGTTGTTCGTTCTTTGCTGTCACTGCTGCTGCTGTTGGTGCTTGCGCTTCGGTAACGATACCCAGTGCCTTGATGATAAAATTTTTATCTTTCATTAACATTACGTAAGAGCACGCAGGGAAATGACGTGCGTGTTCCATCCAAGCATATTCTCCACGTTCCCATTTGTTTAATCCGCCTCCACAGGAAAAACAAATCACTCTATCGTTGCATCCAGTGTGTGCGGGTAGTAGTTGTCGTTCAGAAAGATGTTATTATTTTTACTGTCAGGTGGAATTTTCTTTTCATACAGAGATATTGTTGGCTAACACGTAGGCGTCGTTTTCTTCGTTTATGGCTCGCTCGAACGCTGTGAGCATTTCTTCGTCGGTGACGACTGTAGTGTCGTTCGTGTCGGCCGGTTTGATGACATTACCGCGAGCGTCCCATCTCAGGCAATTACGATACTGTTTTTTAACTATATTTCCAATATCCACAGCGTGAGCGACGTCTTCCCATGCGCGTAGTTTCTTCGCTGTAGGATGTTTGCGATATATTTTTCTCTCTCCTTCGTTGAAACTTTCCAGTTGTCTACGCATAATGTACCAAACGTTTTCGGATATTTTTTACAGAGACAGACAACGAATTGTGTTCCTGTTTATGGGGTTTGGCGCGATCTTCTTAGCCAGTACGTTCCTCAGTTTGTCGACACTGTATTCGATTTTGGACTGTAACAGTCTACTTCGTTCTTCCGCACGTTGCCGTTCTTCTTCTGCGCGACGTCTCTCTTCCTCTGCACGCTCTCGTTCTTCTTCCGCTCGTTGTCTTTCTTCCTCTGAGCGACGTCTCTCTTCTTTGTTAGTTTCTTGAATAGTTTTTATCATGGATTGTAAATTACTCATCTGTGTTGTTAACAAATTATTTTGCATACTAATTAACTCCTTCAAACGTTCTTCGTACAATTTTTCATATTGACTATATTTCATTACAATTTCTTTCATAATGGCATATAATTTACGCAATTCAACAGCTTTAGGGGTTCTCATTTGCATCAACAGAGAAGCGAAATCTATTCCATTTAACACATAATATTTTTTCTGTGCATTATTTTCATCTTGGACTTCGTAATATTCAATGTAATCGTTTTTCTTTAACCACTTGGTAATTCTGGATTTTTGATTTTTATATTTACCTGTATATCCGAACCAATTCATTACATCGTCTGTAATTTTTATTTTATCCTGTATGGTGCAGTTCCAGAAAAATCTATTTTTCGTATCGTTTTCAATGTCGATACCGAATTGCAAACTGACCTGATACACCGACAATTTACCTACATTACGTGAAATCAGTTCTTCCGGCGCTAGACTTTGTACACGGAGTACGAGATCCCTGTTATTGTGTGCTACCATGTCGGATGCCTAATACATACTAATACGTTCGCGCCAACCTGTTGGTGTAGCGCGCGCTATGTCGAGCCCTACAGGTAGGTGGGTGGTGGGGTGTTGGAAAAGCGGCGATGTTGTCGGGTTGTGCATGTGTGCTGGTTAAGGTTCGGCCACGTTGCCGCCTCGTGGTGTGTTATAGTGTATGGGTATGTATATGTAAGGGGTTTTTCCGGAAGGGTGTCCATGTTGGAAAAGCGTTGTCGACGTTGTCAACTTGTGCTGGTTTAGCGACGTTGTCGGCTCGTGCGAGTGTTATAGTATATGGGTTTAATACATATTTACACTACCACCATTGTCCGGATATCGTCGATGTGAAGAGGTGAATTGCATTGTTGCCAACTGTACTGTCGTTGGTCACGTTGTCAACTCGTGCATGTGTTATAGTGTACGGGTTTCGGATATATTTACACTGCCACAATTGTCCCGATATCGTCGATGTCGTGTCTATGTGTTAGGTAAATAATTTTATACAGATTGAAAAAATACGTTCGCACCAACCTGTTGGTCTAGGGCTTGCTATGTTGAGCCCTACAAGGTCATTCTGTCCAACGGTTGTCGGGTTGTGTAAGAGTGTAGCCAACTCGAGAACTGTCGTTGGTCACGTTGTCAACTCGTGCATGTGTTATAGTGTACGGGTTTCAGATATATTTACACTGCCACAATTGTCCCGATATCGTCGATGTCGTGTCTATGTGTTAAGTAAATATTTATACAGATTGAAAAAATACGTTCGTACCAACCTGTTGGTCTAGGGCTTGCTATGTCGAGCCCTACAAGGTCATTCTGTCCAACGGTTGTCGGGTTGTGTAAGAGTGTAGCCAACTCGAGAATGTCGTTGGTCACGTTGTCAACTCGTGCATGTGTTATAGTGTACGGGTTTCAGATATATTTACACTGCCACAATTGTCCCGATATCGTCGATGTCGTGTCTATGTGTTAAGTAAATATATATATATACAGATTGTAAAAATACGTTCGCACCAACCTGTTGGTCTAGGGTTTGCTATGTCGAGCCCTACAAGGTCATTCTACCCAACAAGTTGGTGCGAACGTACGGGGGAGGGGATAATAATAAGACGTTTCCCCCTCCAAGGTTACGGGTATTAAGAAAATACGTTCGTACCAACCTGTTGGTCTAGGGCTTGCTATGTCGAGCCCTACAAGGTCATTCTGTCCAACGGTTGTCGGGTTGTGTAAGAGTGTAGCCAACTCGAGAATGTCGTTGGTCACGTTGTCAACTCGTGCATGTGTTATAGTGTACGGGTTTCAGATATATTTACACTGCCACAATTGTCCCGATATCGTCGATGTCGTGTCTATGTGTTAAGTAAATATATATATATATACAGATTGTAAAAATACGTTCGCACCAACCTGTTGGTCTAGGGTTTGCTATGTCGAGCCCTACAAGGTCATTCTACCCAACAAGACGGTGCGAACGTACGGGGGAGGGGATAATAATAAGACGTTTCCCCCTCCAAGGTTACGGGTATTAAGAAAATAAAATATATGAAAATTGATTATATATTTTTTTAATAAAAAAAATCACATACATGCAATGCATACATAATTGTGCGTTGATAGGCGGAGGCGTGGCGGTGGTTTGTTCGCCGTTCGCGGTTCGCCGTCCGGCGGCTGCTTGGCGGTGTCCTGGTCACCGTCCGGAGTGGTGGGGTCTGCGTTCATGTTGTCGGGTGGAAGATGATTGGTGTGGTCGGTCATGTTGGAAAAGTGGCGAGGTTGTCAAGTAGTGTAAGAGTGTGCTGGTTAATCGTCGGTCACGTTGACAACTCGTGCGTGTGTTATAGTGTACGGGTTTGGATATGTAAGGGGGTTTTCCGGACGTGTGGCCATGTTGGAAAAGCGTCGACGTTGTCGACTCGTGCTTGTGTGCTGGTTAAGCGTCGGCCACGTTGTCAACTCGTGCATGTGTTATAGTGTACGAGTTTGGATATGTAAGGGGGTTTTCCGGACGTGTGGCCATGTTGGAAAAGCGTCGACGTTGTCGACTCGTGCGTGTGTGCTGGTTAAGCGTCGGCCACGTTGTCAACTCGTGCATGTGTTATAGTGTACGAGTTTGGATATGTACGCCGTCGTCGTGTATTTCATTGTTGCCAACTTGTGAACTGTGTTATTTTTCATGTGTTTTATATAAGTGAATTGGCGTTCAATTATGCAGTGCATATCATGTGTGTTTCTTACACTGTTTAACGTTCATGCGATAGAAATTACATATCAATAAAGTACATGAATATTGATTACATTTTTTTTTATATAAAAAACACACATATTATTCTAAAAAGCTACATATTATTTACAGCAAAAAACAATAATATACAGATTGACTTTAATTGTGTCTACGCACTGTGTTTGACAGTGGAGTGTACACGTTGAGTGAATCGTGCAGTATCAAACAGTAGGCCGCGGTCTGAGCGGGGAAATTGGTTGATGACTCGAATTCCAATCTGACGTCGACTGGTGAAGACTTGAGCGATTCGTCCTGTCTGCTACAATCGAAGACGAATAGCGGTGCTTTCGTTATGAACTCAGTAGGTGTTAGAAGTACATTGGGTTGACTTCTGTGGTAGTACAATTTTTGAAATCGTGTATACATGTCGTACAGCAGAGCGTAACGTCCGTTATCGATATCCAGGTTCAGGTTATCGTATGGGTAGTATTTCTCGTTCAGAAAGAGTCTCCCGTTGGTCACTTTGCAGTGATCGAATTCACCTGCGTGTTTCTTCAGATTGTTCTTTCTGGCGGTCTGGAAGGTGAGTATCACGTACCGCGGTTTCTCCAGTTGTGTCGTTGTTTTCACCGTCCAAGTCTGTCTGTCGGTCGTCGGTAAAGCCGGGTACTCGTGCAGTTCCCAACTACGAAACGGTAAGAATAGCGGTAGGTCCTTGCGTATGATTTCCAACAATTGTATCCGTACTTCGTTGTTCACGTACACGAACGGAATCATCCAAGAGATTTTGGTCAGTTCTATATCAGCGTTAGCGGACGCATCCGTGGACGAGAACAGCGCGTTAACGTCGTTGGACGTGCGCAACAGTATCAGTTCCTGTTTCATGTTTAATATAACATGTGTGAAATCCTCAGCGAATCCCATCAGCATCCTCAACGGTATGCAAAAGTTGAATTCCTCGTTTTTACCGGTCGGTGTTAGCTCGTTAGCTGTAGGAGCAACCCAACCGGCGTTTTGCACATCGAAACAATGTCCTGCTTGCCGGCAGATAGCACGGTTTTAATAGTGGATGTAATGCCGACGCTCTTGGTACGATCCACTTCCACGCCAGCCAGTTCGTAACGGATTTCTTCGAAGAGAAACGCGATCGCATTGTTGATCATTTTCACGTTCACAGTACCGGTGCTGTCGGTCTTTTTGCTCAACTTGCCTTCAACGTACAGGAAACTTTCCATCGGTAAAGTGAATACTTCCTGTTGCAGTATAGGTATGCGTATCTCATCGTTATTTTCGTATCGTGACGCCGATGCGTACGGTGCATGTGGATGATATTCGTAATGTGTGATGTTGTCTTCAAAGAATGGCTGACGTTCGACCGATAAGACGATACCACTGTCCGTCATGTTACTTGTGTTTCTTGAGTTTGAATCCTAGTGAAATCAGGTAGCGTCGGTTAGTTGCTGTTAACTGTGTCAACGATGATCGTCTACTGATACCTTTTCCAAAAGTGTTGTCCTCTTTTATCTTGCGGTGCGAGCCACCATTCTTCATCACCGGTAAAGCAGTGGTATCAGTGAAATAAAATCTCATGATTACTACGCACGTTTCAGATGTATACGCGCGGTGATGACTTCGCCTTGAAAATTCACGATATCACCGTCCTGATCGTGTACGGACACTGTAACGTTACGCAAGTGTAGTACGTTAAGTGGAAAATAAATGACGTTTCTGGGCGTTTCGACTATCTTGAATCCAGGCTCGACCGTTGGGTAGAACGAGTGCAGTATATGCTCGTTTCGTCCCGCCTTGTACGAACCTTGTACAGCGTTACACCTTATCTCCAAAACGTTCACTTTGTTAATGTTTACGGGTGCGTCCGATGTGTGTAATATATACGCCTCTAACTTGCGTTTCTTGGAAAAACCCAACATGGTACCGATCGTGTGTTCCGTACACCCGAAATCGATCTCGTATGAACAATGAAGTTCACATTTTAGCGTGTTGTTGTTGGGTCGTAAAGTAAATTTTGGGTCTAATAATTCTTTTTTCAGGTAAGTTTCAATATCGCTGATTTCGTACACACCAGTCGGTATTTTGACAAGTTCTAACGTTTTACGTGGTCCTTTTAGTACGGGAAAGACGTTGTTTCTTCCGCTTTCCACGTTCGGTATAGAGTTGTACGTGGTAAAATCCAGTAGTCCCGCGTACCATTCACCGTCTGTCAGTTCAAGTGGTGGAAAAAAGTCACAAACCAGTGCGCTCGGATCCGTACCTGTAACGAAGACATCTTGTCGTTTACTGATCGTTCGATGTCAAAAACTCCAAACATAAATGTCTGCAGACGACTGTGTCCGGCGGCTGTTTCCACGCGTAATTGTAACGAACGTCAGTCACGTTCGATCCAAAGTACCGTATTAGCTCGACAGGAGGTCGCAGATTGCCGAATCCATCAAAGTCCATGACTCTGTTACCTCGCTTCTTGTAGCATACTCAATGCGTGCCTGGTCCGTTAGCGTCGTCCAGATTCACAATCGCGCTTTCGTTCTCCCACAGTGATGTACGAGGAAGTGCGTCGCGCATGTACACGCCTCTGAAATAAGGTACACGCAATCGTTTCGTGTACTCATACAGATCTCGATCGGACAACGGGCGCACGGTTGTTTCGATTAGTTTTTTCGGTACGGGCGAAGGTAGAGTCCAGAAGCCTTTTTACCACCGCTGCTGGTCCGTCTTCAATGTCCTGTCCCCGTCGTCCTCCTCCTCCTGATTATCGTGCCTCGAACCGACTTGCAACGACTAGTGCGAGGACAACGTTTACGCACACCACCACTGCAGCATAGTCCGCTACCTAACACCGATTTCGCCTTCATCGCTGCCGCTACGGCCGCCGCGTACGCTCTTTCGCTGATGCCCGAATTCAAAGCTTTCACTCGATCCCACGACTTGCCGGCTAGCACACGATCCGCTACGCGTCTTCGTTCGTTGTCCATGTACTTAGCGTAAGTGATATCGTGTTTGCGACAGGCTTCGTCCAACTCGCTGATTCCTCGATCGCCGCGAGCCAATCTCTCCTCTAGTTTTGTTCCAGGTCCGCAGAACCTATAGCCGGGCAAATGTAGTTCCACCGGTAATATGTCCACCGCTCGATTGATCAGTGTAGGTACTGACTTCGTGACGAATGTACCGCGCTTTTAACTATTTTTCCGATGAGACCATGTCCCCCTTTTTTTATCAATGCGACTACGTAGTTCGTACATGTCTATTATTTCGACTACTACCGATAAAGGGATCTCCAATCGTGCTCGTCCTTGGATTCGTCCAGATCACTTATCAAGTCGTTCGTCTCCGCCTTGCTCGTAAGTAGTAACTCTGCCTCTTCGCCACCGAGTGAAGTACGCGCTGCGTGCGTATGCAATTTATAGATATACGATACCACTTTTTCCCAACGGTGTTGGAACACTTTTGCGAGTTTGTACGTTTCGCTCTTCGCGTACCGCTGCACGTCCTCCAATTGACGCGCGTTCACTGCGTCCGTGGGCCGTGCGCCACCGTCGCCGACGTTTAGAATAGTCTTTCCTTGCGCATTGAAATAAGTGTCGTTTACCGCAGTGATCGTGTGTCGGTTCAAAAACTCCAAGTTCACCGCGTCCTTGTTGTTTATGGGTGGCGCTAACTGTGTTATTCGTACGTTCCCGACCATTAGGTTAGAGTTCGTATCCTTCGGTATGATCTTCGTGTCCACGTATACTTTGGTCGCAGCGTCTCTCGCACGAATCGGATCCCTCAGAGACTGTATGCGATGGTCCCGCGCGTCGACGACAGGGCTGTTCTTCTTGTTCGGTACTGTCGTGAAACGCAAGCACGTGTAGTCTACGTACTGCTTGTTGACAGCGTCCCCAAGATCGACGGGAGCGGCGACGTTGACGAGCTTACGACCTTTCATGTCTATTCCTTGCGTCGAATCGTTGACTAGACAGTGGTCACGCACAAACCGCAGTGGAACGGCATCGTTACCGTCGTGCGGTTCGCCCAAGTTGTGTATTTTTTTTCCTGCTACGTCGAAGTGTCCGTCCTCGGTCATCGCGATACCGATATCCTCCCGCAGACTGCGTCGCGTCTCTCTTCGCGCTCTGACAGCGCTCTGGTGTCTGCCGAACTTGTCAACACTCATCTCGTGAATAAAGCGCGTCGACCGCTGTGCACGATATTTTATACGATGATGTTGGCTTCACGTAGTTCTTCCACTATGGAAACGATTTCGTTCATATGTCCACCGTTTCCGGCGCGTTGTGACGCTATCAACAGTCGCAATCTGTCCACCAGTTCGTTCGGATCGTCCCAGTGCACGTAATCGATTTTGTTTTTTTTTCTCGAGACTGTCATATAAGTTCTGTCGATATTATTATGTCCGTGTCCTGTACGTTTCGGTGGGAACAACCGTGATATTATCAGTTTATACTTTACACCTCTGTTTGTGTTTACCTGCGCGTTCACTAAATAATGATGCTTGTGCGCGTTGGTATCACGTAGTATATCTTTGTACGCATTCAGATCCATCACGTTGTAAACATTCTCTTTAGGGTGCTTCATGAACATGAGTTCGTATAGACCCGGTGTACCTTTGTAACGTTTACCGTTGATAAAGATTGAATCGTCTGTTTCGATTTCCAACGGTGAATCACCGATCATCCATTTTCCGCTTTCATGTCTTACACCGTACGTATAATCCATCAAACGATCGCGTTCAGCCGACACGATCATACGCATGTACTTATTCGCTAACGATTCACTGTCGTATTTGTCCTGAAAATATCTACGTGCTTCTCGCCTCCCTTCCGGCGTGTCTAACATTTTTTCGATGTTGAGACTAGGATTGTCCTCGTCGTCCTCGTCCGATGTTTCACCTATCACAGAAGTTTTCAGGAAACGTTGTGTCAACTGCTGTTGTGGTGACGGACGAAGCGGTGTTCTTACATCGATATTACTACTACTTGAACCCATCAGATCCTCCTCCTCCTCCTCCTCCTCCTCCTCCTCCTCCTCCTCCTCCTCCTCCTCCTCCTCCTCCTCCTTCTCCCCGCCTTTCATCTTTTTCGCACTCGTAGGCATTTCACTTCTTGTTGTTTTACGTTTTTTTTTCAACCAACGCTTGCGAAATAGTTTGTAACGGTTCGAGAATCGGTTTGTAACTTTTGATTAACGTTTCTTCCTCTTCACGGATCCCGTGTTTTAACGCACGGTATTTCTTACGTATCTCATCGCTGATCGTGTCGATATCACGAGCTAGTTGTTTTTTCTTTTCGTCCATCTTGATAAACGGCAGTACACCGACTAACGTCGGTGACTCGAGACATCTGTATTTACCTGAACGATCGATGACTGTTTTAGTTAACGGTGAACAGCTGTTAAGTGCATTTATGCGAACAGTCTACAACTGTTTTTCCGGGACATGTGTATTTACCCGAACGGTCGACGACTGTTTTAGTTAACAGTGAACAGCTGTTACATGCATTTATGCGAACAGTCTACAACTGTTTTTTCAGGACATGTGTATTTACCCGAACGGTCGACGACTGTTTTAGTTAACAGTGAACAGCTGTTACGTGCATTTATGCGAACAGTCTACAACTGTTTTTATTTTACCCAAACGCTCAAAGACTGAGTTAGTTAACAGTGAACAGCTGTTACGTGCATTTATGCGGACAGTCTACGAGTGTTTTTTTATTTTTCTGAGACACTTATATTTACCTGAACGCTTGACGACTGTTTTAGTTAACAGTGAACAGTTGTTACGTGCGAACAGTCCACAACTGTTTTTATTATTTTCTAATCGTTAGGCGCGACTACTATGACATGTGTGTTTCTTACAACAACAAATGTAGGGCTCGACATAGCAAGCCCTAGACCAACAGGTCGGTGCGAACGTATTTTTTTCAATCTGTATATATATTTACTTAACACATAGACACAACATCGACGATATCGTGACAATTGTGGTCATCTATATATATTGTGTGTGTGTTTGTGTGTGTAATTTATTGTATATTTTTGTGTGTGTTTGATTACATGTAAACTTTTGTATTGTATTCATCTTTATATATTGTGTGGTGTGTGTGTGTGTGTGTGTGTGTGTGTGTGTGTAGTTTATTGTATACTGTTATGTGTGTTTGATTACAATATATGTAAATTTTGCTTTGCTTAGTTGTTTATTTTCAACTATCCTTTTTTTCCTTCCATCATGCATGTTTCATAAGTGAAATGTCAATCAGAAAATTTGCACAAATGCATGATAATCAATGTTTACAAGTGAAATGATATTCAATTTTGCACCGCAGTAGAAGTGAATTGACATTCAATTATGCACTGCATATCATGCGTGTTTCTTACAACAACAAATGTAGGGCTCGACATAGCAAGCCCTAGACCAACAGGTTGGTGCGAACGTATTTTTACAATCTGTATATATATTTACTTAACACGTAGTCACAACATCGACGATATCGGGACAATTGTGGCAGTGTCAATATATCCGAAACCCGTACACTATAACACATGCACGAGCCGACGTGGTCGACGCGTTGGCAACAATGCAATTCACCTCTTCACATCGACGATATCCGGTGGCAGTGTAAATATATCTTAAACCCATACACTATAACACTCGCACGAACCGACAACGTCGATAAAACCAGCACAAGTTGACAACGCCGACGACGCTTTTCCAACATGGCCGCACTTCTGGAAAAACCCCTTACATATACATAACCATACACTATAACACACCACGTAACACATGCACGAGCCGACAACGTGGTCGACGCGTTGGCAACAATGCAATTCACCTCTTCACATCGACGATATCCGGTGGCAGTGTAAATATATCTTAAACCCATACACTATAACACTCGCACGAGCCGACAACGTCGCTAAACCAGCACAAGTTGACAACGCCGACGACGCTTTTCCAACATGGACACCCTTCCGGAAAAACCCCTTACATATACATACCCATACACTATAACACACCACGAATCGGCAACGTGGCCGAACCTTAACCAGCACACATGCACAACCCGACAACATCGCCGCTTTTCCAACATGGCCACGCACATACCGACAACAACTTGACTTTCACTATTTCATCGACAACGATGGAAGCGAACTCGTTAAGGAACTAGCCGTTATGGACGTCACCGCATTTGCCAGCAGGCATTGGATATTTACACATCCAATAGACACGATTGTTTCGAATCACAAACATGTGAGGACAAACAGATGGTTAACAGACCATTATCATGGACTAACGTGGACGGACGGGGACACATCGTACGAACATCTTGTACCGATATTAGAAAAGTATACGTTTCCTTACAACTTCGTGTTCGTAAAAGGATTGCAAAAAAAAGATTTCTACAGAAGCGTATCGTGCATTTTAATATTATTAATTTAGAAGATTTCGGTTGTCCCAAACTCGATCAATTACAATCAATACATGGAACAGCCTGTCTCGCTCACCGTTTATTTCCGGAAATGTGTACAAATACTAGAGTACACGCTTTACGCGAGTGGGTTGTATCAGATTTTAGAATAATCAATATGTTTCTGATAAATTACTAACATTATTGTTTAGCGCTTACGTAAAAAATAAGTCGTCGCCTTTCTATCGATTACATCATCTGTCTAAAAATAAATTAGCGTCGACGACGTGTTCAAACAAGCACATGTGCTGTCTAGACGTATAAAAATAACCGACCCCCTCTTCCTCACCTACCCATCGAACCGTGAGAAATCAAGTCGTATCCTGTTCACACAGTTAAATACATCACCTGTCTAAAATAAATTAGCGTCGTCGACATGTTCGAACAAGCACGAGTGCTGTCTAGACGTATAAAAATAACCGACTCCCTCTTCCCCACCTTCCCATCGAACCGTGAGAAATCAGCTCGTGTCCTGTTCACACGGTTAAAAATAAACGCTTACTGTGCGTTGAGTGGTTTCCCCCTCTCCGGTTTCCACCTCCACAACTACCTCCCTATATATTCCGCTGTGCACGTGCGTTATTCGTTCATTCGTTGAGAGACGTGCCAGAAATTATAAATTCTTTATTTTAAAATGGCATCATTCACTGAAAAGTTTGCAACTATTAGCGCAATTGAGTATAAAAAAATAAAAGAATTGATAATCGGTGTAAAATATCCGATAGAAGAAATGCAGAATATAGACTCAAAGTACGGTAAAGCTGTACTCGTCACTCTCCAAGATTACAGAGACCCTAGACTAAAATATCGTGTATATCTACCAAAGAGATACGCAGGCGTTTTCGAAGATGAGGAATTAAAAAATTTAGTACCGTGTTCGCTGCAACTAGTTTATCGCGGAGAAAAGGATAGAGCTTACATAGTAGAAATTGTACAGTAGGACCGAATGGACATCTTCATTTGTCGCGTACGATTACATATATTAACATTATGTATTTTAATTACATGTATTGTAATTATTTGTAATTAAACAGTATTGCTTCAATATTTTTATTGTTTTTTAATTTCAAAATTCCTTCGAACATAACTTATATATACATATTCATAACTCAATATACAAGCTAGAACGTGTTACATAGAACTAATTTAAAAAATCAATTTTATTAAACAATAATTGTATGATTATAATATACTTTAGAAATTAAAGAATATTTAAAAAACAAACTAACCTTGTACGAGTTCCAGTTGAGTCTCGCGACGAACGATGTGTCTTTGAGAGCAGTTCGTACAGCTTATATAATATAGTATCTCAAGGATGTACACGAAAGAGATGGTAACAACAAAAAAAAGCTCCCACACACAAAGTCACGGACGCACACTTAGCTTGGTTTGCGTTCTGTTTCCCACACGCTGTGATAACAGATGGTGTCAGACAGCTTGTGTGTTCTGTTATTTAAAAAAAATTTATGTACGACTACGTTCACACGCCGCGATAAACAGATGGGCAGACAGACGGAGTCGATTACATCATCATAACAACTAATGCACACTCATCAACAAAAAAGTAACAGCTGCCCCACACACACACACACACACACACACACACACACACACACACACACACACACACACACACACACACACACACACACACACACACACACACTATTTTTAAAATAAACTTGTACATACTTTTTCATTGTATAAGTGTTTATTTTCAACTATCCTTTTCGTATACGCCGATTACATCATTTGCAACGTCCTATTATTCAGATATTACATAAATATTGCGTGTGCATGTGTTTTATATAAGTGAATTGACCACTGCATATCATGTGTGTTTCTTACAACAACAAATGTAGGGCCCGACATAGCAAGCCCTAGACCAACAGGTTGGTGCGTTCAGATATTACATAAATATTGCGTGTGCATGTGTTTTATATAAGTGAATTGACCACTGCATATCATGCGCGTTTCTTACAACAACAAATGTAGGGCTCGACATAGCAAGCCCTAGACCAACAGGTTGGTGCGAACGTATTTTTTCAATCTGTATATATATTTACTTAACACATAGACACATCATCGACGATATCGGGACAATTGTGGCAGTGTAAATATATCCGAAATCCGTACACTATAACACATGCACGAGTTGACAACGTGACCAACTCGTTGGCAACAATGCATTTCACCTCTTCACATCGACGGACATTGGCGGCAGTGTAAATATATCCTAAACCCATACACTATAACACTCGCACGAACCGACAGCGTCGATAAAACCAGCACAAGTTGACAACACCGTGTTTTATATAAGTGAATTGACCACTGCATATCATGTGTGTTTCTTACAACAACAACAAATGTAGGGCTCGACATAGCAAGCCCTAGACCAACAGGTTGGTGCGTTCAGATATTACATAAATATTGCGTGTGCATGTGTTTTATATAAGTGAATTGACCACTGCATATCATGCGCGTTTCTTACAACAACAAACGTAGGGCTCGACATAGCAAGCCCTAGACCAACAGGTTGGTGCGAACGTATTTTTTCAATCTGTATATATATTTACTTAACACATAGACACATCATCGACGATATCGGGACAATTGTGGCAGTGTAAATATATCCGAAACCCGTACACTATAACACATGCACGAGTTGACAACGTGACCAACGCGTTGGCAACAATGCAATTCACCTCTTCACATCGACGGACATTGGCGGCAGTGTAAATATATCCTAAACCCATACACTATAACACTCGCACGAACCGACAACGTCGATTAACCAGCACAAGTTGGCAACACCGACGACGCTTTTCCAACATGGACGCACTTCCGGAAAAACCCCTTACATATACATACCCATACACTATAACACATGCACGAATCGGCAACCTGGCCGAACCTTAACCACAACACTCTTACAACAACCGACAACATCGCAGCTTTTCCAACATGGCCACGCACATACCGACAACATGGCCGCCGCCGACGACGAACCCCACCACGACGGGCGGCCATCAAGCCACCACCAGGCCGCCGCCGGACGGCGAACGGCGAACAAGGCCACGCCTCCGCCAATCAACGCACACATAACCCCACTTTAGGCGGGACGACGACAACATGGCCGACAGACAACTACCGCATGGTTACCCCCACCACCACAATTTTTGAATTTCCCGCCGTGTGACGTCACTTCCGGCAATGAACTCTCAGTTTCCCCCTACTGACAATTTTCCCGACCTAGGTAAAAAAGCATCAATGCTTGTGAAAACAATAATCAATTATCATGGATAGAAACCGTGACAAAAGGAAGTGGGTAGTCCTAATTTGTTAGTTTTTTTAGTTCACAAATATTATATACCCCTTCTTACATGCGGCCCGAAGTCAATACTGAACTATAAATTTGGCTTAATGATCCAGTAATAATAAAATAATACATTATATTAGTAGAAGTTAATGAGTGTGCAAAATTATTAGTAAAAATCGGGAACTTTCTGTGTAGCCGCTGTGTTGATGTAGGCGCAAATAGTGTTTGCTTCGGCTGTGACGTCATGCGCGTAGCGTTACATTTTTCGAATCGTGAATGAGCACACCCATATGCCCTTCCACCATGCTTCCCCACAGTGATACCGCCTGCTAGTGTGTGTGAAAACGTAGTAGCGTAGACGATGAGTAGTTTTCTAACATACAGCAAAAAATCATTAACATTCACACCTTCAAAGTTTAAACGAATTCAATTAAGAAAAATTTTCCTAAATTTTTTAGTAACAACTGAAGAGTGTATCAGTTTTAACTCGACCGTTTGGCATTTGCCTATCTGTCTGTTTGTCTGAGCTGTCTCAAAATGACTTCTGAACACATCAAACGATTTTCGTAAAATTTGGCAAGCATGTCCACAATTTCTTTACTATATAGAACTCTATTGTTTTTGATCAGCACAAAAACAGGAGGGGGAGGCATAAATGTGAGGGGTCAACATTGTGAAAAATTGCAAAAGCCCACGTGGAGTATCAAATTATACAGTGTTAAGTATTGGAAATTTAAAAATTTTTGAACCTCAGAGCCCAAAAATAAATTGTGAAAATCCAGAAGGGTGTTAGACTAAAAGGGACTGTAACCGAAATCCAAATGTTTCTAGTTTTTAGTTTTATTGTACGATTATTGTGTGTTTTACAATTTACTAGAGAAATTTTACTAGTAATAGGGAAATAGTAGAGTAATCAGATTTTTCGTAATTTTCCCATATTTGGAAAATTGTTTAATATCAAAATTCATGTAGTAATAAATGTCCCTTGTTCAGAACAGTGAGCGAGTTCTGCAGTTCAAGGTGCAGAAAATTATTGACGAAAATGCATAACAATAATGAATGCTCCTCTTTGTGCTAACGAAGTAACTAAGACTGTCAGGTAGAGTAAGCTACCAACTTGAGCCGTTCAATATACAAAGCATTTAATATAGTTATCACTACGCTTTAGATACCTGTTATTACCCCAGAAAGTCATCTCAGGTAATTGTTCCCACAGGCTGAGTTGATCTGAGGATGATAATCGCGCCCTGATTGTATGGCGCTAACCGGGAATAGAAAAACCGGCACCTCTAGCGAAGCTAATAAGCATAATAATAAGAGAAGGCAATACGTGAGAAATTATCATTAATTTTACAGTAATTGACACAGTGATGTCTATTTTAAGTCCACACCATGAACACGAGCTGAAAGAATTGTTTTTAATTTCAAGGAGAATAAACGTAAGCCAACGCGACAGTAACTGAGGAACTAAATTGTTTATTTAAATTACGTTCTGCGTAGGGTTGACTTACGAGGGGACTGTATTTGCCGTCTGTAAGAAACACAGAGAAACGTTTATTTAATTAGGAAATATGGTATTTTCAGACCAATTTAGTGTTCCCTATTTAACCGCCGCTAAAAGCGTCTTACACAAATGAAATTTAATAGCTATAACAATGTAAATGTCAGCATAATGCTGACTAAATAAAACAGTTTTTAACTTTATTGGTCGTCACGTGCGTGAGTATTATAATCAAAGTTGTACAATGAAGTATTGACTTACAGCAGTACGAAGCAGAAAATACTGTTAACTACACTATGAAAATATTATGCCGTCGTAAGACAAATATATTAAAATTGAAACTGTTATTTTTTAAAATAAAATCTTAGTATTATTAAATTGCTGACTTAGAAAATTTTTCAAAATAATTTATTTTTCGTAACAGAAATATACATAATTTAAACCAGTTTCTTTGAGTTTGGATATGAATCTTGATCCACGTTGCCTTTCACTTTAGGATCTTGTTTTTAGCTTTTTAGAGGACTGCTTTACTCAAACGAAACCCTTCAATTTCGGCTTATGTAGCGCCATTTAAAGATGTGTTCAATACCTTCTCTAATTCTTTTGGGGACCAATTGGTAAGTATTTGAATACGTAGTTATGCGCATGTTAATTAATTTTTATATGTATTTTAAAATGCTTTAGAAGTTCAAGGCTAGTCATTGAGAAAAACAGGTCTCGTGTTAAAAATCGCTTTAATACTTTGATACGACACTGATGCGAGCCACGTCCAATGAGTGTTTCTCTATTAGTCTACTCAAAAACATGAACGAAGTAAAAGAAACAATGACTGGTAAGAAGTAAGCGATCTTCATTTTTGACCAAAGATGCAAATATCCGTTCAAAATCTGGCGTATATATTCGACAATCTCACTCCTTCCAGCGACTCCGAGCCTCATCGTTCAATGCTATCCAGTAATTCGGGGTACAGTCACGATTGTAACCAGCAGACCATAGAAGTATCAACAAATACCACAATGCACTTTACAGATGGCGGGAACAGCGACGACAGGCACTATGTTTCGTTGGTCACTGTTAGAACAGAAATAAACAAAATGCTCCTCGGATTTGTGCATAACAGTTTAAAAGGATGCTGGTCCCCGAAATCGCATGTTGACAATTTTATTATACTAATTCAGTAACGTTTATAGACAAACACTTACAAACGTTACACTTATTTGTAGTTGATGTTCTGGAATATATTGTCTGTTGTTGTTTCGTCTGGTCTGTAATTGGTCGGATCTTGCTCAGAGTGACAAGATAAAGGTTAACGATAACAAGGGCGTCATCACTGCTTCACGCAGCTATAACTTCAAATCATTTAGCAATTATAAACTACGTTAATGATAGAAAACCTTTTCAAAAAGTGTAAAAACTGCTATTATTGGTCATTTAAGGGCAACGATCAGCTGTTAGCAACCAGTTTCACTTATAACCTGTTGATTGAATATTCGTTTGTGGGGAACGTGTTATCAATTTCTGAAAAAGAAATTAACTATAAAAATTGAGTACAAAAAGTAACTATGATTAAAAATATATCTAAGTCTAATTATATTTACCTGTATTAGCATATAAGAGTAATTTTTAGGTTTTCTAGTGTTTAGGTTTTCGGGTTTCAGCTCACGTGGTGCGGCCATATTTCGGTTCTGAAAAGCTATTTTACTACTAAAAACATCAAACAAAATGAATAATATTTACAGAATCTGTTTGTTATTAAAAATATATCTCCATGTGTGTCTGATTGTCTGTTTTCTTCCGTTACCTATACCCAACGGGAAACCTCAGTTTTGTTCAAAGATAATTGCAAATGTTACTCCACCTTATTGTAAAAATTAGATTATAATTTTATACACTCGGCTGCTCGTATACGTTATAACAGATATGATGACATCAAGATTTTTATTTTTAAAATTTTGTTTCCTTGACCTAAAATACGTCAAAGAAAAACTTTCTTTATTAAATGAAAACTGTATTCATTGGAAATAACATCGCAATTGTTAATATTTCAATTTTTTTTATTCACTTAAGTTTTTGTTTATTGCATGTAATGGCAAAGAGCAGTCAGTAGCTTGCGTTGAGTTTATTGTAACTTGTTCGTAAGAACGGTAAAGACAGCACCGCGATATTGTAGGCTGGACTCCGAATTATAATGGCTTTGGACCTATGTAGTATAGATCATGGAAATAATCTCCTGTTGCACGCCGACGTTTTGCCTTGTTTATTGCATGTAATGGCAAAGAGCAGTCAGTAGCTTGCGTTGAGTTTATTGTAACTTGTTCGTACTTACGGGTAAGAACGGTAAAGACAGCACCGCGATATTGTAGGCTGGACTCCGAATTGGAATAGCTTTGGACCTATGTAGCATAGAATATGGAAATAATCTTCTGTTGCACACCGACGTTTTGCCTTGTTTAAAAACGGTTTGATTAAAATCGCTTACAGAAGAAATAGACTATGTTTAGAAATGACGTCTTCAAGTTATTTTTACGGAATAGGCCTACCAATAATTAACAAATTGATAGTTTTATTAATAATTGAACTAAAAATTTCTAAGCATTTGAAACAAACAATTGTTATAAGAGATATTTTTCCTAAAACAAAAAATTGAATTACTAAACTTTTTTAATGCTATTTTTTAAAATAATATACCGTGATGAATTGTGTTTAAGGTATCTTAAAGATCAGATTGTTTTGTATTGTACAAAACACACGACACAGACCTGTTCGTATCGGACTGTCCGTCAGTTTCTACGGTAAAGTAATGTGATGCAATAATTAATAACACCCTCTAAGTGACAGTAAAAAATGCAATTTTAAATGTTGATATATACGATTTTTTGTAACGTGATTTGGGTAACAAAACACTCGTCCAACTGCTGACACTTTTGATTTATTTCTCTATTACGTTTAATTAGATTTCTCTCTGACATCTGTCTTTACCAGTGCGCACATGATGTTACGCAGATCGTAGGGAGGATATATTTGCACAAGCAAGTGGATACTTATGAAACGTTTATCTTCTGATCACATGTAATATTTCGAAAAAAGTAATAGGAATGTAATAATCAGCTCTCAGAAATAGGTATGGAAAACCAATCGCTTTGAATGATAATGAAGATGTTAACAGGTCTACTGACAAATTAAAGCAAAGACGTAATGAAAAGATATTATGAAATATAAGGTATAATGAAAATGCCATCTAGAAAATGGACAATAAAGACTCTCTATTAATTTTTTTTATCAAAAGTCTGTCTATTAATTTTTTTGACTTTTGCAGAATGTGGTCAAAATAGTAACACTGATATAGGAAGAACATCAGCAAATCGCATGTGTTTCCAAGGTATCTTATGTTCTGTTACTATTCGCAGACGACCGTTCAGTATTATTGAATACTTTTTATGCGGAGCGCTCAAAAGGATTTATCCTTTACAGTTACCAGATCTCGGACAATCTCATTGTTATAAAGTGATACACTTATGTATAACGTCTCCCTTGTTAAGACATTATAAACATCGGGAACCAGTTCAATTGTTCGGTGTTAATTAAACTAGCTGCCGTTGTTAGTAAAATGTACTTACCAACAAATTATAACAATGCATATATCGGGAATTAGTCAAGGTTTACATAAATTTATTCACTCTCTGGGTATTAGCGAAAACATCTCTTTATTCTTATATTTTAACTAAGTATAAAAGTAATAGCTTTAATGGTCAGCCTTTAATTTTTTACTTACTTTACTTTGCTTTTAAAAGAAAGATTCTAATAAATTCTGCATTAAATATTCTTTAAATTTTTATTCTTTACTCTTTTTATCTCAAAATCATTCAGCTATGTATTATTTCAAGTACCACGGATCCGGGCCTCAACTTTGCAATATTCTAATAGATCACAACTTCATCCAAACTATTTGAAGAATAGTCCGGAGTAAATTTTCAGAATTACTTTACCTCTAAACATCGTGAGGTTATTACTATATCATTACAGAGATTACAAATATTTATATGTTAATCTTTAAGTTATCTAAACGTCTTTACAAGAAACTTTACTGTTCTTTCTGTTTCGTTTAAAAAAAAAAAACAAGTTATGCACAAATGTTATGATTAAATATCACCTGAATAGAACGTGAGTTTGCTGTGGGGATTCGTGATGGTCTTCTTCAGTAGTCTTCTTGGGTGTGATACGATGTTCCTCTTGATGCTCCATTTGGCTGATTGTTTCCGAATTGTAGTCTAGGTCATGACGATTGGATTCTGCTACTAGAAGTTCATACGGTTGTTGTTGTAACTTTCTTCTTCTGGAGTCGGTTGTTCACATTTTACATTTTAATTGTTCTTATTTTAGCAGCACTAAAATATGGTAAGGAACATATCTTACCACTTACTGTTTGTTAAGAGATGTGTCGGCTAAGTTTTTTTTTATATTACATATTACCCATATTTGCTTCACGCACTACATTACTACTTTTTTAGTTATTTCCCAACGCTACATTGGGTTAAATCAAAATAATAACTAACGTGATTGTATCGTAGTTGAGCGGTATACACCTAAGTGTAACTTGACAACACATTTTTGACATCCTTACATGTCGAAGTTTCTCCGGCGAATGGGGTTTGTTTAGCGGCAAGGAGTCTGTAAGCTGGCGCGGTTTACGCGCTGAGAAAAGTAGTTCGTTCCTTTAGTAGTATTAATTATTCATTAATTAACTAGTAATAGTTTATGCTACCTTTTTGTTATGAGTTAGGTATTTCCTTATTATTATTAATACGTCTTTTATTTAATTAAAGGAATTATTATTTTTCGCTTAATAACATCGTACTTTGCGTGTTCGTACTGGACAATTTGCACGTTGATACAGGAATCTAGGTACAGATAAGGGGTGGATAATACTCTTACTTGTTATAAGAACAAAAATTTATTTTGTGCTATTTAAACAATTTTTTAAATCATCACATATGCTTTAGATAGTTCTTAGTTCTATATGTCTATGGCACATTTAAATATAGGTTTATATTGGAAGTGAAGGAAGAAGAAGAATAAGGAGAAAAAGAGGAAGAAGAAAGGTAAACAAAATAAACATTGTAAACTAAAAATAAGATACTTTTAAATTTACAATAACGTGAATGAATGTTGAAAAACGTAGAAATGTTTTAGCAAGTGTTTGCGAATGTGTGTTACTGATACATTGGAATTAAATATATCTGAATATGTAAACAAACTGCAGTGTTAAAATAGAATCACTATTTTAAGAGCTCCTCTAAATTTTTCCGCCCAAGCGGACTGCACGTGGGTTGCTTCGAATGTTGGTTGCGCAACAAGTAAATGAATTTCCCTGTTGAGAAGGTAGTAAAAGCATTGATTGCTTTAGTTTTAACTGGAAATAGACGGCAAATAAGTTTTTTTCTGTTTGTTGAAACTGTTAGTTTGAATCTGCTCCCATAGATTTCCGATCTGCCTGTCTATGTATCTATGTATCTGTCTGTCTATCTGTCTGTCTGTCTGTCTGTCTGTCTGTCTGTCTGTCTGTCTCTCTCTCTCTCTCTCTCTCTCTCTCTCTCTCTCTCTCTCTCTCTCTCTCTCTCTCTCTCTCTCTCTCTCTCTCTCTCTCTCTCTCCCTCCCTCCCTCCCCTTTGCTAATACAGGCACACAATATATAATACTGCCACTACATTCTGATTTCTCTTTGGCTCAGCCTTTCTACATTTATACACTCATCTCTTCTTTAAATTTGCTCTTTTTTAAACAAAAATTTTAATGCATATTTCGCCTGAGTTGGAGTCACTCGGGATTCTATCGTTTTAAGATTATTTAAATTCAACATATTGGGATCGATGTTTTGCAAACCTGGAGTCAAGGACTAAAAACGTCACAATTCACTTGGTACTGTCTAATTATATTATACTACATAAATTCGTTAATAAATATAAATAAACAAGTAAATAAAATAAAATAAATTAATAAACACACACACTCACACACACACACACACACGTGAGTATAGTTGTGTGCGTTTAAAGCGCCAATTATTGAAATTTTTATATTATGTGATGTTTTTGAACGGGTTGACTTTTATTGCTTTAGACTGGTTTGCGATCGTGGTTACGCAACTTCTCGTACATCTTTCTGCATGCTTAGAAAGCATTCAGTATTATCTGACGTTATCACAGTCATTTTATGTGCACAGTTCAGCGAGTTCTAATTAATTTGATCGCTACTTTAGGTAAATTGGTTTTATGCAAATGTGTTTAAATATTTTCTTTTAAACCTATACCTCTTTTATTCCAATAAATGTATATTCCAAGTAATGCATGTATGAGAAAGTTACTCAGCAATAAACACACTCCGGTATGTGTGTGTGTCTTTTGCTTTAATTGTTTTACTTCATAATTACTATTACTCTTCAGATCAGTAAAACAATTTTTCTAGCTTGTAACTTAGCAATAGGCCTATACATTTCTTTAGATAATGAATTAATTAAATTCACTTAACGGATATGTTGAGTAATCGTTATCGTTTTGGTTTTGGAAATAAGTGACAATAAGAGGATGGCTAGTACTTTTATTCAGAAGTATACAGCAAAGGAAAACATGTATGAAAAATATCAGTAAGCGTGCTCAGACATATCTTCTCGTTACATGTAGGCCTAATTGCTATTAACATTTTTTCTTAGAAATTTTTGGGTCCTCCTTCTAATAATTTTTCAGAACAACCAGAAAACATTTAGCCTTTAGCAAATTTATGTCGGTACATAATTTTGACATTACGCCAAATTGTATTAGTCTGTATACGATAGCATATACAGTATGATGGTCTGTGTTAATGTGTATGCTCCGAGAGACTATAAGTTGAGTTTCTGTGTAAATAACCATATAAACACCACAAGTAGATCTACGGGTTTTTAGACACATCTACATCTGTATATAGTTTCCACATACGCGCGCGCGCGCACACACACACACACACACTAACGCACGCACGCAGAAGGATATATGCTCAAAATATCACAATCTACGCTCAATGTTTATGGTGCTTTTAAACTATTATGAGATCAAAAATTGTTTTCGGCAAGCACTCAATTTTCTTAGAGGTTTTATTTTGTTTCAGAAAATTGTATTGGCTAAGTTAAACATTTATTCATAGTTTTGTTATGAAATGAATCATAGTCATTTACTCTAACTAAAAAGCGCGTACCTCATCAATAATGTGAAACTGTATGAGTGTCTACGAGTCTATTTAAAAAACTAATCTTTTTATTACAAGGTAGCGTGTACTTGTAAAAGACAGTAAAATACGTAGTGAATTCTTAAAAACTAACTGAATAGAATAGTAAATATTGGAACAGTACATAATATATTTACATATTTGCCCAGGGCGGTATGTTTTATATTGTAATTAGTATAAATAGAATAAGGAACAGTTTTATACAATTTTGTGCAGGAATTGACAATATCTAACCTGTCGAGAGGGACACCTGGTGTTAGCGTAAGTTACAGCGTGTGTGTGTTTGTGTGTGTGAGCATGCTACGACATGAAAATATGGGGTGATGCGAACGACTTATTGTTTTGTCTGTAATCATGTCTTAACAGGATTATAATAAACTAATTACTTGTGTTAAACCTGTAAGCAAACACTTACGCCAATTATAAAAACACCATTGCATTAAGGGTTTCTTAACGAATGCAGTGATATATAAAATATTGCAGAAATTTGCAATATTAAAGACGCTAAGTAATTAATGTTAATTACGGGTGTAATTAAAGAGTAATTAACATGTGTGTTATATGTGCGTGAACAGAAAAAAATTACGCAAACAATGATATCGCGCATGCTACAAGTGTGTTTACGAAATCGCAAAAATGAACAAAAAAGTGATTCTTAATTAAAAGGACGCTTTGCCTGAAAGTTACAATTTCTAACATGTCAAGAGCAATCCTGGACATGTAAGATTGAGTCCAGTATAAATGCGACCGACAATTTTGGGGCATTCTCAGACTCAAGACATCTACAGACGATCCCGTTGCGGATCCACACACACACACACACACACACACACACACACACACACACACACACACACACACACACACACACACACACACACACACACACACACACACACACACACACACACACACACACACACACACACACACACACACACACACACACACACACACACACACACACACACACACACACACACACACAAGACGTACGGAGGAACTCAGAAACAATAACAACAACAACAACAACAACCCATAGAGACATAGAACACAGCATCATCATCATCATAAAATTCTCAGGATTCAGGACGCGCGCGCGCGCACACACACACACACACACAACGGTAACGCCAGCAGTATGCAGGTTATGACTAAATATTTATCATTTTGTTGTGAAAAGAACTTTCTGAAAGACAATTTTACATAAACAGTAAGACTTAAAAATTTTAAATGTAAATAATAGTTAAAGTCAATAATTTAATTTTATAAGAAAATTTGAAAGTTACCAAATCTTTTGTTATATGTTAAAAATTTGGGTGTGTCAATAGAGTTAAATAATAGTTTGAAAGTAAATGTAATTAGTTTATTTTGTCTATAGCAACTAATAATTTTATGGTTAAGTTTAATATTATTTTTTGTTTCCTTTTAAATGAATTGCTATTAGCATTTGAAGATTGAATCAAAGTCAGACACACAAAAAAATGAAAGAAGTTAGATGACTTATTTAACATGTCTGTTTAGTTAATAAGAGTATATGATTGTTTAGTTTTTAGATGTTATGAACAGCCTAATATGTGTGAAACTTATAAAAGTGGATATTTGATCTATCTAAGGTTTGAATTTTTTAATATTGGAATATTTTTCTATTAATGAATAAATCTTGGGATGATTATTTTTAATTGGTTTTAAATAATTATTTCATGTCAACAGCATCTCACTCCTCTTTAAAGTTTATTTAATTATTGTGCAACTACATATACTTGACGCAACGAGAAACAAAAATCCTGTGACTTGGCCGGTGTACTACACTTAATTGTTGCGTTGAGTACATGGTTCTGTATTTGTGTGAATTTATGAAATAATCGTAACGTTGCAATATCTCATTAGTATTAGTAGTGCCCGTGTTCTTACAACGTAACAGCTTGTCTGTGATTGTTAGACTACACTCTAACATACTGTTTAATAGTAACTAATTTCAAATACAGTTTCCATCGACAACGCATATCTTACCCTCGCACACAGATGACCAAACTAGCTGACCGAATTTGTACATCATCAGTTTATGATAAATACAAAACTTTATGACAAAACGATAAACGTATCGTGTTGGGGACAAATATGAGTTTCTAAGTAGCAAACGAAAGTGATTTATAGACACTTCGTAAACCAATAAACATCTACTACAGAGTTTCTATTATATTCCAGACTGTGTGGGATCCTAAACTTGCTTACGCTTGAATTTCAAACAACTTATGAACTTATATAAGATAAAACAATATCTTTACATATTCACATATCTCCTGAGAAAAGCCAACAGAATATTACGTTTTGTCGTACAGTCGATTTCATATTTGACTAGAAAGACTAATAACAATTTCTTTACTACATTTGTAATAAAATACCAACAGGACGCCCATTACATTTTACAATATGTTAATGATTAAAAGTTAATATGTAGGATACTTTATTATAATAAAAATTACTTTGAAACATTTAAAATTTTAAACAATGGAAGATGCAGCCAGCATTTAAACAAATTTTAAGAAGTTACAATTTAAAATATCGAATGACTTCAACAAAGGCGCAATAACTCCTACATTCTATACAAAATTACGTCGGCTGAATAAACAACGTTGTTCACTAAATTCGCAAATGATGTTTACAGTTCATTCTGTAATACGAGATTAATTTCAGAAGTAAGATTAATTTTGTTGGAGTAAAAACATACTTTCTTTACTTGTTATAATACTTTTGACCTGTGTCGTGTTGCGCAATTTATGGCCAGATGGCATAATAGTAAACACAGTAACAAGAACCATAAACTGTTACCCTTACTATTGGGAATACTTTTTTTAACTTTTTAAATTTATAATTAAATTATATAAATAATTATTGTATATTTATATAATTTATTTTTTAATTTGTTAATAAATTATTATATTTATAAATTATTGTTTTATAAAATTAAAAAAAGAGCTTGTTAAACTAAAAAAGAACAAAAAATATCTATAAAACAAGTTGTGAAGTAAAAGAATCCCCTATTACTTACTTAGTGTCTTCTAAACTTTGTCAGTCACTAGAAGTCAAGTGGCAGGAAAATTATATGGCACTGAAAGTGCGGTTATGAAATGAAGGAAGTGATAGCAATTTTAAGGGGGGGGGGGTGAGATTGCAGCCCGGAAAATTAATTCAAAGATTAGCGTTTTGAATTACATAATTTTTTGTACTAAGATTTAAAAACAAAATTTGAAGGTTCAATTCCTTTTTTTGTAGTGTATTTACAATATGAACATTCATGTACATAACAGTCAGTAAAACCGGTAGGTTACTCACGAACTAATTGTTATTTGAACAATGATATCGGAAGATGTAATTCTTACGAATGGCATTTGCATTGCTTGTAGGTCTCATCACACGATTTTAAATGATGTTCGGACCTGGAGACTTAGCAAGACCTAGACAAGCACAATAGTTAACTTATTCAATCATTTAGTTTTTCAATAAAATTTTATTTTAATTGTTTGTAGTGTAGGGCTCGTATTTATAAATGCTACAAGATACTGTTTTTATTAACAGGTACTAAAGAGAGGCTTTCTTTACAGAATAAGTTCTGAAATTAATTTTTTCCTTTGTACTTAAGTCAGTGAAATATTGCCGATGTAATTTTCTGGGTTCGTAAAAAACAAAATTAAGTTTATTCTATACACAAATTCAGTAGAACAAAAAATAATGTAAATAATTGTATTTATTATTATATTAATTTTTTCTGTTTAATATTAGAATATGAATATATATTCTATTAATACTTTATATTAATAATTAAGAGTGTATTGTTTTATTACTTCTTAGGCGACTACGGAACTTCTGCTAACTCTAATTTCAGTGGGTATGTATGTTCTATTTACTTGCGTGGAACTCCATCATTACTGATTAATTCCATGTCATGATTATCACAATACTACTTAACAATGAAATCTACCCTCTAGTCACTTAGTGAAATATTTATTTGCTGCTAGTAAAACACTCTTTTGATTAAAAAAAATTTATTTCTTGCCCTACTAAGGTATTAGCTTATTATACAATTTACCTTGAAACAAAAATTAGTTCTGTCTGGCCTTTTTAGAGCGTGCAATCATTTTTAAAAGTCATAAAGTGATAATAAAATTACACTATATACCCATGCAGGGGGAGTTCACTTTAGAACGACAAACCTTCAACTGTGGGGCAAACTTTAAGGAAGAGTGTTATTGACGATTCAATAAAGGATGCCAAAGGTTAAAAACACATTACATTTATGGGTTAAAACTAATTGTCACAACAACTTAACCAGATCCATGAAACATCTAGATCCCCAACAAAACTAACTTCAGACGACAATATGACGAAAAATATGTCAATATGTGATATATGAAACACAATTACGTTGTTCAATATACAAGTTTATTTTAGGTTCACTTATCGTACCAGTAGTACAGAAGGAAAATAAATGTTTTTATGTTGTGTTTATTAAAACCTCTTTGACAAATGAACGAAGAGCTGTGCCGTACTGGGTTCGGCATCGTATGATAAGTGTTTTTAAAACGAGCGGCGTTGACGTCACGCACGGCCACCGCGGTTAGTCGCCGTCCGGTTATGCACACAGTTGTGTACCTACGAAATTCAGTTGGCGCGTCCAGCTGTTTTTGTGCGTTCCTGCATCGAGAGTTTTCTTGGGTGGACAGACACATGGAATCTGTCTCATTTCTATTCGAACCCTCAACCTGGTCATCTGCTCTCGACTGGCGGCACTCTTCTGTTCGGGATTTCGTCGGCCTTTCTATGATGCGCTGAATAAAGTTCTGCTCCAGGTGCTCGAACAAGGGCGAGATGGGTGTCGGGTGTGACGAACAACTGTCCATCCTCCTGGCAGAGACGATCTTTTAGCCACGATTGCCGTCAGTCGAGAACAACTGTTCGGACACTCTTCCAACGCCACGCTGCCCCAGGACTTGTGATACGACCGAGACATTACTGATCAGCGCCAATATTGCCTAAGTACTCCGGACAATCCAGGTGGGAACATTCTAATTAGCTATTTCTATCTCAACGACATGGTGAATGCACGGAAGCTCCCAGAAGCTCACTCATGAAGTTTTACCCGTTGTACTTTGACACAAACTCTCATGTTCAGTTCTGTTACTGCATGTGTGAACATTACAGCATTAGAACTAATGAAATCTATTATAACTGTTTACAATGTGTAAGAAATTACACACACACACACACATATCTGCAGTTGCTGTAAGTTCTACTTTTCATCTAATTAAAACCATTAGGGAGTCAGTGATCTTGTGCGTTCATGTCATACTGTCATGTCTGAGTTTACTCACGTAACGGGGGGCTGTCTTATGCTTTAGTTGAGAAATGATTTTCCTTTTCACATATACTTAGCGCTTTTATGATTAAAGTCAGGGTTGTCTAGTATGTGGAGTCTCTGGTCGGTCACTTACATTCTCTGGTGCTAATTACCAAGGCAAATCTATGCTTAGGAGCTGTGATTATCGGATTACCCTGTCAATTATATTTATACGTACATATATATTGTGGTACATTCATTTACGGTAGTTGAAATGGGTTATGAGGGATTTAGTACTGGAATGAGGGATGTTGTGTTATTTATGTTGTGTATGTGCTTGTGTGTGTAATCTTAATATATTTTGCTGGGGGAATATGTTATGAAATTAAAAAACCATAAATGTGCTTACCAAGTCAAAAGGCTAGCCTATTTGAAATCCATACAACACTTATGGATTAGTGGATTGCTATTTTTATGAATGAGATTATTACTACCATTGACTCATACATAATCAGGCAGGAATTTTGCAATTTATGTTTTAATATTCAATTCACTTACATGTTGTGCTATTAAGAGTATTAATTGATACATACATATATATATAATCCTGCCGTTAATTTTGTGCTTGTACAATCGATAACTTGTCATCATGTAACATTTTGCAGGCTTAATAAAGCATACGCTTGTTGGTTAAAAGACTCTTTCATTTGCAAGTCCTGTCATTCACCTGGGGGGACATGTCTGTAATTGTAATTGGGCCTTGCACACTTTTGCTTCCTCTAGGTTCTCCACCTAGTTCTAAATATGATGTCTCTCCCCTTTACACAAAAAAAAACTTAATAAAAAAAAAAAAAAAAAATTTCAAAAAAAATTACAAAAAAAAACTTAGAAAATAAAGGGGGGTTACAGAGCGGAAATAACAGTAATATATAAATTTGATGTATAGTCATTTTATGTGAAAGAAACTTGTTTCGATACATTTCAGAATTTTTTTCTAAACATATTGTTATTGTGGAAAACGTGTCATTACAGACTATTATGAAAGCTATTTTTGTGTATTTGTTTTGTAAAAGCTACATTATAGTGCAAATTGGATTTACTATTGAAAGGGAAAACCACAATGTGGTTGGGAGGAAGTCGATTCAATTTCAAGGGCATTATAAACTACTTCCAGGCAGATACTGAATGTCCATCCATTAGTGAAGCAGTGCATATCGATTGCACGTGAATCAAACGTAACACTGTTCTTTGTCTTGAAATACAACAAACATATGGAAGCGGGAGAAAATCCAGCACTGAGTAAAAAGAGTCAATATTGTACTTATAAACGTATTAGAGAATTGCGTCATTGCCGTGGACTTTTAAAGCATCGTTTCTCTTGTAAGAAACAATAAAACCATACAATTTTATTGGAGACTTCAAACGTAAAATGGAGACATAATGTCGAACTTTAACATTTTTTTGTAGTTTCTATAGGCTATTCAGGAACTTTCTGTTCGTGTGCTTTCTATATGCCTGTTTCAGGAATTAAACAATTTCCTGTTTCAGGAATGAACGTTAATTTTCTCCAAATGGACCGTTTTTAACTATCGTTATAGTTTCTAACGGCTATTAGCGTAGGTTAGAATTCCCACGATATAGTACACGCCACTGGTGGGGCTGCGGTCATAGCGTGCTAGGGGCTCGCACTGAAATGAAGATGCATGACTCGCCTTACAGTTTGAATTAGATATAAAGACTCGTGTACGTAGAGCAAACTGACTGCATATATTGTTCACTGTATAATGCAGTTATAGTGTGTGTAATATTGTAATATTACAATGGGTAATATTGTAATTTTTCTTGTAAACAATAAAAGAAATCATTTACCTGATTTCATTCTGTCTTTCGTAAGAAGAAGAAATCATTTATTTATTTGAAGAAAATCTCCATACAAACTGGTATTCATTTGTTTTAATTTAAGTATAAAATTCAGTATATACTTATAAACTTACGAAATTTTTAATTTTAAAATTGCATAAATAAAATAATTAACAGTTACTATTATTAGTTCGCAAAATAATCCTTAGATGTGTCTTCGACAATTTTAGAAATATAATTAAGAAACTGCTTTTAATTTACCAGCTGTAGGTTAAGCACGTTATATTACTTTTGTCTCCCATTTACGGTGACGATGGTTTAGTTTTAATTTCGTTATCCCTTAACGACACTAGTATTTGTGTCTGTGTATTTTGATTTCCACGTAGAAGTACCCTGTACACCTCATACCGCACGTTACACTTAACGTATTGTACTAATTACCTCGTTAGGCATCGGCCTACTGATAGTTAAGCCTGACAGTAAAACACTATAGTAATGAGGTAGGTTACTGTGCCGGAAAGCGATTGTAACGTCTCTATTTTAACGCCTGGAAGTATAGTCTACAGCTCTTTACAAGGCAACTTATTGCGTTGAATTGTTCATATGAATTGTTATTGCAACGATTTGTTCCAGAAGACAACTTATACAGTAAATACGACAAGGAACACACCTAGGATTGTTTAAAAAATTGGAGTACTTAAACCTGGGTAGCAGGGTACAAGAATCTTGCAGAAAATGATGAGGTCGCCTAGATGACCTTAGTCTCCCTAATTTAGTCCTATGAGTAGGTGTCGTTGCTTGTATGGAACACAACTCTCTGTACGGTAAGTCAGTTGTTTTGTCGACAGAATAATTACTGTGTGTGCGTTTCAGCGGTATTATTGTGGCTGCGCCAATTAACACATAACGTCAGAGCGTGGTGAACGTTAGTAAGTATTAATTTGTGACAAAATTTTAGTGAGATTAGTTTAGTGTTTCATCTCAAGGTAGAGCAAAAGAGACATTCCAGGAACTCAAAGGTGAAGCAGAAGAGATAGGATTACAGGTGAATACAAATAAAACAAAGGCTATGATCACCAATCGAAGGAAAACCAGGAAACCTGAAAAGTTTGAAATCGAACCACTAAACCTGGAAATAGTTACTCGGTTAAAATATTTGAGACGTTGAATGGCAGAAGATAATGAAGAAATAAATGAAATAAGGAAAAGGATACAGGCCACAAATAGAGCATATGCTTCGTTGACAACTATATTCAAGACAAGGAATACCCACCGTCAGTCCAAGGTCACATTATGTAAAGTTATGCTTAGACCGGTGATAACATATGGCAGCGAGACTTGGACTCTTAAACAAACAAGCCGCCAACAAACCTTTGGAAGGAGAATTTTGAGGAGAATATAGACTAATCCAAGTCAATGGGATATGGAGAATGCGTCAAATGAGGAACTATACAATCTATATAAAGACAATGATCTGGCCACCACCATCCGACTGCATAGATTGCAGTGGGCAGGACAGATCATTAGGCTGGAAGGCAACCGAATATCTAGGAAAGTACTGTTTAGTCAAATCGAGGGTAGAAGGCCTGTTGGAAGACCCAAGCATCGCTGGATTGACGCAACGGCGAGGGATGCTGGTACTTTACTTAAAATAAAACGATGGACATCGATTGCCAAGGACAGGGAAAATGGAGGCGAATGATTATGGAGGCTAAGGTTCAACTCCGAACTGTGACGTCATAGAAGAAGAAGAAGTTTAGTGTTTGTATACTTTGATTTTCCCATGGAAGTACTCTGTGAACTTATTACCGCATTGTTTTTGTTTTGCCACGTTATATAGTTACATTTAATGTGTTTTACTAATTACCTGATTACTTAAGGATACTTTTTTAAGTCCCACAGTAAGACACTATAGTAGTGAGGTAGCACGATTGTAACGGAGGCAACAGTAACGCCTGGACTTATCGTCTACAGTTCTCTCCAATGCAACTTATTGAATTGTTTCGAAAGACAATTTACACAGTAAATACCAGGAACGCGCTTAGTAAACATTTAACATAAACATAAACATTTAACCTAAGCAATATAACCTATTTAGTATTAAAGTAAAAATAATGGCCTATTTTAGTTAATAGGCCTATTTAGTAATACTATAAAATCTATTTAGTTATACACTACTTAAATAGTCGTAACAGGATACAATATTGTAGAGGTTGCTGGAGACGCCTAGAAGCAGTGGCGTAGCTAGGCTTTTTGGCGCCTGGGGCAAGAAGATCTTCGGCCGCCTCCCCTTCACAATTAAAAGGGGACAAAAGAGCAAAAATGAAGGCCCATCCAGTGAACAAAGTACTTAATAAGTGCAAATGTTTAGAATTTTATATGAAAGCACGTCCAGAAAACGTCTCAGGAATATTTGTTAAGTCAAAATTAAGAAATTACATATTATAAGTTTAATATTACCAGTATTCAGTTTGTATAGGTTTAATAGTAACAAATGTAACTATAAAAATGTAGTAATATAACAAATTTACAACATAAAAATGTGATAATAAATATGCAAATTCCTTGTAGGTCTAAAGCGCATCGTCAAAACAATATCCTACAGCAACATAAAGTTAAACAAAAAACTACATTAAAAGTAATAAAATAAATCACTTACCATTACAGGTTAATGGTTCCGTCTTCTATTAATAAACACTTAATATTTATTTTTAATATTTAATAAATATTTAAAACGAGACGTTTTAAAATGTAATTTTCCTGGTCTTAATTGCTGCAATTCGGTTATTAAATCACTATAATCTAAAGACGAAGCAATGTCGTTTTCAATTGAAAGTATCGCTAGATTTGATACCCTGTCTTGAGATATTGTTGATTGTAGGTACGATTTAATCAAATTAAGCTTACTAAACGATCTTTCACAAGAAGACACAAACACTGATAACGTAAGAAACTTTTTTAAAGCTGTTGCTAGTGTTTTGTGGGCTTCTAATGTCATTGAAGAGATGTACTGTAGCAGTCCCTGAGGTGTAAAGTCCATTTGTTCTCCGTTAAGTTTTACCCTTTTTAATAAACGTACGATGTCTTTCAAGTCACTAAACAATTCTTCACTGTTTAGGTCATGTGGATACAGTTTTTCAAGCTCTGTGCAGTTAATATTGATTTGAGAAAGCTGTTCCTTAAAATGTATATCCTCATCATTTACGTACGCCTCAAATTTACAGAGGAACCCAAAGCGTTTTTCTAACTCCTTTATTTAGAGAAACGGCTTGAAATTTCAAATGACAGTTTGTCTAAAATTTCTATTAGAGAACGTCGCATTTCTAGCTGAACGGTTTATGCAGAGTCGTGTGCATACTCCCCTGGATCGTACCCTTCTTTCTCATCCTTTTTGTGATACTGACACCCCATTCATTACATACCTGCTCTGCCTTAGAAATGACATTGTCACACAGCTCATTCCTCCAAACTTTTAATTTGTCCGTTAGCGTCTCCAAAAGTGCCATTGCTTGAACAAAGCTTATACCTTTGGTCTGCAAGATTTTCTGGATTTTTTCCATAGAAGAAAGAATATCTGTCCAGAAAAAGAGAAAGGTTAAAAATTAAAGTTTTCTATCGCATTAATTTTTAATGCTGCATCTTCCCTCGTATTGATTGTTTCAGTCGGTGTATCCCTCAGTTTCTCCAGTGCAGCGATCCCTTCATGCAGCTGAGTGGATATTGCTTTCACCGCATGTGTTTATGAGCTCCACCTGGTATCACAATGTCCTTTTAGTGTAATATTTACGAAGTCTTTAAGAACACTCCATCTATGAGTGGAACAGGAAAAGAAGGTGAATAGACGTTCTAATGTCCCAAAAAATGTCACTGCCTGAACATTTACATGAGCTGCATGAACTCCAGCCATGTTAAGTGAATGGTTGTTCCTGAAGTAGATCATCAATAAGTCTCCGTCGGTTTAAAGAACGTTCCAATTCCTTCCATTCCAAAAACACAGACCGATGATCAGGACTATTTTCATGATCCTGAATACGGGGATTTAACTTTCGCCACGACGAAAACCCATTTTCACTATTGAACTGACTTCTTTGATAGTTTTTGTTTTGTGGAAATAAAGTGCAACAAAAAACAAAATAGAGATTTTTTAGTTGGAGAAAAACACATCCAAGTGCGATTTATCTTTTCGCCATTTTGCAAGGTTTTATCAAACCAGTACTTCTTTAAGGATTGTCCATCTTCATCTTCAGGAAAATGGCTGTCCTTGTTCTGCAACTGACATGTTCCTCTATTCACCATTATATCTCGGAAGGATTGAGATATCTCGCTTGGCCAAACTATCATATCTTGTAGAACAGCACCGAGAACACGGTCTACATTGTTGCTAGTAATATTTTGTCCTTCATCGCCTGTAATTTTAAGACTGCACGATGGAACATCAACCATGGTACTAGAACCAACTGAATCTTGTAACTGTACTTTAACACTTTTACAGTTTGAAGTATTCACGTCGGTAACTTTACTGTATTTATCAACAGCCTCGTCGCTAACAACATCCATTTTATGATCGCAAGTTGATTCCTTGTCAATTATAATACTTTGACACTAATGGTTCGATTTTCCTTGAATAAAAGACTTCATAAACTCTTTAGAACTTGTAGCTCTTAATCTTCCTTCCCTCGTCTTCCGAAACTGGGCGCCATTGAGTTTACTTCGTTTCATATTAGCTTCAAATAAAATGAAAAAAAAAAGTTGAGAGGTGTCAAGGGACACCCGGATGGAACGAAGTTCCTTTCGATTAATTAGTGAAGGAATTGTAATAAAATTTTATTTTTTTTAAGTTATAATAATATTTTTTTTATTATTAACAAATATAATGTAATATAAACTTAATCAGTAGGCTCAATTTTAGTAATAATTGGCTTGTGGTAACTGAAGTAGGAAACATATGTTTGGGATTCTATTTTATTTAAATGTCTTGAAAAAACTGCATCAATGGTAGTATTATATTTTGTTGTTGATTCTGCTGGATTATTGTTAATTCTTAAATCAAATTCTTCCTCTAGAAACTGTAGCAATGGTTTTGATTTTTCATTACTGAAGTTGATGTTAAAATCACCGGCTAAAATGAGTGGAACTTTATCTAAATTTTTGTTGTATCTGCTAAGCGTTCGAGATACATCTTTAGAATACTCTAGCAGTGCTCGATGAATGAACTCCTGAATATCTATTAATTTGTTATTTGGTGAGACATATATGACTGCCATGATTAAGGTAACACCGTTTTCCATTACACACTCTGCTGCACATAAATCTGCAACACTTGTACGTCTTACGTGCAAGTCCTGAATATTGTTCATTATGACCGACATATTTGGTGTTACAAGATTGGTCGTATCATTTGTGTTGTGATATATCGCAACTCCACCTGAACGAACAAAATCACGTTTAAAGTGGGTTATACAATTAAAATTCGGTATATCACATTCTTCTCGATTGTCCAACCATGTCTCTGATAATAACAAAATGTTCGTTTTTTCTGTAACAGAGTCGATTAAATCAACTGAATGTTTACGAAGGCTTTGGACGTTGAACGTACACAATGAAATGCCTTTATCTCTAGTAATGAAATCAATGACAGATTTTGCCTTCGTTTCAAGCTTATTTAATGAAAATCTCTGAAACTCTTGTACTAGAGATATTGTTGATGAAGCTTGTACTCGATTATGATGAAATCGAAATTTAGTTTCATCATCATCAAATGTAACGATAAATAAACCTTCGATGCTTGTTACACGAGAGAGAGCAACATAAACAAGTTGTTGTGGATGTATTTTGTCATACTCGTAAACAATTTGATCAAATGTTCCACCTTGTGACTTATGAATAGTCATAGCACAAGCAGAAATTATGGGAAAGTGTTTACGTTTAACAGTAACTGCTTTATTCCTTGTCATGGTAATGTTGGATGTTCGCCATTCAATAGGTACAGCAGCATTATTAACTTTGCTTTGGACAGCTAGTAAAGCAGCTTTTTTTCTTGCTTTTTGCCCAACCTTTGCTGATCCACAGAATTCGAGCCAAACTCTGCAAACTACGTTGTCCTCATTGAAGTCTAGGTGAATTAATTTACCAACGGCACCATTAACTAATCCATCACTTACATCAATGTTTGTTGTGATAAGATAATACTTTCCTTTTACAAAAGTGATTTGGTAAGGTAATCCCCCAGTATCGATGACAGATTTTTTGTGTAGTTGTAATCTAAAAGAAGCTTCTTGTTCTTGATTTTTAGTTCCAGTTATTATATCCTTTGCTATTGAGATGACTTTATCTGGAGCTTCTTGCAAAATTGAATTGTTGTAACTGTCTACAGCGACATTAGTATAAAATAAACGAACACCATGAGGACTTAATTGTCGAGTTTCTTCTTTTTTGAAAAATCTTGATTCGATAATTTCTAATTGAAACTGTTCCAAAACTTCACCATTGCCAATCTTTGTAAGTATCAATGAAAATGCAGCATTAGCCTGTCTCATGACTTGCGTTAGTTCAAAAAATTTAAGACCTCGCCATAAATGTGGACCAACCATTCTCGTTTTAATAGGTTTATATATCAATGTTGCCCTTACTGGTGGAGCCTGGCGTAAATCACCAATTAAAATGACGTCAATGCCGCCAAAATCAACATTATGATTTGCAGTAATTTGTTTTAAGCGCAAATCAATTTTGGCTAACAGTTCTGCACTGATCATGCTGATTTCATCAATAATCAATACTTTGACGTATCTAAAAAGAGATCTGTACAAATGTAACATTTCAGATGATAATGGCAATAGTTTAGAAATCGAAATTTTAAGAGCAGTATGAACCGTAGTACCATCAATTGCCACAGCAGCTTTACCAGTAGATGCGCAAACTATATACGAATTACAGTAACCATCATTGTCAGTATATCTATTGTAGATTTCCATTATAAGTTTAATAACAAAAGTCTTGCCACTGCCTGCTGGACCAGTGAAAAAAACTTGAAATGGTTGCTGATTTTGAGTTTGAAGATGAGATATAATATGCATTAAAAGTTCTTTTTGCTCACTGTTAGCCGATCTCATTAAGTCGTAGAATTGTTGAGTATCCATTGTATTTTCTCTTTTTTTTGCAATAGCACCAAGTTTGCTGAGTGTAGCATTTCGTATATCAGCATTAACGACAGAATTAACATCCTGTAGTAATCTTGCATATGGTTCTTCTTCAAATATGACATTAGCTTCGTTTCGCAACTGTTCGTCTTCATTGTCATCATCTCTACCTAACTGTCTACAAATTTCAAGTGTTTTTTCTAGGTCTAAATTACATTCAAACTCTTTTCTGCGTTCTAAAATCAAGTTTTTATTATCTTCATAAATTTGAATGAATTTATTTTCAGCAAGAACTTCATTATCTTCACTTCTAAAAGGAATGTGTAGTAACACCATTTCTCGTCTATAATCGTTGAAATTGTTAGCCATATCATAGTTACGGTATCTAATAACTCTAGACATTTTTCTTTTGTAGTACTCTCCGTGTTTTCTCATACTATAATTAGCAACAAATTGAGCTAATGTTACATTTTCAAGAATTTCAGGCCTTTTTTCGTACTTATCGAACCAGTTTTCCTTCCATATATTTGTACAGTCATCATCTAAATCACTTAGCTCTTTTAAAGTTTTTCTTATTCTCTGACGTTCTGTTGGGTATATCGTTGGTATGTAAACTGTTGCTACAGATGATTTAGCCATTGGTTCGCGTAATAAATACCAAGCTGCTTCTTGTGCAGGCATTTCCACAGCATGAAGTACATCAATACTTAATTTCTTTGTAATATCTACGATATCAAATTCGAGATTCTCGTCCATAGTTTGAATAATCATCCGTTGTAAATTACTTATGCCTCTATTATGTTTATTAACATACTCAACTACATAAGCAGCACAGGCATATTCGTCTTGAATTATTTGAAAATCCATGTTAGATTGTAAGCAACGAAATACAAATGGGTTAAAAGTATTATGCCATTTTTCAGATGGCGTCCTCCGGTAAAGCAACTTTGGTCGAACTATACCAGCACGGATAATGTTATAATAATGTTCATCAGAAACAATATTATTATGAGTATAGTAATGTTCAAAATTGTCGTAATCAAAATTTTCTAAATTAGTTTTAAGTAACTGGTAATGTCTTTTATACTCTTTAAACTGATCTGCAGAATAATCAGAATCTGTGTCTTTCATTGGCATTAATGTTATTGTGTTACGTGACGGTAAAAAAGGCGCTCCAAATCTACAGTTATCTTTTTTATTAGGATCCATTTTTTTATAGCATGTGAATGTGTGCTTATGTGTTTGCAGTTTAATATTTCCAGATGCGTCTGATTCGGATACTGAAACTAATTTCTCAACCATTTCATTAAAATCTTTGGAGTTATTTAATAAATTGACTGGAGCATTATCCAACCACAGAAGTACATGAGCATGAGGACTTCCACGGTGCTGGAATTCAATTCTCTTAAAGTAATATTTCACTCTATATCTACCAAATGGATTTCCTTTTTTTGACTCCAATATTCTCAATAAACAATTTACTAACTTATTAAAGTATATTGCACAAGTAACTGCATCTTCGTTTACTAATTGAGCTTTGTGTACATATAACATGTCTTTGAAGGACTCATCATTAATTTCTACTCCATTATTTTTTAGTTTGTACAACAATTTAAGCAAATCTGTCCATCCTGTTTCATTAGCACTAAGTGTCATAAAAGCAGTTGGAGCTCCAAATTGTCTCATCGTTGCGAAAAGATCTTTTTTTCTATCTGCCCAATACCACGCAGAATTTGGTATACAACGAAGAAAAGCAAGATTACTTTCGATACAACTGTTAATGTAATCTTCAGACTGTATATTCTCTTTAGTAATTTTAGTATCATGTCCAACATGTTTAAATGCAACACTAACAGAACTGCTGACTCTCTGTCTCATGATTTTCGCAGCTACATACAGAAGATGTTGTGGGTCAGTAGCACGGCGATCTGTACGCCTAAGTTCACTGGTAGCTTGCATAAATGAAGTAACATTGCATCCATCTTTATACGTTCGAAATTTTCCACCGTAAATAGTTGGAAATGAAAGCTCTTCGGCATATTTATCAAACAAAATACTACGTGGAACGCTTTTTTCGCCTGGTGCCATGTGCAACATTTTATTCTCGTCCCACATAAGAGTTTGCTGTTGAGCTGTGACATTATCTTCCATTTGAACATGTTCACTAATATTATCCATTTCTATTTCTGCATCAATTTGATAAGAATTTAGAACTGCTTCGTTTATTGTTATATTTTCATGAATATAAAGTGGAGTTGTTACTAGATAATTTAACCATTGTTTAATGTGTCCTTTATTAATAAGTCCATGAACATAACTAGTTTTGTGGATTAATTTCTTCTTAATGTGGACATAAAAACAGTGATCATCTTCAATATGTCTTGGCAATTGGTTCACCATTGTATTAACTTCTACAGGAACATTAATAATTTGTCCGTAAATGCCATATTGACCGTTAACATGTCTAAGTCTCCTTATTTGCATGAAGGGAATTCTCGGTGATACAAGTCGCTGCTCAATAAGATTCAATTTTGGCAAATGTGGTGGAATTATCGGAAATGAAAAACCATTGTACGTTGATAGTAGTGGAATTTTTCCTTTATCCATAGCCTTCTTACACGTAGAGCATACTTGAACAGTAGTACCGCGTACGTAATTCTGAAAAAATAGAATAATTTTAATAAATAACAACAATAGTGAATTAAGCAATGTTGCACATTGTTAAAATATATTAAATCTTGTATAAAATAATTATATTACCAGCAATATCAATTGTAGAATATCATCATGTACGCCAGTAGTACTTTTTAAGTCATTTTTCCACCAAAGTCTATCGCAAACAGCACAAGAATGACCAAAAGAATTTTTTTTGAATATATTATAAAATTGCAGATGACCATGGATTTCTTCATAATATTTTGTATATTTTGGAACTGTATCATTAATGTCGTTCATTCCTACGTTGAAAGTAGCAATATCAGCATCATGTTCATCGTTATCATCTCCACTAAGTTCATCATCGGAGGATATTTGGGAAGATATTTTTTCTGTACGTTGATTTTCTGCTATATTATTAATATTCATTTCTTCAACTTGAATTAATGGTGTGAAATGTACGTCTCGAAGATGTAAATGTATGAAATTTTGCAAGTCATTGACTCTGAAATGAAGGAATTGTCTTTCTTCTATGTTAGTTCTAGTGTTAACATAGTAATTATGTACACAAACATTCTGATTATACACTTTAGCAAATATTTCTATACAATCCATTTCTGCATACTCTGTTTCACTGCTGAGAATTGACCTTGCACCATTTGGATTGATGCATGAGTTGACGAAGGGCGAAGCAAGTAGTTGTTGCCTTATTTGTAAAGGCGACATTGAGAGATTCATAATTTTTATTATAGAAAAAAAGAAACAATTTCCATCTGTAGGAATGTTGACATCTTGATAATAAATTCCTTGTGGCTGTGCACAGTTTCTAAACTGTTGATATGGAACGTGAAATGAATTATTTTGCTGCGTTTCTTCTGCATTATTACGTATTTCTTCTGGATGTTTACATATTTTTGCACTGCAATTATCTCGTGATCTAAAATTAACCAATCAAAAAATATTGATTAAAAAGACATCATATTTTACTCCAAAAAATATACCTTAGAAAGATAAAAAAAAATCATACTTACGCATCTGAATGATGATTTAAAGTGTTTAAAGCCTGAAATTTCTTTTTCCTATCGTAACATTCTTTACTTCTTTGTTTATCAGTTTTAGGTATTTTTTTACTTTTTTGTTTCTTTAATTTCTGCGCTTCATAATATTTTTTTCTTCTTTCTGCATTAGTTTTAGGTTTTTTGGCTGGTAATTGATCAGTCTCACTACATTCATCTGATCTCTCTGCAGTTATGTTTTGTACCATTGTATTTTGTAATTTCTTTCTCTCACGATATTCTCTACATCTTTGTGCATTTGTCTTTTTCCTTTTCCCTGATGTTATAGTTTGTACCTCAGTAGTCGATGCTTTAGTTGATTCGCTATTGAAATAAAAAAGCAAAAAAATTGTACATATACATACACACACCGAAACATTTATATATATATATATATATATATGTACTCTGTCTGTCTATTCTTTCATACACGTCATAGATGCGCGGGACTTTGTAAACACAACAGAGTGTGTATATATATAAATATATATATATATACTCTCTCGACTTCGTAAACACAACAGCGTATAGGTTAGAACACGCACGGCTTGCTAAATACATACGTTCTGATATTGTAATATTAAAATATGATTTGCTTTTGAATTTATTAAAATTATGACGCGTACACTTGCTAAACACACAATAATGGAGAGATTATAATGCGTATGACTTGGTTAGCACAATAATAAAGAGAGGTTATAATGCGTACTTGCTAAAAATACAAAAGCATTTATTATTGTCTGTATAAAATCTCTACTTACCTAACTCCATCAGCAATATCCGGAACTTGTGCAGAAACACTGTCAGGATTCATTATTATTATTATTTTTTATTATTTATTATGTACAAAAAACCTGTATACACTCAACAAAAATAATCGTCGCGACACCACACTGTTCAATGCGAAATAGAAATGAAAATATCTGGCTTGCTTTCTATAAGAGAGAGAGAGAGACAGACAGAGAAACATGCGCACGCCGCACAGCTTACAATAGCTTACTATAGCAAAAAGTGTCGTTACAACGAGTGTGTATATATATAAATATATATATATATACTCTCTCGACTTCGTAAACACAACAGCGTATAGGTTAGAACACGCACGGCTTGCTAAATACATACGTTCTGATATTGTAATATTAAAATATGATTTGCTTTTGAATTTATTAAAATTATGACGCGTACACTTGCTAAACACACAATAATGGAGAGATTATAATGCGTATGACTTGGTTAGCACAATAATAAAGAGAGGTTATAATGCGTACTTGCTAAAAATACAAAAGCATTTATTATTGTCTGTATAAAATCTCTACTTACCTAACTCCATCAGCAATATCCGGAACTTGTGCAGAAACACTGTCAGGATTCATTATTATTATTATTTTTTATTATTTATTATGTACAAAAAACCTGTATACACTCAACAAAAATAATCGTCGCGACACCACACTGTTCAATGCGAAATAGAAATGAAAATATCTGGCTTGCTTTCTATAAGAGAGAGAGAGAGACAGACAGAGAAACATGCGCACGCCGCACAGCTTACAATAGCTTACTATAGCAAAAAGTGTCGTTACAACTTTTCGTGAGAATTTTTTCCGTCTAGCCCCCTTTCACAACGCGCGATAAGGAACTTCGTTCCAAAATTGATTTTTAATAATAGTATTAGTATGATGACACGTGAAGTATTATAGATATACCCAGTACGCACAAGACTACTGTTTATACCCAAGACGCATAAACCAAAAACAACCCGCACACTCAAGATACTCATAAACAACTGATAATCAACACGTCCGCTGCGTCGAACCGGGAAGAACTGCACACACATAACCCACGTAACGTTTTTCTATACGTTTACATACGTATAATTATATTAATCGTCTGTATACGAATAACAATTAAGAATATCTATACAAAGCTAATAATTTATGATTATCAGTTCTCCTGTGCGGCACAACTCACTACAAAGTCACAAAAAATATTGGAGACACCAAGTGAATACAAAGAGCATGAACACTGATACAAAACCGTACTGACTAAACGTCTACTCATCACTCGCACGCAAGATAACAAAACTCATTTAAAACAACTTGCACTGTTTAAAAACACCGAGATAAGAAACCGCATAGACTAAACATCATTTGCCAACTAAGGCATAATGAACACGGAGAATGAAATACTGTGTTGTACAGAGAGGGACAAAAAGCCTCTGTTACAGCGTAATTTGTGGTCATAATGAACCGTAATTACAATTCTTAAGTACAAAATAGACTAATACTGTTTATTACGCAAGGTATGACAACAGCAAACTGGCTGGTTATGCTTCTTTTATGAAAGGAGTAATCATATCAAAGAAACAAGTTGTTGGTACTTTTATAAACTGAAAACAATTTTTTCAAGTCTATGCTCACTTTGCCGCCCTCCTGGTTATGCCGCCCGGGGCGGCGCCCCTTGGCCCCCCTAGCTACGCCGCTACCTAGAAGACCGTAGACTCGCCAATTTATTCCTATGAGTAGATGTCGGTGCCTGTATGGAACACAGTTCTCTGTACCGTAAGTCAGTTATTTTGCCGATGGAATAGCAGGTGAGTTTCAACAGTCATTATGGCTGCGGTGGTTTGTACATAACGTCAGAGCGTGGCGAATGTTAAGTAAGCTTTTATTTGTGACTATATTTTAGTGGCATTAGTGAAGTTTCATTGAAAAAAAAAATTGTGATTGAAGAAGAATTGTTGGAGCTGTGAACGATTTTTTAAAGTGATTAAACGAATCTCGTACGAGGATAGTTCCAAAAATAAGGTAGGGCCTACACTTGAAAGAAACAAATAAAAATTTTATTACAATTCCTTTAAATTATATGTCAAAATAAAGTCTATTTATTGTTTATTTTCAGTATAATCCCTAAACTGGTGTAAGTGGTTGTCCCAACGTCAGACTAATTTTAATATACCCTCTACATAAAAATTTACGTCCAAAATTGTCAGCCAGTCTATTGTGTCACTTTTCACTTCTGGAATACAAAATACGAATTCAAAATCGTAATTTGAATTTACACACTAAAGACCCAAGTTTTTCCGAAGCAATACGTTTATTTATATTGTAACATGACATAAGGTAGCAAAGATTCAATGGTATTTAATTATAAAATAAACAACTGAAGATGAGAGTAAGAGGCAAAAACTTATGAACTTAAAGATCAATAACCCAGTAACCCAATAAATGACAAATGACTATTAACCTGACAGACTTGACACAATAGATCGGATAGGAACCAAAAGAAAACCAAGAGACAGTGAAGAAGAAGTTTAAGTACAATCAAGTCATCCCAAAAAAGTGAACAGAATATTGTAAATTTAGTAATGAATTGATGTCTGTAGCATGCGAGATGTAGCTAGGACAATAAGATTAATGAAGGGTAATAGTATCACATGTATCTTATTATTTAAAGAATGTACTTGTATAATATAATGTAGGGGGGTTAGAAGCTAACCATACCCCAAACTAATTGTAATAATAATGGCCAAAGGCTATAAACAATACTTTGAGCCCAAAACAAAAGCAATATTAGAATGATGACCAAAAGTGATCAGTGTGATTTGGAGGTAAATAGTTATATATAACCATAATCACACAGTGACATAAAGTAATCAGACAACCCATGAATAAACAAGTGAATAAGCCCAAAAGTGTGTAAAACTAAATAAGTAGTGAAGTGATAGGTATAGAATAATGAAACAAAGTGAGCAGGGTAGTAATTATAGAAACTTTCTAATGAAAGGAAAAGTGTAGTGGGAGTGTAGAACCAAATATTATATAAGCCAACTATGTTAAAACAGATAAACAATTTGTGATAAACTGTGCACTAGTAAGTAAGATTGAACTAATTGTAATATTGTTAATTTAGGTAATAAGATGTCAGGATTATATATTAAGGTAAGAACTAAGGTATTAGAATGAATAGCAATTAAGGAGGACAGACACTGTGTTTAAGTGAAGGGAATAGTAGATAGGACATATCATATAAGGAACAGTTTATCAATAGTATTATAAGAGTTTCTTTAAGTTTCTGTAAGTAAGTATTAAGAATTTTGTTAGTGTTCAGAAAATCATAGTATAGAGTAAATTGTAGGGTAAGCAGATAACAGCAGTTAAAAGTTATTTCAGGGTAGAACCTGAAAAGAAATATTTAATAGTAAGAATTAGAGTTAGGGATACTGATGTTTATTGTTTGTTTTGTTTATAAATTGTATTAGAGTTACCAGAAATGTTAGTAAGAAATGTTAGATGGAAGTAGAATGGAATCTAGGCTCTAGGCCAAACTGTTGAACATAAATTTATTAATTTGAGAACAAATAATAATCCAAAGTTAAGGCAGAATGTGCCAAATGATTAAACCATGTAAGTGGGTATTCCTAGTACCAAAATATGTGGTTAACAACTAATTTTGAATAAAATATATGTAAGATATAAATATGGGAAAATAGTAAAAATGTAATTAGCCATTCAAAAGTAGGCATGAGGGGTATCAAAATGTTCATCATGAAAAATTAGGAAGAATGGTACTAATGTGATGTGGTACTAGCTATTAGAATAAAGTAGTAATCTTCAGTTGAAGATATTTTGGTAGAAATAGACGAAAAAAGACGATAAATCCTAACAATAACCTGAGTTAATAACCAATGAAAAATTAGCATAATTTATTAAGTAACCATAGCAACAAGAAAAATAACGCCAAAAAACCGTTAGATTTTCAGTAGTCATTATTAACCAACGCCAGAGAGTGGACCGAGTAGCTCTCGTATTAAAATTAAATTATTATTCTTCAAGTAATTTCAAAACTAATTAAAACTAATGGAAGACAATTAAAACAGTACAGGGAATCCTGAACGTAAATTTTTATTTATAAAAAATTAAATTAACAAACCGTAGTGATCCAAAGAAGACGAAGCGACGCCGTGACGAAGAAAGACGACCACGGACACTATATGAAGATCATTGGAACCTCCTAAAAGAAGAAGACGACACCAACTGAAGAATTACGAGGCCTGAATCAGCAAGGAGAAGTGCCGAGACGAGGGAAACAGGAATTATCCATAGAAGAAGACGACAGCCCAGGAGTTATCTATCGAAGAAGACGACATCAGGATCTTCAGCAACTAGTAACCGATGAGTATAAACATTATCCCTTAAATCGTATTCACAAATTTTGGTCTGAATTAAATATAACTATTTCAAAATCACTGATCACTATTTCCGAGTCAAAATAAATACTTATTTAAATTCACTATTTAACTCTAACCAATTAACAATTATTAGGAAAGTAAAATATGATAAATAATTAACGAATCTTTTAATAACGAACCTTTGGCAAACGAAACATAACCCAAAATTGCTTCACAAGTTTTCATTGGTGATTACTTAGTCAAATGTAATGAGATATCGATTTATTTATGTAATTAGTTCTAAGAATTGTTATAACTTTGTGTGTGTTAGCCGTAAGTATATATTTCTGTAGCCGAAAGGACTTTACACCCCTGAGAAAAACGATATTTTTACTGTAAACTAACGTTACTGACTGATTGTATACAACTGAGCTGAGCAAGTACCAACTGCACAATTGTAATAGCCGGTGCAGAAAACGGATTTTGATGTATAATAAACCAAGTGAAATATTCTAAAGGATTAATAAATGTTCTCAATCTGCAATGCTGTATGTTTGATTCAGTTAATTTAGAATTACGACTAGTAATTATTGAAGTGAAGGCGTTAAAGCGAGACGCAAGCTGGGTAATACTGCAGAGAGCTGTACGCCAATCAGGTGGCGAGGCGGCAACGTTTGAATGCAGCAGAGCAGAATACGGTTTACCCGTACACGAATGAGAGCATACATTTTGACACGTTTAACACCAAACAACATTTAAACTTTAATTAAATTTTTACAAACACACGTGAACATCTTATTACAAAGTGGCGCCCAACGTGGGGCTAGAATAGGTAAGGAAACATATCTTTAAACTTTACAGATTCTAGCGGCGACTACAGAAAAGGGAACGGGAAAAAATCGGCACAAGACAGACCGTGCTACGCGAAAAGGAGGCGGAAGAAGAAGCAAGGAGATTAGAAAAAGCCATCGAGAGAGACGTTCGAATGGAAGAAAAGGAAATAACATCAGTGGAAGATGTGGAAGAATTACTAGCTCCCATGGAAATAGATAAACCCACACAACGGGAGGAAGCCAGAGCAGGCATGGACTTGCTACAACTATGGGAATTGATTAAAGGAGACTCTAGAAAAAATAAGGAAGAAATGGACAAGAAATTTGAGTTAGTAAATGACCATTTCAAGAAACAGGATGAAAAAATGGACAAAAACAAAGAGGAAATGAAGGAGGACAATAAAAAGTTATTACAACAGAATAACGAAGAATTGAATAAGAAATTTGAGTCCTTGAACAAAAAATTCGACAGGAATGAGGAGAGTAATAGAAGAAATATTGAAGCGTTGAATGAAACCCTAAGACAGAAAATGGAGGAAGAGAATAAAATAATCAGTGAGAAGATAGAGAGAAGTAATGAAAAAACCAGTGAAGCCTTGAGACTCATGAAGGAGGACATTGAAACGTTGAATGATAAAATTGAATATAACCAAGATACATTACAGCAACAGTTGACTGAGTACAGAGAAGAACTGAAACAAACTGTAATGGAAACGGAAGAGAAGATAGAGAAAACCAGCGAAGTAGTGATGCAAGTCCGAGAAGAAATTTTAATCAAGGTGAATGAAGTGGAAGGCGAAGGTAAGAGGAAGGTTGAAGGACTCCAAAAAGAAACCAACAACAAATTAGAACAGATACAAACCAGAGTAGAAGAGAACTATAGCAGATTGGACGCGTCAGTAAGTGAAGTGAAAGACACCACAACCGCCCAAGAAGGGAAAATAGCTGAATTTAGGGCTAGAGAGCTACGCCTACAAGAGGAGATCAACGCATTGAAAGATCGACCAATCATGACCTCACATGTGTTATGTAGTGAAAATAGAGAGACCATAAACTTTAAAAACTATAAACGTAATCCAATTGAGTTTATAGAACGAGTGGAGGAAAACTTAGCCCGAACCAGAGAGACAAGGTGGACTGTAATCAAGAGCATGATAGATGACATGTTTAAAGAAGTCCATGATAATTGGTGGACGGCGGTAAGACCAGACATAAATAATTTCAATGAATTCAAGAAATTATTCAAAGAGAAATACTGGTCGGAGGCAACTCAGCACGTGGTGAGAAACAATATAAGCAATGGCAGATTCGACCCTTACCTAGGACAGTCACCAACCGCTTACTTTTTAGGTAAGGTGAGCATAGCAAGGAACCTCGAACCCAACATCCCGGAAGAGTGCCTAGTGACGCAATTGGCGTATCACTATGACGGTGAGATCACGAAAAGCCGTTTAAGTGGACGCATTAAAACTATACAAGAGATGGCCGCATTATTGGGAGAGTATGAGCGGGAGAAACACTATGTCTTGAACAGACAGAAGAACTCACCAAACTACAGGAATTATGACAACAGGAATCAACCAAGTGGACCACAGGGAAACCACACCCCGGCCAACCATCCGCCATCTAACCCCAATAATTATCGAGGGTTCCATAACCAAAACAACAACAATAATTACCCAAGAAACCACAATCAGAATTACCCCAATAACAATAACAATGTTAGCCATCCTTACAACAGGGGAAACAACCAAAATGGAGGTGGGTATAACAGACCAAATAACCGGTACCATAATAATAACCCGTCGACACAGAATCAACCACACAGGCGACAAGTAAATTATGTCAGTGCCCGAAACGACAGAAGACGTGGTTACAGAAGAAGGAGCAGGAGTCCGGAAGAAGATAGGAGAAGCCGGGAGCGGGCGAGATTCAACAATGACGACTCAGTCGAGAGGCTGAGAGAAACGGATAATAACCAACCTGTTGACAACCAGGAAGCCCAGATAGTTCGAGTAAACCATGTCCTGGCGGAGGATGGCCCAGAACCTGATACTGGTCCCATCAATTTGGATGACGATGATGATCCACGCAACTACGCCGCAAGGTTATGGCCCGAACTAGTAGTGAGATGGTAATACCACGAGAAGATTAACTTATAAGAAAAAAGGAGTGTATATAACAGGGTCCATTGTATAACAAAATAAATACCCTATCTCATATTGAAAGATAATAAAAATAATACCTATGTCATAAGTGAAATCACAACTAAAAAGATAAAGGGGACTTATAACCAGTCTTCTTTAAAAAAGTATTATGAACCAGTGTCAGAAAATTAAAAAGAATTTTGTAAGTAACTATTATCAAAATTCAAAAGTAATGTAAGCACAACTTACAGTAAGTATTTGATTGGAACCATTATTATTATAAATGAGAGGGAATTTAGAAGAAAGATAAACTAAATTCACAACAAAGTAAGGCTAAACTTACGACCAAGTGTGAAACAAAATGTGTAAACACATGTAAATTTTGAAAATGTATAATGAAATATCATAAAAATTGAGATATAAAATAATTAAATATTACACAAATAATGATGACGCTACATAACATCATTAACCAGCCCTATCACAAAAAGGGGATAAATAGAAATTAATGTTTCACAAAAGAAGAAACGAAAACAATCAAATAAAAAATAACACTGGCAGATTAACTGAACTATCAATGAAAAAATATAAGTGAGTCAAAACCAGCTATAATGTTAATTAAATATCAATGAGCATTAAAGTGATGACAAATAGAATCACTACCATATAGAATAAGCTCTTAAAACAATACAAAATGCCTATTAAAGATCGCCACAAGCTTAAAACAAAGGAATCCAAATAAGTTATTGAAATGAAAGGTCATGAGTTGTATAAAAGAAAGAATAATTAATCCCAAAAGTGTTTTATTGTATTAATATTATGTGAGTCGGAAATGAACGACTATTATTATAATTATTATGAATATTATTATGTGATGATTTTATGTTGAGATACGTCCAACATATGTTATTGAGCAGATAGGCAAGGCCTCTGAACTCAAAATGTGTATAAATGGATAGCAGAGTAATAGAGCCACACGTGCCCTCTGACTATTACCAATTTATATGAAGGAGAGAGAAGAAAAATTTTAGGGAAATAGAACATAAAGGGGAATAATAAAGAAAGAAAATAATACCAATTATTACATTATGAACCATGACTTAATAAAGAATGAATACAGAAGAAGTAGCGATGGATGAATTCCTGAATCATAACCCCTTGATAAAATAAACAATATTGATGATTTCAGAAAAAATCTAATAATCTTTGTTTCGAAATAATCAATTTTGGTGGCGATGCATTATGTAACATGACATAAGGTAGCAAAGATTCAATGGTATTTAATTATAAAATAAACAACTGAAGATGAGAGTAAGAGGCAAAAACTTATGAACTTAAAGATCAATAACCCAGTAACCCAATAAATGACAAATGACTATTAACCTGACAGACTTGACACAATAGATCGGATAGGAACCAAAAGAAAACCAAGAGACAGTGAAGAAGAAGTTTAAGTACAATCAAGTCATCCCAAAAAAGTGAACAGAATATTGTAAATTTAGTAATGAATTGATGTCTGTAGCATGCGAGATGTAGCTAGGACAATAAGATTAATGAAGGGTAATAGTATCACATGTATCTTATTATTTAAAGAATGTACTTGTATAATATAATGTAGGGGGGTTAGAAGCTAACCATACCCCAAACTAATTGTAATAATAATGGCCAAAGGCTATAAACAATACTTTGAGCCCAAAACAAAAGCAATATTAGAATGATGACCAAAAGTGATCAGTGTGATTTGGAGGTAAATAGTTATATATAACCATAATCACACAGTGACATAAAGTAATCAGACAACCCATGAATAAACAAGTGAATAAGCCCAAAAGTGTGTAAAACTAAATAAGTAGTGAAGTGATAGGTATAGAATAATGAAACAAAGTGAGCAGGGTAGTAATTATAGAAACTTTCTAATGAAAGGAAAAGTGTAGTGGGAGTGTAGAACCAAATATTATATAAGCCAACTATGTTAAAACAGATAAACAATTTGTGATAAACTGTGCACTAGTAAGTAAGATTGAACTAATTGTAATATTGTTAATTTAGGTAATAAGATGTCAGGATTATATATTAAGGTAAGAACTAAGGTATTAGAATGAATAGCAATTAAGGAGGACAGACACTGTGTTTAAGTGAAGGGAATAGTAGATAGGACATATCATATAAGGAACAGTTTATCAATAGTATTATAAGAGTTTCTTTAAGTTTCTGTAAGTAAGTATTAAGAATTTTGTTAGTGTTCAGAAAATCATAGTATAGAGTAAATTGTAGGGTAAGCAGATAACAGCAGTTAAAAGTTATTTCAGGGTAGAACCTGAAAAGAAATATTTAATAGTAAGAATTAGAGTTAGGGATACTGATGTTTATTGTTTGTTTTGTTTATAAATTGTATTAGAGTTACCAGAAATGTTAGTAAGAAATGTTAGATGGAAGTAGAATGGAATCTAGGCTCTAGGCCAAACTGTTGAACATAAATTTATTAATTTGAGAACAAATAATAACCCAAAGTTAAGGCAGAATGTGCCAAATGATTAAACCATGTAAGTGGGTATTCCTAGTACCAAAATAAGTGATTAACAACTAATTTTGAATAAAATATATGTAAGATATAAATATGGGAAAATAGTAAAAATGTAATTAGCCATTCAAAAGTAGGCATGAGGGGTATCAAAATGTTCATCATGAAAAATTAGGAAGAATGGTACTAATGTGATGTGGTACTAGCTATTAGAATAAAGTAGTAATCTTTCAGTTGAAGATATTTTGGTAGAAATAGACGAAAAAAGACGATAAATCCTAACAATAACCTGAGTTAATAACCAATGAAAAATTAGCATAATTTATTAAGTAACCATAGCAACAAGAAAAATAACGCCAAAAAACCGTTAGATTTTCAGTAGTCATTATTAACCAACGCCAGAGAGTGGACCGAGTAGCTCTCGTATTAAAATTAAATTATTATTCTTCAAGTAATTTCAAAACTAATTAAAACTAATGGAAGACAATTACAACAGTACAGGGAATCCTGAACGTAAATTTTTATTTATAAAAAATTAAATTAACAAACCGTAGTGATCCAAAGAAGACGAAGCGACGCCGTGACGAAGAAAGACGACCACGGACACTATATGAAGATCATTGGAACCTCCTAAAAGAAGAAGACGACACCAACTGAAGAATTACGAGGCCTGAATCAGCAAGGAGAAGTGCCGAGACGAGGGAAACAGGAATTATCCATAGAAGAAGACGACAGCCCAGGAGTTATCTATCGAAGAAGACGACATCAGGATCTTCAGCAACTAGTAACCGATGAGTATAAACATTATCCCTTAAATCGTATTCACAAATTTTGGTCTGAATTAAATATAACTATTTCAAAATCACTGATCACTATTTCCGAGTCAAAATAAATACTTATTTAAATTCACTATTTAACTCTAACCAATTAACAATTATTAAGAAAGTAAAATATGATAAATAATTAACGAATCTTTTAATAACGAACCTTTGGCAAACGAAACATAACCCAAAATTGCTTCACAAGTTTTCATTGGTGATTACTTAGTCAAATGTAATGAGATATCGATTTATTTATGTAATTAGTTCGAAGAATTGTTATAACTTTGTGTGTGTTAGCCGTAAGTATATATTTCTGTAGCCGAAAGGACTTTACACCCCTGAGAAAAACGATATTTTTACTGTAAACTAACGTTACTGACTGATTGTATACAACTGAGCTGAGCAAGTACCAACTGCACAATTGTAATAGCCGGTGCAGAAAACGGATTTTGATGTATAATAAACCAAGTGAAATATTCTAAAGGATTAATAAATGTTCTCAATCTGCAATGCTGTATGTTTGATTCAGTTAATTTAGAATTACGACTAGTAATTATTGAAGTGAAGGCGTTAAAGCGAGACGCAAGCTGGGTAATACTGCAGAGAGCTGTACGCCAATCAGGTGGCGAGGCGGCAACGTTTGAATGCAGCAGAGCAGAATACGGTTTACCCGTACACGAATGAGAGCATACCTTTTGACACGTTTAACACCAAACAACATTTAAACTTCAATTAAATTTTTACAAACACACGTGAACATCTTATTACAATATAACTGAATATAACCAGTATGAAATCCTGTTATGCTAATGGTATTTAAATAAGTAAGGAATCCTGTTGGTTACAACAAAATTTGTGGAAGTTACTATGAAAGTAGTTTTAAAGTTTTACATAAATATAAATACACTATGTAAGTTTTAAAATTCTTTGCTTCAGGATATATGGACACGTAGACGTAAGATGCTTGGGTGTAGATGCGTTTTTCTACACCTACTGACGTATCTACAAGGAGATCGCCTGAGCATTCTGGAAAGTAGTACGACGTTTCGTTAGTGAATACCGTCATTCATTAGATTTGATTTTCCTTTCTACATAAAAACATGAAAATTTACTTAAGGGATACAAGCGGATACCGTTGCGTACTTAAGAGCGACGCAAAACGCTATGTTATGGAATGCCCCGAGTAGCAGGTTAGTGCCCACGTTTGCTACAAAGTATAGAATACGATTTGGACAAAATGGTGTAATCCACGTTGAAACAAATTAACCATGCTACAAATATCACAGAACTTAGAGCTCAACGGTTGTATCAGACAAATCCTACGGGGGAACGTTTTCATAGGACAAATAAATTGAAGTTTCTTCCTATATAATTATTTACATAATTGTTTATAACCCTTTTTTTAACACACTTAGCTGGCTTAGGAATAGGCATAGAGTAAGTCATCATCATCATCATCATCATCTTCATGGATTAAACCAAGAATGGTTTGTTCCGGTCTCAAATAGGAAAAGATTAGAGCTGGTCACTACAGGGCTTCCTCGGACGTCCCACACCTCTCCGTCCCCTCGCCTTATAGTTCCATAGTTGTTTGGGAACGGAGATATACAGTATAAACACAGTTGCATACAGTAAGTGATTATGGAATTTTACTGAAATTTTTAATAGTTTCGGGAAGAGATTAATCCCTCTGATGTCCCCCAGAAGTTAAACCACTGCGTTGTATTGTAAGATTCAGTAGATTTATCACTGATCCCGTAAGCCACGAGTGTGGGGTGAAACCGTAATTTAAACTTCGCTGTCTATCTTGTACTAAGTTCCTGTTACTTAAGGAAGGAAGGTTTTAATTTTAAAACTTACATGGTGTATTTATATTTATGTAAAACTTTAAAACTACATTCACAGTGACTTCCCGAAAATACTACTACGGGATGAAATATAATTAATTAAATTTCTTGTAACGGTAACAGAATATTAATCTAATGAATATTGAATAAATATTAATTGTGAAAATGTTAATACGATTATGAAAGTGAGAGTCTCTTATGTTAACTGACAACAAAACACAAATTATTCCTTAATTAGTAGTATAAGAAATCCAGTACTTCTAGGCCTAACTAATTACGTGGATGACACACGTTGATGTAGCCTATTTTTGATCGTTGGTATCTTTTCAGCTCGTTGACACTAAGAGTTCGCCACGTTAATATAAAACATACAAACAAACACATAGAATTAGAATTATTTTAATTCTTCTGTCAATATCTCTATTGCATCTTTGTGCTAAGTGCAATCACGTACGTGTGTAGGCCTACTTATATTATTCTTAATTAAACAGTTTGTTTCTCCAGTAAGTGTTAATATTTAAGCGATTATCTGTAACACAAAAATGGATGTAATAAATGAAACACATTTAATTAAAAATTTAGAGTAAAATTTCATATTACTACTAACCTAAAACAAACATAAATCATGAAGGAATGTTTAAAGCAAATCTTTTCCTGACCACATTGAATGCCACAATCGATTTGTAGTAGAATATTAGTTGATGCTTGCCAACAGTAACAGCCGTGTTAACATTTTGTAGAGTTTATTGCTAACTAGAGATAAATTTCTTTAAAGGCTAGAAAAGTTAATTTACTAAAGTTGGGATAGGTTTTACTTAGAAGCAGTTAGTTGTCCATGACGTTCAAGTTGATATTTATGAGATTTTTTTTAAATCGACTTTTGACCCATTTTCGTAATTGGCGCATAAAAATCAATTCATCCAAGTCAGTCCACGTTACCTTCACCACATGTAAGGCAAACTGCCCTCCAGTAACAATTAACAGTCAACCAGTACCGCAAGCTGAAAGTGCTAAGTACCTTGGGATGCATCTGGACAGGAGACTAACATGGAAAAAACATATAACATCTAAGAAGATTGAACTTAATCACAAGGTCAGAAATATCTATTGGCTTATAGGCAGAAAATCACGGTTAAGTCTCGTCAACAAACTCTTGATCTATAAAGCCGTTCTTAAACCGGTATGGACTTATGGTATTCAACTTTGGGGTACTGCAAGTACAAGTAAGATTGAGATTATCCAGCGCTTTCAGTCCAAAACACTTAGATCAATAATCGACGCTCCATGGTTTGTCTCCAACAACTCTATACACCGCGACCTCAAAGTTTCAACCGTGCGAGAAGAAATCATGCGCCTCTGCAGGTCTCACATCTCCAAACTAGAACAGCATCCTAACCACCTGGCAATTAACTTGTTAGACAACAGTGAAGATATTTATAGACTAAAAAGACACAAACTATTAGACTTACCATTCAGGTTTAACTCATAATGTATTCTCTGTATTTTCTGTATTGTACTGTCTGTGATATCTGTTCTGTATGTTTTTGTATTCGTGTCACTCATACGTGTTAATGTCAACCTGTATATGTGCCTTATGGGCCCAGTGTTTAATATTTGAACTTATTGTATCATACCAGCAGGAAGTGGAAGTGACTTTTGTTCATTTGTTTACATGTTTTTATCATTTAGTTTTGTATTTTGTTACCTCTTTAATCTATTATCAAAACAAGAAGAGCTGTCAATGGTCAGCTCTTCATAATCCTGTGTGTGTTGTCAGCCAATTTGTTAAATGTTCGCTCAGTCGAACAGATTACAGATCTCCAATAAATAAAAAAAAAATTTCGTAATTCAAAATATGATTAATATGTAAGGAGAGAAACAAATTTGTAAAACATATAAAGCATAACAGTCCGCACAAATAAATACTGGGTGTATTGACGCCAACGATGAAATGTTTTTGTTTCCAACTATAAATATTTGTGAATGAAATGTTTTGAGGCATATTATTATTATTTCTTTAACGAATTAAATAAATTGTACGGAAATTTTTCTACTAAAATATTGTTAAATTTCCGTTAAATGTAGATTTTACACATTCACAAAAATTCTTCGGCAGGTATTATTTATGTAAATAAAGCTGTCTTTGAATTTGTAAATTCCGTTTCAACCATTCATTGAATATTTTGAAACGGTACTTATTGTTAAGGTAGATAAAAGGTGTGATCTAATGATATAAAAACGTTAGATCTGTAGCTACAAATCTACAGCAAACTGAGTGGAAGTTTTAAAGTAATTGAACAGTACATAATTTATGATGCCCCTCATCATACGTGGTGGCTGGTGCACGTGGCCCCCCGCACGTAGCAGTTTTAGTAGTTGTGGCAGGTATTAGGTATTTGTCTTCCAACTATGACCACTATGTTTTAGGAGTATCGTGCGTACACACACGTGTGCACACAGACACAGACACGCACGCGCACACAACATGCGACGCAGCAGTCAATTACCAGTTGTAAATTATTTGTTCCCCTTCACTTTGTCGCTACCGCTGAATGTTGGAGAAACTACACGATCAACGCAATTTAACACTAGATTATTTTCAAAACTGTCAGGCTATACGATTATTTTTAAAGCTGTCAGGCTATACAATCGACGATCTGTAGAAAACAGGTTTTATTCTATAATAACTGAATCTTATTCATTGTCCGAACAGTTTCTTTTCTGTTTTTGTTATTCGTGTAAAAAAATGTAAATTAAAAATTGTTCCTTTTTGCGGAGTTCCAGGTTTGTTCTCTAATAAGCAATAATATTATGAAGGGAATTTCTACATAAATAGTATCAATAAAAACAAACGTTTTCAAACACAAAAAAGAATTTATGTTTACAGGAGAACTTTAATAACAGAACAGTTCGCTCTTTTCCCTTATTTATCTTCATAAAACTGAATAGTCATTGAGACGTGAAGGGAAAAGTTTGAATAAAATAGTTTTTAATAAAAGTTTTAATAAAATTTCACAATGAGAACTTTTAATATTTATTAATTACAGAGGTCACAGCAGAGGTAGCATTAAACTTTTACATCTCGATTTTGTTAAAGAGAATAACAAAATGAGACACTGTATTCAAAGGCAAGAGGGACATAATTTTTTCCGCATATTTTAGACGTCACATGTAGTTCGTGAGCGAGACTATTAAAACAATTAATTCATAAACACGAGTGTTTGATAAAATTACAAACAAACTAAACCTGGTCATACTATTCTTGTTGAAATTGTAAATTAATTTTTAACAAAATTTGATTGAAGAGTCGATAATGGACAATTATCGGTAATCCGATAAAAGAAAATGCACTACAACAAGAAATTACGGATCACAAGTAACGTACCTCTAATGAAATAAGAACAGCTTGTTACTAACAAATTGGTTCCATCGGATGACCCACTGTATGTAATATTTAGATTGAGCTTCCAGATAAACTTTCAACCTTTCATTTGAACTCTCTTTACGAAATGTCACATATCCACTTTCGTAATTTTACCCTATGTCACACCCTGACTCACCCTTTTACCCTCTGTCTGTCTGTCTGTTTCTCTCTCTCTACAGATTTGAACAGTTTAGGTTTGTTTTCTTTCCTGTGTGTTGTGTACTGTGGGTGGAATTGTGCGTTGCCGTGTATACGCTAGCGCGCCCCGTAACACCAAACACGCGTTACAGATATTGCAATGAGCAACTTTGTGTCAGTCGAACACGCACTGCGCATACTAAAAACCATCTGAAACTAACGAGCTCTCAGTTCAATTCCGAGTTCGAATAATCAGCTATGTGCGACGAGCAAAACAAAGCGTTCTGTTTGTGTGCGGTGCATTCTGCTATAGTAATTAGAGCTTATTATTGATAAAACAAAAACAAAAGCGTCGACTCCGACAATGGCGGCGCACAAAGTAGTTGAAAAATCGGGCGGCTAGTGTTGGGGTTTCTGAAGTCCCAGCACATCGACGGCAAACACGAAAATTTCACCATCAACCCAACTACGTTTGAACATTCAACAACCCAAATTGCACCGGAGATCTGCAAACAGGAAAGCACTTGCGAGAGCCGATCTCGATTCAAGGCAGGTAAGCTTTGCATAAAGTATTGAAGTGTTTAGAATTAAAACTAGTCGGCCGGGCAAAGCTTCCGTGTGGGGGTAGGATATCAGACGTTTCGGCTGTATCCACGGCTCAGCCATCTTCGGTGTAGTGGGAACCAAGATATATAAATAAGAATTACTTATTTACTTTTGTTTGTTCCCTACATAGTATGTGTGTTTTCACTCTCTGTTGGTTGTGGGAGAGAGTTTTGTTTATCTTTTATGTTCGATGTTTTAGTTTAGTTTTTTGCCTGAGAACGACTACCGACTTGTTCTGTAACCGAAACGCCGCTTTTTAATAAAAAAAGCAATGACGGAAAGTCCGTCTTTCTAGTAGGCCTAACGCCAATAATCCATCACTGACGTCGTTTAATGAAATTGTAATCATGAACAGCTCCAGTTTGTCAGGCGTATTTCGCATCGCTGCTTGCACCATGTTGTCTGGCATGACTACGATTTCTTCTTGTTTGGTGGCTTTCATATCGTTAATAGCCCGTGTTTATTAATGCACACTTTAGACTTAACAGGACATTAGACTACAGACAATGGTGGGATCATCTACAAAGGATGACAGAGGGTCGATTGCCGAAAGCGGCACTGAACTATAGAAGAACTATTGGCACTGAACTATTGGTAGAAGAGACTATCGGGTCGTACGAGGATAAGATGGATGCCGGAACAGGTTTATATAACATAATCCTTGAAGAGAAGAAGAAGACTACCAGAATATAATAGCATACCGGACAGGTCGGAGAACGTGCCGCCCATGGAATATCTCCTCATCCTTTGAAAAGCAACTGGTATGGAAACCTAGAATCGTTTAGACTGATCCAATAACGGATTGCAGAGTAAGTCCTGTAACATCTTTGACTACCGTAGAAAATTCACTGTTACCGCCTGCCACCACTCGTAAAAGAAGTAAGGCTTACGATTCTAAAACTTGACACAGCATCCCAGACAGATATATGTGGACTGTGGAAAAGATGTATATGAAACTGTTAGGGGATTAGAATTAGACAAGAAACATTAATTTTGTTTGTTCGTTACGTCAGATAAATAAAAATGCGCTTTGTCACTCAATAACGGGACCGTTTTATGAAGAAATTAAGGACACTCGCAGAGAATATCGCACGATTTGCTTTGCCATGGTGAATTAGCCCTTGCACTACTCTCGGAAAATTTTAAATTGATAATAGTTCAAATCCTTGTATTTGAACGAAGGGCTTGCAGCATGCTTTCCGATTGAGCGCCGAAGACCCTGTAACATTGTCTGTCTGATTCTGTAAATGTTTTGAGGGATTCTAATGGTGTGCACAGGACCTAGTGGTTTTTCGTTGCCGAAGCAGTAGATCGGAATTTAGTTACTCGCTACTTTATCGTACTAGTATATTGATGGTAGTAACCTTACCTTGACTTGAAATATTGAAATTCCGACGGAATAATCGATGCGTAATCTCACCCGAATCACCATTAAAAAAAATACGTTTCCGCTACGAACGAATGTAACTCGGCAATCCACAGGTCCATCGTTATCGAAATGGAATCTACTATGTAAGGTCACTATGACAGTCCGCCAAATTGTTTTACTTTAAAAACCATCAGGTTCGCATGCCCTACTCTGTATAATTTACAAAGTATGTGTTTAGTCTAAAAGTCACATTAATTTGGTTTAATGCTGGAATAATCTTGTCTGAGTTTGGGTTATGACTGGTTTTTGAAAATACAAATATGAAATCATATAGATACTGATCGGACCAGTAGTAATATGTGCAGTAGAGATATGACCTATTAACTAACAGTCACATAAAACTATGGAGATGATTTGAATGGAAAATACTTGGGGAAATATGTGGTACAGAGATGATGGTACGACAACAGGATATTATAGCAAATCAAATATCTAAAACAATTAGCTCATTAACTGGGGGGTTTGTGGAACATCCAGATAAGTAGGTGTATTTGACAGCATAATGCTTGGCCCAAAAGGAGACTAATAAAGAAATGGCTGCAGGATGTAGAGAAGGTTTTGGGAAGGAGTATGTCAGGATCTGGAAAGAAGTGTTTAATAACATAAGCCAATAGAGACTGGTAGTGCAGGAGGTTGAAGCTGACCATCCTTTCCCGCCGGAGGATATAAGCTTATCTGTCATATAAACTTATCTTAAGCTTACATACTAATCTGTCACATGTAAGCTCCACACATTACAAAATGACGGAAGGCCATTTCAAAAGATCTATTCCAATTTTTATTATCAAGTAATTACATAAATACATCCTCGGCGCTACAGCCCAGTCCGGGCCCTGGCCTCCAAAAGAAATCGTCCCCACTGGTCTCTACTCCCGGCCAATGTCCACCAGTTTGCTGCACACAGCCTCACTGCCTCCTTACCAAACTGGTCCAGCCATCTTGTAAGCGGTCTTCCCCTCCTTCTCCTTCCCATCGGCAAATAAGTCATGATTTTTTTTGGGATTCTATCCTCCGCCATTCTCTGCACATGTCCGGCCCAACGCAATCTGTTAATTTGTATGAATTGCACGATCGGGAGACCTTTAAACCTATCGTACAACTCTCGATTATGCAGTCACCTCTAAATCTCGTTTTCCTTCACAGGGCCCTAGATTCTCCTCAGTACCTTCCTCTCAAACACGGCTAGTTTCTGCTCATCTAGTTTTTTTACCACCCAGCATTTTGAGCCATACATCAGAACTGGTCTGATCAAGGTCTTGTAGAGCGTGACTTTTGTCTCTTTACTTACTAATTTTGATTTAAAATTTTCACTATTCCGTAGTAACACCAATTAGCAGATAATATTCCTTTTCAAAGTCTCTAGAGGAGTCATTTCCAGAGTCCACATATACCCGAGATATGGAAAACCTTGAACTTTTTCAAATTCGTAATCATTAATGCGCAGGGACAGGGCGCGAGTGTTGGCACCTACAACCATATATTTAGTTTTGCTTTGGTTTATAACCAAGCCTTAGCGGACAACTTCAGTCCTTTAAGCCAGTTATCAAGTAATTGCTATCCAAATTATCTATGTTGGCAGTATAATAGGCGCGAAATAAATGATATTTAATTCGTTTAATGCTGATCTAACCTTACAAGTTACTTACTGGTGTAATTATCATTATTTATAATATAAAATACGTTATACAACGAATATCATTTTAAAACTAATTGTTTCCTATGATTTAATATTTCGTAAACTCGTGATAGTATATTTGAGTGTCCGAAATTTCTCTATCTCTGGGGAACATATGTGTTAGCGATGCTAATGTTCTAGAGATCCCTTAACAGCCCATCCCTATACTTTACAAACTCTCTCTACTATACTCCAGGTGGAATCGAACAGTTTGCTGTGGTGTTATCAATTAATACCGCCAGCATGTGCCCTTATTCTGACCGAATTAGTTTTTGTTCTAAATGTAAATCGATATACAGGAGACGTATTTAAACAATGGCAATTAGTGATTTATCCACTAACAAACGTTGAACCTTTCTGAGGTCCGTTCATATTAAATTGCTGGGAATTTAAACCCAAGCATTTGTAAGCCTTGAGACCAAAGTTAAGCTGTTGATACGCAAAATATATTAAAGTGCTTTGCGGTTGTATTCCAATCTGAGATAATGCTCGTATATTACTCATTTTTCTTATAATTCACTAAACTCTAATTACCAATCAATCAAACGTAAATAAAATTACTCTCCTTTATTTTTAGTGATAAATAAAATTAACTTACTATGCAATTTTAGTGAACTAATTTAATGTGTGTTATTGTATATTTATCTGACTTAAGACTTGTATTATTTATTGCTGTAGTACGTATTGGAGAAATTTGTTGATGGGCTTAGAAATGGTGAACTACAGCAAGTGTTACGAATGACAACAAACCACAAGAGTGTGCAAGTGCACAATAATGCAGAATGTTGTTCGTAACATTCATATTTCTTTAATCACCACTGAAGATCATTTTATGTTATTATACTGTATGCTTATATTTTACTTCAGCAAGTTTTTACTGAAGTTTTTACAACATTGATTTTACTTCTGTGTTCCGTAAGGAAATGGAAGTGTGGTGATCATGAAAAAATCGTGTTCGAGATAAGGGCTGATTATGATTGTATTACTCTCAAAACACGAAGAAAAGTCATTTTTCGAAAGTGTGTGTGTGTGTGTGTGTGTGTGTGTCGGTGTGTCTATATGTAGTATATTTTTTTTGTAGTAAACGATAACTGCCGCAAATTCAAACAGAATCAAATATTTTTTTGCATTTATACCCGAGTTGTGGAGGACTCAAGGCCTATTGATTTTGGTGAAGATCGGTTAAGGGGAAAGGAGTAGTTTACCTCCAACATTTTATGTTTTAACAAGAGTAAAGTACTTAATTTTAATAAATAAAGTATCCTGAAAAGAAGGCCATAATAATCCACTGTGGACTGTAGAAAGTTAGATGAATCTATAATGAAAAGGGTAGGGGGTATTTTTGTGAAAACTTCCTTTTTGATGTAGAATAAAGTACTTTATTTTGGAGGATAAGATACCTTAATAATTACATATAATGAAACTGTTACTCAATAAAATTGTAAATATAAAAAATGGGGTTGTTCAGTTGAGAGGGAGGGGTAGTTAATCGGCAATGTTTTGTGTTTTAACAAGAGTAAAGTTCTTAATTTTACTAAATAAAGTATCGTGAAAAGAGGATCATAATAATTTACTGTAAAAAGGTAGATGAAATATCTATAAATGAAAATGGTAGTTAAAAGGGAGGGGGTAATTTTTGAAAACTACCATTTTGATGTCGAATACAGTGCTTTATTTTGAAGGGTAAGATACCTTAATAATTACACATAATGAAACTGTTACTCAATAAAACTAAGTATTAAAAATGGGGTTGTTCGGTTAAGGGGGAGAGGTAGTTTACCTGGATTTTTTGTGTTTTAACAAAAGTACTTAAATTTAATAAATAAGTGCCCCAAAAATAAAGTCATATTAATCCGTAAAATCTGTATAATGGTAAATGAGATATCTATAAATGGAGAGAGTAGTTGAAGGAGGACAGGGTGATTTTTTGAAAATTACTTTGCTGATATTAAGTAAAGTACGAGTATTTAATTTTGAAGGATAAGATACCTTGTCAATTACATATGATAAAACTGTTGCTCTATGACAGTGTAAATATTATTAATGGTGGGGATCGGTTGAGGAGGAGGGATGATTATCTGAGTTGTTCAGTTTCATTATAAGAATCATGTACCTAGTACTTATACCTAATTTTTATAAATAAAGTGATTCGAAAATAACGTTATATTATAGGGTTACAGAATAATAACAAAAATATATATAAATAGTGAAAATAGTTTGAGGGTGGGGAATATTTTTTTAGAAATTATCGAACCGAATTCAAGTAAATGATTTCAATCATAAATCTTAGAACATAGAAGTCATGTATGGTTCTCCATACCGATATTTAATATTGGAAGGGAAGCTTTTGGCCTTCATTTGGAGATTGTCTCTTAAACGATGAAACCAGGCAGTAGTTATTATTGATTATTGATTATTCAGTGTATTGAGATACTTTGATTTTAACTATGCAAAATTTGCAATACAAACGCGGCTTCAAGACCGTAGATGTACTTTGAATTATGTATGGAGTCTACATAAGAAGAATGTATTCGATTACACCCAGAGACGGCCGCAAATAATGTCACTGGCGTAACACTTTCTACTAGAAGTAATTCAAGTATTTAGTGGGTTCTGTATGCCTTGGAGTAGAATCCAAGCTTTAGGGAGTAGATTATACAACAAAAACCTCGTTAATTTTAAGTCAAAAAGATCACTAAACAATTTTGACTTAACGAAATTTCAAATTAAATAGTTTATGTACTCGTCAGCGTAATTTACTGTTCATCTAAAAATTAAAATTAATAAAGTATTTAAGTTTTTTTTTTTACAAAATCTAATAGCAAAATTTAATACATTTAAAATTAGTAGAAAAATTGTTCAATTTCTTAAAATAAATTTAAATTAAATACAGTACAGTAGTTCAGTATATTTTTAAATTTAAAGCAAGCCATAAATAATGTACAGTAGGCCTACTACGTTACCGTGCGTCATTGGCAGGAAGAAAAACATATTATTCTTGTCTGCCTCTGGCGATGACTTTCATGCAGCCTGCAATTGCTTTAAACGAGTTCTTTCCTAAAAATTTTCTCGAAGTCCTGAGGCTTTGTCCTAATTTAATAACCACTTATTAGAAAATTACATATAGACGCGTTTCTCTAAACTACGTTAGCACGCGCTGTTCAATATCCGGTAGGTCTAATTCTGTCCCTCTAACATGCATTTTCTTTCCGTGTCTGTCGATGTTACATTATAAAAGACTTTCTTTATTTTTTAGGTTAGTTGAAAATGTTTATTGAGGAATAAACTAATAAACTACTGCTCTAATTCCGGCCTTTTGTTTCAAAGTTAAAGTTTTGTATACTTCAATGAATTGAAATTACTATACACTATATTGACAAAAAAACACATGTTCAATGTAATTCAAAATGTTTAATGCTGTACTACACTGACCTGTTCATCACACGCACAAACACCATGAAAGGTTTAAAATTACTGTCCATCATTATACTGGTTGATTTAATACATCCTGGAGCTGCATACCAATTCACAGGAAAGCAGCGTGATTCTCAGAATTGTACATATAGTGTAATAAAATAAATTAAATAGAATTGATGTTGTGTTGATTTATGATAAGAAGATACTGTGAAGTATGAGACTCCGATGTAATCAAGTCCAATGTAATATGTTTAATTGGTGTGGCTCTCGACGTCTTACTGGCCTGAAACACTTCCTTAAGTTTCCCAGCTGGTCGAGTCCCAATGGTAGCAAGACCGGTCGAGTAGCGTAAAGTTGATGAAGAAATATATATGCTCAGCTTCACCGAAAGTTTCAAAACAAAAATTATTGTTTTGAAGAAAATTAAAAAAAAATTATGTTTATAAAAAAAATAATAAAAAAAAATTTTAATTTTATTAATTAATTAATTAGGATCAATTAATTAATATAGGGCTGTGAAGTTTTAAACAGTGTAATGCTCTTCTGAAAATTTTTATTAAAGTTTTAGTATAATTTAAATAATCTATCACCACTCATAAGACTGTCTGTAAACCAATCGATATTTGTTTACCTTTCTATTTTTTAGGTTATCTTCACTTACGGGTGGTAAAGTCCTTGTAGATTATCAATTAGAATTATATTATTGGTAATTAGTATTATTGAAGAAATAAAGAACTATTAAGTATTGAAAAGTATTAATGTTTTATTAAGTAACAGCAATATTGACTCTTATCGATTAGTATCGATTCTCAGGATATCGAAAAAAGTTACAAGTATATGATATAAAAATTATATAGGGTTCTTTAAACAGCCAGTTATTACCAAAGTCAGAGAAATCGGGCTAATATTTAAAAAGTATAACGTTACAATCAAATTAATAGTTATTAATAAACACAGACATTGAATAATAATTTGTAAATATAATAATTGTTTTCACCCAACAGCTGTGTCGAACTAGAAAGCGGGGTTCTGGCAATGATGAGACCAATATTGCAAATGGCTGCCGTGAAGTTAGTGAGATGTCATTCGTATATTGGACGTTCCAAATAAAAGATTTTCCTGTAGTATTCCTGTTCTGATGTCTGCGAATCTCTTGTAAAATGTTGTGTAGTGTCTAGTGTACTGTTTCTGAGTTGTATTTAGTGTATCCGTATAATTATTAGTTCAAACACTTTCCCCGGTTCCATCACTAATTTGGGTTAATGTATTACACAGTTTTCTTGTGTTTTGTGGTGTTTTTCAGAGTAGATTTATATTGTTCTGTGTTATGGAGTGTTACTTGATTGTTTCTGTTATAATATGATAGTTTTAGAAGTATTTTACAAGTCACTCGCGATTTCACAATAACGTACTATACACTCGCTTTGTATGTCTATTATAGGTTAGGTTATGCACGTTGCCAAACGTATGTCATGTTAACCGTTCAAAAACCAATAATTAACTAACTGTTTCCTCCAGTTTCAATTAAACTCTTAGCCCATATAATATTATCCTTAACATTGTTCAAATATTTTTCACATCCTGTATGCACTTTTACATTTTCACTATATGAATGCCTATACTTTGGTGATTTGTCAATTTTATTCACTAGATTTGATTTAAATTAATCTTTCAGTTCATTCTGGTTATTTTCAGATTAAATAATGCCATTTTATAGTGTTTTCTGTACAAAAAAATAGTAATTTCACTTTCAGTTTGGTATACTGTGAAGAGTCAAAACATCAAAATTTACTTCCTGTCATTATATAAATTCAGCCATTTTATCAGTTATATTTAATATTAATAATCCTATATTGTATTAAAAGGTTCCTATTCCCTTATTTTCTGGTAATTAATTGAATTAGTTGTATTCTGAAACATTATTCTGAAATATATGACTCCGATGTCTAAATTTCTGAGTTTAGTCATTTTATTTTTATTTATAATTCTGAATATAATTTATTAAAATCTCTCTAAATGGTATGTGCAATTATATGGCATGATCTCAAGTTTATTTTGTCTAAACCCCTTTTGTTTATTTGCATTTAAATGAGCAATTTCTCTGTTTTGATGAAGTTTGGTTTCCATTCTTTTGGCCTATGATTTTTTAACAATTTTTCTTACAAAATAATTTACAAACAATATATGATGTGTGATACCCTCTCTGACTTTTACAAATAGTATTATAAATTAAACATGCTTTCAAATTACACAAAAACAACTAGTATTGGCCACAATACAAACAATAGTCAAACAGAATAAAGAATATTTTTTTAAAATAAATGGTTGTCTTCAAATCAGACATTTTGCAACAAAATTCCCATTTCCAACATGGAAATATGGTTTACAACAAAGGTTTTTTACTAACTAACATCTTAATTACTCTCTACTATTTACAAGTGGTAACTATTTTTATAGTTCTGATGTTAGTTGTTTCAGACCCAAACAAATGGCCTTATATCTAAAACATTTTTAAACATTCTTGTACTATATACATAAAAAACCTTATATTTATATTCTTATTTCTAACTATTGTTAAAAGTAGGATTCTACAGTTTTTATACCGTCTTTTACATTGTCTTTGGGGAATTGTACCCTGGTCATTAACAAATAAATAGTATTAATTGTTCAAAAGGTATTATGAACTCTGTTTTTCTTTTTTCATGTAAAACAAAATGTTATTTTAAACAGATTCATGTCTTATGAACAACATTGTCACAGTACATATTTTAAGTCATTGAAAAATGCATATTTCATTGCATCCAATGTTTGTGATTGCCAAGAATGAAACACAAGGTTCATTTTTTATAATACCCAAAACTATCACTGGTTCACTTTGCACTTATTATTATGTTAATGCTAAATGGACGTATAGTCTTATTAACATAATAAATTGGTTAGCCTTCTTTCAATGGAGATTTGTTCCATGGGTACTATATTATTGTTTCGTCTTAGTTCACAGGAAACTTTTACTTTATACACTCCTCTCTCTTAAATTTATATACATGTGGTTTTTATTTCGTTATACTTTTGTTTTTTGATATTTATTTTGGGGATATAGGGATTTGGGTGTCTTTTATAAGAGCATGACATCTTCTTCAGGATGCTGCCCTCTTCTTCTTTCTTCAGTCTTCTTTTCTCCTGCCTTCTGGGACTGGTATCTTCTCCATCTTCTTCTTGTTGCCATCAGGTTTCTTGGGATCTTCTCCATCTTCTTCTTTATTACAGAAATACACAACCTGTATTGGTTGATCTTGGCTTATTTTAGGGTTTCTCTTCTATTTATTCTTCCTCGTTGTGGGTTTGGTCATATTGTGTACTGCTTTGTTATTTACTATTTTACCTTCCTGGGTTATACCTTGAAAACCTTTGGTTATGAGACTGGTCTTGGATGACTCATCACTAGTAACTCCTTTTATTTGTACTTGTATTTTCTTTGTAATAATGATTTCTTTCCACAGTTGCTATGAATTAATCTTTTTATATTAAACTTAGTGCTTTCTTCCAAATTTAAATATTATAACTTCATTATTCTAATGATCAATTGCCATTCAATATTATGCAAACATCTGTCACGCTACAATAGTCATATTTTGTTTAATATCCTGCAACCTCCGAAATGACAGTTCAAATAGCGGGAATACGATACTGCCACGTTGTGGACCAAGTGGACAACTGCTGACAGCTTGCTTCTTCTTCTTTAGCACTTCAGCCTAACGTGAACCTTCCAACACCAATCTTTTCCAATGTCTCCTATCCGTTGCCATCTCGGTGTAACCCCTCACATCCATTCTTCTTAGAACTTCCAGTACATCATCAAACCATCGTATCCTAGGTCGGCCCCTGTTTCATCGTTTATAGACTTGCGGTTTCAGAACTTTCTTTTGCATATGCTCATCCAGCCGCTCTAGGTGACCTAGCCATTGTAATCGCTGAGCCTTCACGAATCATACAATGTCCTCATGATTCAATAGCTTATCTATCTCCTGGTTATTTCTTATACCACATTTCTAATTTTCTGCAGCCGGGCCATAAACACGTCTTACAATCTTTCTTTCAACCTTCTCAGTGTTTCTTGTTCCTTTTTTGTCAATGTCTCGCCTCCAGATGCAACAATATGTTTGATAAGTGTTTTACATATTTTAATTTTGTGTTACGACTAATGAGTTTGCTTCTCAATAGTCTACTGTTGGTATAATATGCCATATTTTCCTATTTCTTTGCCATCATGTATTGTCGTGTTTATGGACCCTTCATTATCTATCATGTTACACAGGTGTGTGAACTTATTAACTGCATCAAATGAATTATCCTCTACGCATTATATAGATTTCTTCTCTTTTCCGATGCAGAAATTATTATGTATTTAGTTTAGTTGATATTTACATTCAATCCCATTCCAGAGGATTTTTGATTCAGCTCTTTCTCTACCTCAAATATCCGTTGTCTGCTGACAGCTTGCAGTAAACTAATAACAGACAGAAGTTTACAACAGAAGTTTCAAACATTTGACGGAGTTGAAATATTAGTTCTCTTTTTATCAGCTTTAATTAACGGTTTGATTAATTTTGTAATCTGATAGTTTAACTGAGCAGTAAGCTTTAGTGGGTACTGCAAGATCTTAAGTGTTTCATCTTTTTAATAGCGTTCAGGGTTCAGTTGATATAAACACATTTTAATAATAACATTTATAAATAAAATTATTTTCTTCAAATAAGTAACATTAAAATCAAGCTCAGAATTTGTTATTCTTACTTCGCATTCAATTTTTCGTTTGATAACTGTTTTTTTTACGAACACGTTACTTTCACTTTGTAATTTTGAGCTTTTGAGCACAAAGTTATCACACCGCTTAATCACTGTCACTATCTGAGCTACTGGTGACGGAAGACATTTTACACAAAAATAAATTTAAAATAGTCTACACAAATGTTAATACTTGACAAATGTTCGCTGAACTTAATTTTAAAAAATTTAATTGTTTGTTTAAAAGAACTGTAATTTCAGACAACCGCATGTTTGTTGCTAACAGACAACAACAAACAAGACATTGATTAAAAGTAATATTAAAGGTAAAGGAAACAGGCGTGCATAAAAAAACCAACAACCAATTTTGACATACAAACAGAATGGTTAGTACTCATTGAATACACATAAAAAAACAAAGGTGTGTTTAACATTCATGTTCGTGTTGGTATCCAAGTCACTTTTATAATTATAGTAAATTATTACCTTATATTCGGTCCGCCGTGTGACTTCTCAATTTGGTTTACGTCAAAAGTTAAACGTTACGCGTTTCAAGGCATATGCCTTGACGTTAAAATTTAAAAACTTTGAAACACACACATCACACAAGAAACGTGTTTGTCAAAAATAAAATTGCAGGTTATTGGCATATTATGTGCACTTGTTGTTGGGTGCGCACCCGTTCAGGTACTGTCTGCTACTGATCGGGTATTGTTGAGAAGTCTCAAGTCAGTATCATACAGGCCGTTAGATTCAAAGTTCAATTGTTCATTCAAAACAAACTCGCGACTGCTATCATTACTGTATGCATTATAAATTTCAAGCTCTTCCAAGGCATTCATAAATCGGCACTTTTTACATATGTGCAATGGCATCAGATTAGACTTAAAGTCTGTATAGTTGTGATTATGTAGGGTCAGCTGTCGAGTGTAATTAGATTTTATATAATTGTAATTATATGTCTTTTTTGGTATGTGTTCACGGAAGCGTTTATAAAAACCTCTTCCGGTCTGACCGATATAGAATCTGTTGCAATCATTACAGACCAGTTTATAAATACCTGTTTTTTGAAGTGAAAACTTCTATAGGCACGTTGGGCGATTTTTGGATGGGTAAAATCTTATGAGTTCGCGTCACCGACATGCAAATGCTAACAGTATATCTGTAGCTATAAGTATGACGTGTTGCGCGTGGCCAGCAGTGAAAGTATAGATTATACTTGTGTGTAATACTATTATACTACAATTATATTATACAATTGTAATACTATTTATACTATTTAACACACTTTTATCGTTTACGTATTTTATTTTGGAGTTACTTACGCTGCCGAATTTGCTATCGCGTGTTCGATCCCTAATGCGATTTCGGCTTTCCGTATTAACAATTAACGCAATACTTATGATCTATTTTACATTATTTTTATTCTTATTAATTACTTATACTATATTATATGATATTTACATAATTGTTATTTGTCCGTCTGGCTGTTAACTTAAGGTTTTTCGTCATGTCTAATGTCGAAGTATGTATTTTTAATAGTTTTTTTATTATTGTAAGATTGTAACATTAGTGCTGTGTATATGTATATAAGTAAAGTTAAATTGACTACGTGGAAAGTTTAATGTGGGTATACTGTGCATTGTTTAAATTGTGTTTTAGTTTGATCATTATTTTAAATGTTCAAATGTAGGATCACTGTGCAGTACAAAAGTGAGTACTAAATATGTTAATATTTTTATATAGAAAAATGAATAACATAAACAAAGCATGTATTTTCAAATATTTCCAATATTCGTATCAATATTTCCGTTTAAAAATTTGATACTATTTATTTTTTATTTTTGATATTTGACCTCTGCCATACATCATGCAATGAGTATTTCATAGTGGCTTAGGAGTTATCTTACTAGCGTGGTAAAACAAATGTCTAGTTTTTCGATAGTATTTTTGCCGCGGATTTTAAAATTAAAAATTCTATAAAATTTTATAATAATTTTAGATTTGTGTGTTGAATTTTGAAAATATGGTTACTAATTCACAATTACTTTTTATTAGCTTATATTATCGAAATTTTGGATTATGTCAATTAAGTTGTATTTATATTTTGTACTGGGCTTGCGCAGCCCATCATATGTTTTGATTAATAAATAAACCATATAAAAATGTATATGATTGTGTAACGTATTGCCGCGTTACAAATCCAGGGAACCCATCTTAACTGACCTCTGCCAATTACATGGGCTGCCTACGTTGTAACGAACTGTATTCAAATCAAATTAATTGAATAAATTACTCACTATCACTGTAAGGAAACAAGGGAAGGTATTTTACTGATTTATGCACTCATTTTCATGTGTAACAAGACGACTTCTCTTTATTTAGTAACAGTTACTGACAGATCCCATGACATCATTATTTAAACTAAAATATTTAAATGCTTTCATAAAACTATGGGATCAAATTGATTATATATTCTTATACCTCGGATCCGGGTTTACTTTCTGTATATTTATAGTAAAGACTTCTAATTATTTTCAGTTCATTTTAGAAGCTTGCAAGACTTCTTTAACCATTTGAAGAATGGTACTATTACTCGGAACGATAATAAGTTACATTAACATTTAAAGCGTTACAACGTATGATAATTGAATTTTTACAGTAAACTCTTAGATTTTCTCATTATAATGTTTACATGAAATTAATAGTCTTTGAAAAGTCTCTTTTAGAAGTGAGTAGTGTAACAAATATGATTAACTCTCGATAGCAAGGCTATCGAGTCACCTTTACAACTGAACGTAGAAACCTCGTCCTGGGGTGTCCGTCTTGGGAATCCTTGTAGTCGGCGTCATCATCTGGGTCGTGTCTTCGGCAAGGATAGGTCGGTTGTTCACAGAGGAGATTGAAGCTTCTTTGGTGTAAGTATGTGTAGATTCTCGGATGTCCTAAGCAACGTCTTAAGCATGGTAAACGTGTCTTTATGAAGTTTCTGCAGATCACATCTTCAGGAGTGATGTTGTAAATGGAGTTACCTCTTGAAGGGAGTCGTCATCTTGATTACCACTAGTTCTGTTTTTGTGTTACATCTTATATCTTCTTCTTACCACATATTTATGTTATTGATACATGACATACGCTTTCCACTTTTTTTCAGTGGTAGTTAATATACTACATTTAAATAAACAAACAAATTAAAAACATTTAGGTAGAGCTTTCGCTCGTACGTCTGTACTGCGTGAAGGCAACATAGCGAGAGAGTTTTTGCTCGCTTCAACTGGTACTTAACAAAAGGAGAGGGGCAACTACTCCGCGAGAATATAGTCCCTATTTTTATTTAAGTTAACATTCTTATTACCAAAAACTATACCTTAATTATACATATATAATTTAACTGAGTTATTTTAACTACTATTTGTGTCTTCAGATTTCTAATTATAACCATTATGATTTTTATATCTTCCTAAATTACAGACGACTCGGTAAACACGTCGAGTCCGGAACTAACAGGTCACCGCATGATGACAAGCAAAGGGTTAATTATGATAATAATAACCTTTTTTACAATTCGCCCTTTTTATTAGTGTTTCTTTGGATCTCTTAATTACTTCTCATTCTCATACTGAGTAAATACAGGGGTTTTAGGTATTATAGTGAGATTTAAAATTACTTAATCGCTCGCAAACTTAATTTTTTTTTTATTTACGATTACAGTTAGAATTTAAATCGTCACAATTGTTGCTCGGAGTGCCGATAGATGTGAAAACCAGACTGATGTTAAAGATTTTAATTTACAAAAAATTTTAATTTTTGATACTACAATTAATTTGAATATCCAAAAAAACCACTGTTATTTCATAGTTTTAAGTTTTCACTTCTGTCGGCAGTCCTCAATGACTGGCTACTTTTAAATTTTGTCTTCTATGGGTAAGGCCATTTTAGGTCTAAGTATATTTATCAATTTATTATTGGTTCTGAATGACATGGTAAAACCAATATTGTTCATCAATGAAGACAAAATTTTTGGCATAACATACGTGTATTTCGCAGATATAAACTTTTTCTGTGTTTCATTAGGTGAACGGGGCTTAAGTTGAATGTTATTATGTTTTTTTAATAATTTATCAATGATGGAGCTACTGTAACCATTGGAAACTGCGATAAATCTTATAGTATTTAGCTCAGCCTGAAAATCATTATTGTCAAGGGGGACTGTCAGCAATCTGTGGATTAAACTATTATATGCTGCCATTTTTTGTGAATATGGGTGGTGGGCGTCTGCATGTACAGTATTGTATGGCTAGTGGCAGTAGGCTTCCTATAAATATTGAATTTTAATGTGTCCATTCGTCTAGTGAGGGTCAGATCTAAAAAGCTGATTGTGTTAAACCACAAAGCTGACTGAGCATGATAACGCAATCAGCTTTTTAGACCTGACCCTCACTAGACGAATGGACATTCAACTTAAGCCCCGTTCACATAATGAAACACAGAAAAAGTTTATATCTGCGAAATACACGTATGTTATGCCAAAAATTTTGTCTTCATTGATGAACAATATCCTATATATATATATATATTATATATTAATATATATTTATATATAAATATTTATAATAATAATAGTATGTTTTTCTTTTTTTAATCTAATAAAAAAAAAAGAAAAACATACTATTATATATATATATACATATATATATATATTTATTATATATGAATATATAAATATGGTAATACAGTAACATTAACATTAATATTTTTAATTTAACTATAAATATATTGTATAAAAATTATAAATATTAAAAACCGGGATTACTCAAATGAGTGAATATTGTTGTAAAAGATCTGTTTACAAAGGTTTGATGCCATGATTTATAAATTAATGTAAAAATATAATATTATATTTCAAAAAATTCACCAGTCATGAATTCTTATTTTTATTGTGAGGAAACATCGATTAAAAATTATACATTTTTGAGTGAATATTGCTTTAAAGGGATTGTTTGACATTTTGGAAAACTATGCTATTAATAAATAACTAAAAAGGAGGAGTTTTATTCTAGCTTGTAAATTAAATATTTAATTATATTACATGCATAACTTTAAATTGATTAAAAACTATCTAAATGATAGTTATTTATAGCGCAGTATTAAGTATTATTAATTATTAATTTTAGAGATAATAATTTTATTTATAGAGGACAAAATTCGTGCCAGCAGTTGCGGTTACACGATTCTCTAACTTTAATTATATTAGTTTCAGTTAAAAAATAAATTAATAGTAAGATTTTTAAATTTTGGTGAAATAATGTATAAATATGTGTTTACTTTTATGTCTGATAAACTTTTATCTAAAACTAGGATTAGATACCCTATTATTGAAAGTGTAAATAAAACAACTAGATTATTAATAGTTATGATCTTTAAATTCAAAGAATTTGGCGGTAATTTATCTAATCAGAGGAATCTGTTTTATAATCGATAACCCACGATAGATTTCACTTTATATAAGTTTGTATACCTCTGTCAAGAATGCTTTATCAGAATAATTTTCATTAATTTTATTAATAAAATGTCAGGTCAAGGTGCAGCTAATTTTAAAGAAAGAATGGATTACATTATTATAAAAATGAATTGTTTTCTATAATGAAAATCATGAAATTGGATTTGAAAGTAAATTTATTAAATATAGTTTTTTGAATTTAGGTTCTAAATTATGTACATATCGCCCGTCACTCCCATTATAAAGTGGGATAAGTCGTAACAAAGTAGCTGTACTGGAAAGTGTGGCTAGAGTGCAAATTAGAGCTTAAGGCATATTAATTACACTAATAAAAATTATTGATTTATCAATATAATTTGAATAATAATTTAAATTTAAAATTAATTTATTGAGATTATTTTAAGTAAAAATAATTATTTAGTTTTAGTATTATTTATGGAAAAAATATTTTTAATTGAACTGTGAAGATCAAACAATAAATATAAATAAGTAAAATTATAATTTGTACCTTTTGTATCAGGGTTAATTAATTGTATATAAAAATTTATTTTTCCCGAATTATAGTGATTTAAAGTTATTTGTTAATTATTGTAATATAAATATTAATAAAATAATTTTAGTGATGAAACTTCTCTCGAACTATAATATTTCTGGTTTCTTAAGAATTAAATTTAATTTAAAATAAATATTATAACTTATATTTCAATATAAAGTTTTATATTTATTTAATTATATTAAGGATAAGCTAAATATAATTTCTATAATATTTTAGATTTTAATTAATTAAATAGGCTTGCAATTAGCTTTTTTATATGAGTAAGTTAAATTTTATTTTTTATTTTAATACATTTAATATATTTTAGGTATATATTAAGAAAATTAAATTAATTAAAATATTTTTATTAAAATGATTAAATTAGTAAATTATAATAAGTTGTATTTAAGAACTAGGCAAATATAATTTTCGCCTGTTTACCAAAAACATGTCCTTTAGAAAAATATTAAAGGTCTATTCTGCCCAATGATATTTTAATGGCCGCGGTAAGTTGACCGTGCAAAGGTAGCATAATAATTAGTCTTTTAATTAAAGGCTTGTATGAATGAATGGATGAAAAATTTTCTTTTTTAATTAAAATAGATTGAATTTAGAGTTTAAGTAAAAAATCTTAAATAAATAAGTGGGACGAGAAGACCCTATAGAATTTTAAATAAATTTGTTTTACTAGAGTTTAGAATTAACAACTGAAAAAATTACTTTATTTTTTGTTGGGGTGACATTATAATAAATAAAACTTTAAATGAACTTTTCATAAATTAATGCTTAATTGATCCAATTTTTTGATTATAAGATTAAATTACCTTAGGGATAACAGCGTTATTAATTTGGAGAGTTCATATCGATAAATTAGATTGCGACCTCGATGTTGGATTAAGAAAAGAGTTTAGAGCAAAATCTAAATATTCTAGGTCTGTTCGACCTTTAATTTCTTACATGATCTGAGTTCAAATCGGCGTGAGCCAGGTTGGTTTTTATCTACTAATATATTTTTGATATTAGTACGAAAGGACCATATCAAATAATTTAATTTATTCTATTTTAGCAAGAAGTGCATTAAATTTAGAATTTAATTATGTAATAATATTACATGTAGAAAATGTTTATAATTACTGTTTTAATTACTGCTTTGTTTATTTTGATTGGTGTTGCGTTTTTAACTTTGATGGAGCGTAAGATTTTAAGATATATTCAAATTCGTAAGGGTCCAAATAAAGTAGGATTTATCGGTATTTTACAACCATTTTCAGATGCTATTAAGTTATTCTTAAAAGAGAGAAATATGCCAATGTTATCCAATTATTTAATTTATATGATTAGACCTGTGTTAGGCTTATTTAATTCTTTACTATTGTGAGTTATTTATCCATACCTAATCAATTGTGTTTCGTTCAATATGGGTATAATATTTTTTTGTTGTTGTACAAGAATAGGGGTTTATAGTTTAATGATTACAGGCTGATCATCAAATTCTAATTACGCTATATTAGGTTGTATTCGATCAATTGCTCAAACTATTTCATATGAAGTCAGTCTTGTATTAATTATTTTGTGCCCTATTGTAATGATTGAGAGTTTTAATTTAATTGAATTTTATTTTTTTCAACAATTTATATGATTAGTATTTTTGTTTTTTCCTTTGAGAATTTGTTGAATTTCATCATCAATAGCTGAAACTAATCGATCACCATTTGATTTTTCTGAAGGGGAATCAGAATTAGTTTCTGGATTTAATGTTGAATATAGAGGTGTAGGATTTGCATTTATTTTTTTAGCTGAATATGCTAGAATTATTTTTATGAGTATAATATTTTGTTTAATATTTCTAGGTAGAAAAATTAATTCTTTGGTTTTTCCTATTCAACTAACATTAATTTCATTTTTATTTATTTGAGTTCGAGGTACTTTGCCTCGTTATCGTTATGATAAATTAATATATTTAGCATGAAAATCATATTTACCAGTAAGTTTAAATTTATTGATTTTTTTTTCATGATTAAATCTATTATTTAGTTCATTAAAAATTGTATTAATATTAAGTTAATAGAACTCAATTTTCTTTTCTTTACTTTCAAAGTAAATGCTTTACTTATAAGCTAATTAACTATTTAATTAATTTATCTCAAAAAGATTTAATTATAGGATCTAAAACAAAATATATAAAATAAATTGTTGTTAAAAGTATCCCAATCTTGATATATGGGTATTCAACAGGACAAGCTCCAATCCAAGTCAATAAAATTAAAACAATGAATAAATATCAAAATAAAATCTGATTAATAGGGTAGTTTAATAGTCCTATAAATTTTGAATTGTTTATGAAGGGAACAAAAATTAAAATAAAAATTGATATAAATAATGCAATTACTCCTCCTAATTTATTAGGAATAGATCGTAGGATTGCATATGCAAATAAGAAGTATCATTCTGGTTGAATATGTTTTGGAGTAACTAATGGGTTTGCTGGAGTAAAATTATCAGGATCACTTAATTTATATGGTTCAAGTATCATATAACAAAAAAAAATAATTAAAATTAATAAAAATCCTAGTACATCTTTAATAGAAAAATAAGGATGGAATGGAATTTTATCATTATTTGAATTAATTCCAAGTGGATTGTTTGACCCCAAAACATGCAAGAAAATAAGGTGTACAATTGTTAATGCTAAAACAACAAATGGTATAATAAAATGGAAAGAATAAAATCGAGTTAATGTTGCATTATCAACAGCAAATCCTCCTCAAATTCAATTTACTAAAATTGTTCCAAGATATGGAATTGCTGACAATAAATTCGTAATGACTGTTGCTCCTCAAAATGATATTTGTCCCCATGGAAGGACATAACCTATAAAAGCAGTAGCTATTAAAGTTAATAAAATGATCACTCCTACAGCTCAAGTTTCAAAATTTTTATATGAACCATAATATAGTCCTCGCCCAACATGCAAATAAACACAAATAAAAAACAATGAGGCTCCATTTGCGTGTGAAATTCGTAATATTCATCCATGATTAATATCACGACAAATATGTCTTAATCTATTAAATGCACTTGCTACATCTGCATTATAATGTATTGACAAAAATAATCCAGTTAAAATTTGAACAACTAAACATATTCCTAGCAGCGATCCATAATTTCATCAATATGATAAATTCGTAGCTGCCGGTAAATCAATTAGTGAATTATTTATTATTTTAATTAATGGGTGTATACGTCGAGTGATATTTAACATTCATTAAAATTTTCTTCGTAAAGGAGATAGTTTAATTCTAATAATATTTACAACAACAATCAATGTAAATAAAAGATAAATAACTAACATAATAGTTATTATTCCTGACGGAAATATATATAATTTCTTAATTATAAATCTATCAAATAAATTATTCATTTCCAATAATTTATTAACTCTATCTATCTTAAATCTAATAGTATTTATAATTATGATCAAAATTCAAATAATTATGTTTAATATTAATAATTTTATTGAAAAATAAAATTTTTCATTTGAAGCAATTCTTGATATATATATAAATAAAATTAATATTCCTCCAATAAAAACAAGAAATAAGATATAAGAAAAAAAATAAGAATTTATATAAAATATACAAATAATTCTAGTTAGTATTGTTTGTATTAATAAAATAGATCCCATTGATAATGGGTGCTTCATAAAAATAAAATTTATTGATAATAGAATTGTAATTGATATTATAATTTTCATACAGAAGATAATTTAATAAAAATGTAAGCTTTGGGTGCTTGAAATGATTCTTTACTCTCTTCTGAAGTTTTAAAATTATTAATTTATCTTAGATTTACAAGATCTAAATTTTTTTTAAACTATTAAAACGAATGAATTTGTCATTACCTTTATTGTATTTAATTATATTTATATCGGGCATTATCTCATTATGTTTAAATCGAAAACATATCATAATAAGTTTATTAAGATTAGAATTAATAATTTTAAGATTATTTTGTATATTTTCTGCATTTCTATCAATTGAATTAAATGATATATATATATTAATAGTTTTGCTAACATTTAGTGTTTGTGAAGGAGTTGTAGGATTATCAAGATTGATTAATATGATTCGATCACATGGTAATGATCAACTATTATCAATATCTTTAAAAACATGTTAAAATTAGTTTTATTTTCATTATTTTTAACCCCTTTATTATTTAATATATGGTTATTAAGAAATATACTAATTCTTTTAGTGCTATTTATCATCTTATTCTTTAGAAAAGATTTAATTATACTAAGATATAACATACATATGGATAATATTTCATATAGATTAATTATTCTTACAATTTGAATTACCTTCTTAATAATTAATTCTAGTCCCTTATATAAATATAATAATATAAATTTATTTTTGTTTATAGTGTTATTATTAATAACATTATTAATTTTATCATTTTGTTCATACAATATTATAATATTTTATATCTTTTTTGAAACTAGTTTGATCCCTACCATAATTATTATTATAGGATGGGGGTATCAACCTGAACGAGTGAATGCCAGATATTATTTATTGTTTTATACTTTATTCGCATCTCTCCCCATATTAGTTTCAATTATATATATATATAGAAATAATATAACTAATATTATAATGTTAATGAGATCAGATAATAGGTTTATTTACTTAGGGATAACATTAGCATTCATAATTAAGGTTCCATTATTTATATGTCATTTTTGATTACCAAAAGCTCATGTCGAAGCACCTGTTTCTGGTTCTATAATTTTGGCTGGAATTCTTTTAAAATTAGGAACTTATGGTTTAATTCGTGTTATATATATTATACCAGTAATATTTATCAATTATAGATTCATCTGAATTTCTATTTCATTAATAGGGGGAATTATGATTAGATTATCTTGTATAATGCAAATTGATATAAAATCTATAATTGCATACTCTTCTGTAGCTCACATAAGATTAGTTATTAGAGGAATTATAACAATAAATATATGAGGTATAATCGGAGCATATTTCATAATAATTGGACATGGTTTATGTTCATCTGCTTTATTTTGCTTAGCAAATATTTCTTATGAACGTTCGGGAAGACGTAGAATCCTAATTAATAAAGGAATATTAAGATTTATGCCTTCAATAACTCTCATATGATTTTTAATTTCTTCTAGAAATATTTCATGTCCTCCAACAATTAGTCTAGCAGGAGAAATTATAATTTTAAATAGATTAATGTCTTGAAATCCATTGTGTATAATTTTCCTATCTTTTTCTTCATTTTTATCAGCTTGTTATAGTTTATATCTATACTCTCATACCCAACATGGAATAATTTTCTCGGGTTGTTACTCTTTTAATTCTGGGAACGTACGTGAATTTTTCTTAATTATAATACATTGAATTCCATTAAATTTAATTATTTTGAAATTAACATTATTGATATAATTCAATTAGTTTAAAATAAAACATTAAATTGTGGATTTAAAAATATAAATCTATATTGGATCATTACTAAAAATAAACTTAATATATATATTTTCTTAATTTTATTAATTTTAAGATTAATAATATTAATTCTATCAATAAATATGATTATTTTTGATTATGCAATTATAATAGAATGACTGATTGTTACAATTAATTCATGTAATATTTATATAACATTAATTTTTGATTTTATATCAACTTTATTTCTTTCAACTGTTATATTTATTTCATCAATGGTTATATTATATAGAGGTATATATATGATAAATGATAAATATATTAATCGATTTATTTATATTATTATAATATTTGTAATGTCAATAGTATTATTAATTATTAGACCTAATATAGTAAGCATTCTCATTGGATGAGATGGATTAGGATTAGTATCATATTGTTTAGTTGTTTATTATCAAAATTTAAATTCTAGAAATGCTGGAATACTAACGGCATTAATAAATCGTATTGGAGATGTTATAATTCTTTTATTAATTGCATGAATAATAAATTTTGGATCTTGAAATTTTATATCTTTTATTAATAAGATAATAATGAGTCCAATAATTATGCTAGTTGTTATTGCAGGATTTACAAAAAGAGCTCAAATTCCTTTTTCTTCATGACTTCCAGCAGCTATAGCTGCTCCAACTCCAGTATCGGCCCTTGTTCACTCATCAACATTAGTTACTGCAGGAGTATATTTAATTATTCGATTCAGAAATTTAATTATATCATTCAATTTAATTCAAGTATTTTTAATGTTATCATTACTAACAATAATTATATCAGGTTTAGCTGCAAATTTTGAATTTGACTTAAAAAAAATTATTGCATTATCAACTTTAAGACAATTAGGAATTATAATATCAATTTTAATATTTGGTTATCCAATATTATCTTTTTTTCATCTTATTATTCATGCTTTATTTAAGGCATCACTTTTTTTATGTGCTGGAGTATTGATTCATAGATTAATGAATAATCAAGATATTCGCATGATAGGCTGTATAAGTTATAATATACCAATAACTAGAACGTTCATAAATATTGCAAATTTATCATTATGTGGGATACCCTTTATGAGAGGGTTTTATTCAAAAGATTTAATTATAGAAATAATATGCTCCAGAAATATTAACTTTTTAATTTTATTATTGATATATATTGGAATTGGAATAACATCTTTCTATTCTGCCCGATTAACATATTTTTCAATAAACATAAATTTTAGTTATTATAATTTTAGTTCACAAAACGAGTCATTTAATAGTATATTAAAGAGAATCATGATTTTATCTATTTATTCAATTTTATCAGGGTCTATATTTAGATGAATCATATTTAATAATCCTGTAAGAATTATTCTCCCCATAGAGGGAAAACTAATAGCAATGGCTTTATCTTTTTTAGGGTTATTAATTGGATATGAAATATCCATGTTTTCATCCATAGTAAAAAAATTTACAAGAGAATTCATAAATTCTATATGATTTTTAAAACAACTATCAACTTTTCATACTCAATTTCTTTTTTTAAAAAATTCACTTATATTTCAAAAATCAATTGATTTGGGGTGAGGAGAAAAAATTGGGCCTCAAGGTATGATTGAATTGATAAAATTAATTATAATATTTAATATTAATATAAGAAAAAATAATTTCAAGATTCAAATAATAACATTTATTGCTTGATTTCTAATTATGATATATTTAAATAGCTTAAACATTAGAGCATAATATTGAAGATATTAAGGTAATAAATATTTTTAAATATTTATAAGGATTTTTCCTCTCTTTTCAATGAAAATGAAATGTTTTATAAACTTTATAAATAAGGAAAAAACGGAATTTAACCGCTTTAAAAGCTAGTTAGCAGCTGCTTTTATTCTTATTTCCTTTTAACTGGAAATTATATATTCAATAACTTTATTAACAATAAAGTGCCTTATTTTTGGCTTCAATTAATAAACAAAGGAATAAAGATTCTTTTTTTAGGTCGAAACTAAATGTATTTATTACTTCATTGCTTTTAAGAATGGCTAGTTTGAGCACCTATTGATTGCAATCCAATAATTATAATTAAATACATTCCCATTAAATTCAATTTAACATACTATTTTTTCATTCATGATATAAGCCTAATATTAAAAATAACAAAAATAACAATATCACTAAATAAATTTCAATAATATTAATAGTTGATATTGCAATAACTATAGGTATAATAATCACTAATTCAACATCAAAAATAAGAAAGATGACTGCAATTATAAAAAAATGTCTTGAAAAAGGAATTCGAGATGACTCAAAAGGATCAAATCCACACTCAAATGGAGATGATTTTTCACGATCAATTATTGATTTAGTTGACACAAAATATAAAAGAGTTATTAAAGTAAATAAAATTAATAATATCATAATACAATAACTTACAACATTGAAAATTATTCTATTTAAAAATTAATCCTTTTAATTGGAAGTTAAATATACTTATATACTAATAGAATATTTATCTACCCCATCAGTAAATTGATACATATAAAAATAGTCAAACAATATCAACAAAATGTCAATATCAAGCAGCTGCTTCAAAACCAAAATGATGAGCTCTAGAAAAATGAAATTTCAATTGACGTAATAAACAAATTATAATGAATGTTCTTCCAATAATAACATGAATTCCATGAAACCCTGTTGATACAAAAAACGTTGATCCATATACAGAATCTGAAATACAAAACGATGATTCAAAATATTCATATATTTGAAGAATAGTAAAATATATACCTAATATTAAAGTTAATAAAATACCATAAACAGATTCATTATATTTACTTTCTATTATGGAATGATGAGCTCACGTAATTGTTACTCCAGAACACAATAAAATTATAGTATTTAATAGAGGAATTTGTATTGGGTTAAAAGGCATAATTCCAGAAGGAGGTCAATTTATACCAATTTCTATGACAGGTCTTAATCTTCTATGAAAAAATCCCCAAAAGAAAGAAATAAAAAATAAAATTTCTGATACAATAAATAAAATTATTCCTAGTTTTAGACCTCTCACTACAACTATTGTATGAAATCCTATAAACGTCCCTTCACGCGAAATATCACGTCATCATTGAATTATAGTTAAAATTAAAATTAAAAATCCAAAAGATATTAAAATAAAATTTTGTATATGAAATATTATTACTATACCAGAAACAAAAGTTAGAGCTCCAATTGATCCCGTTAGAGGTCATGGTCTACAATCAACTAAATGATATGGATGATTATTCATTAAGATACTTCTCTATAATACAGAGTTCTTAAAACTGTAAAAACATAAGATTGAATTATACAAACTGCTGATTCAAATAATATCAATAATATCTGAATTAAAATAATTAAATTTATATAAATTTCTAAATTAGTTGATCTATTTCCTAATAATGTTATTAGTAAATGACCGGCAATCATATTTGCTGTTAGACGAACAGCCAAGGATCCTGGTCGAATTAAATTTCTGACAGTTTCAATACATACCATGAAAGGTATTAAAATTATTGGAGTCCCTATTGGAACTAAATGACAAAATATATGATTTGTATTATTAATAAATCCAAATAAAATAAAAGTCAATCAAAGAGGAAGAGCTAAACTAAGAGAAAATACTAGATGTCTTGATCTAGTGAAAATATATGGAAACAATCCAAGAAAGTTATTGAATAGAATAAAAATAAATAAAGAACAAAATAATAATGATCTACCAAAAGATCCTGAACTTATTAATAAATTTAATTCAAAACTTATTGTATTTAAAACTTTATTTATAAAAATTACATAACGACTGGGAATATATCATAACCCTATAGGCATGAATAATAATAAAATTAAAGAACTTAATCAATTTAATGAAAATAACCCTGTTGATGGATCAAAAGTTGAAAATAGATTTGTTATCATAATCAATTATATAAATTATTAAAATTATTAATCAAATTTATCTTTGGAATTTTCATAAAATAAAAATAAATAAAAGTTATAATTAAAGTAACAATTAATAAAAAAAAGAAAAACATAAGACATCAATTTATTGGAGATATTTGTGGGATAGAAAAATACCATTCTTAGTTTCTTGAATCTGACAGATTGATGTTTTTATAATAAACTAACTTTTCATCATTAAAAGTAGTCGTTAGTTACTATAAATTGGTTTAAGAGACCATCACTTACTTTCAGTCACTTAATGAATAACTTATTAATCAATTAATAAAACAATTTATATCAACTCTTTCAATAACAATAGGTATAAATCTATGATTTGCTCCACAAATTTCAGAACATTGACCAAATGATATACCAGGTCGATTGATAAATATTCTCGCTTGGTTTAATCGACCAGGCACGGCATCCACTTTAATTCTCATAGATGGTATAGCTCATGAATGAATAACATCAAATGATGAAATCAATAATCGAATTTGAGTACTAAAAGGTAAAATCGTTCGATTATCTACTTCTAATAAACGGAATTCTCTAATTAATATATCATTTTGAGATTTTATATAAGAATCAAATTCAATATTTAAAAAATCTGAATATTCATATGATCAATATCATTGATGACCAATAATTTTTAAAGTTATTAAAGGTTTATTAATTTCATCCAATAAATATAATAATCGTAAAGATGGGAATGCAATAAAAATTAATGTTAAGGCAGGCAAAAGTGTTCAAAAAAATTCAATTAATTGTCCTTCTAATAAAAGTCGATTAATAATATTATTAAATATGATAACTGTTATTATATAAGTAACAATTGAAGTGATAATAATTAAAATAGTTAAAGTATGATCATGAAAAAATATTAACTGTTCTATTAATGGTGATATAGCGTCCTGCATATTAATATAAGATCAATTAGAAATTTCTAACAAAAGTTATTTATATATGAATCTTAAATTCATCGCACTTCATCTGCCATATTAGAATTGAACTAATAATGGAATCTCACTATATGAGTGCTCAGACGGAGGAAGTTTATGTAACCATTCAATAGAAGAATTTATATTAATTGAATATAAAATCAATCGATGTGAAATAAATCTTTCTCAAATAATAAACAATAAAAATAAAATTCCAATAAATGAAATTCTTCTTCCAATAGAAGATACAATGTTTCATGATATAAATGCATCAGGATAATCTGAATACCGACGTGGTATACCTCTCAATCCTAAAAAATGTTGAGGAAAAAAGGTTAAATTTACCCCTATAAACATAATCAAAAAATGAATTTTTAATCAATTAGAATTTAAAGATAATCCAGTAAATAAAGGATATCAATGAATAAATCTTCCTAAAATTGCAAATACTGCACCTATTGATAACACATAATGAAAATGAGCTACAACATAATATGTATCATGTAATACAATATCAATTGATGAATTAGCCAAAATCACCCCAGTCAACCCACCAATAGTAAAAAGAAAAACAAAACCTACTGCTCATAAAATTGAAGGTCTTATCTTGATTTTAACTCCTCTCAAAGTTGCTAATCATCTAAAAACTTTAATTCCAGTTGGAACAGCAATAATTATTGTAGCAGAAGTAAAATAAGCCCGTGTATCAACATCCATACCAACTGTAAATATATGATGTGCTCAAACAACAAATCCTAAAATACCAATTGATATTATAGCATAAATTATTCCTAGTGATCCAAAAGATTCAATTTTTCCTCTCTCTTGAGTGATAATGTGAGAAATTAGTCCAAATCCAGGCAAAATTAAAATATATACTTCAGGATGTCCAAAATTTCACGTTACGGTTTTTTTTTTTTTTTTTTTTTTTTTTTTTTTTTTTTTTTTTTTTTTTTTTTTTAACGCACAACTGGGGACTTGGAGTATGAATGGTGTCAGTGTGTGTAATTTCTTTCACATAGTTATTGGTTAGAGTTATATATCTTGCTTCTTCTCCATAACACAATATACTTTCATACTTTCTTATTGACTACTTTTTTTTTTACATACTATTTGCACTTAATATTTACAAAATAAAACACAAAACTCTTTCTTATCTCTATCACTTAAATCTACTACCGGTTTTTTCTTTTTGGTTGTCTTACTCTTTCTCGGTAGAGTAATTTTCTAAATCTTTGCTATTTAGAATTCAGTCTAATTTTCATCTAGTACTAGTTTTCATCTAGTAAATGAGTACTAGTTTTCATCTAGATAATGAGTACTCATTAACGTATTCTTCGCAGAACTGGATCTCAGGTTGGTCAGGCCTCATTTCCAAACTCTACGTTTAACATTTTCCACGGTTTCAGAAGTATAATATACTTCACTACCTAGTATTCCCTTTTCTATTTTGGGTTATACTATTCCGTCTCTTCTTCTTATACAATTTTAGCTGCGAAATATGCGTTCTCCGCACATATTTTCGAGTCGCAGGTTCGTACAGGGCTACTGTAACTGGAGTTAGGTACTTCTGGATTTGGTAAGGGCCACACCATCGGTATGATAGTTTAGAGGTGGTCTTATCAATTGCACTACTAGTGGGGTGAGTCTTATACATTACTAAGTCACCTACTTGGTACCTAATTGAATTGTTATGAATACCTTTCTCGTGGTATTTTCTGGATTTCTCTAAGTTTGCTCTTAAATTAGAGCGGGCTTTATTCCATATTTGCTTTATCTGCTTATCCGTTATTTGCGGAGGCAGCAGATCGTGTATATTCCATCTTGTGGACAAAGGGTGGTTTGGTCGGTATTTGTACAGTAACTCAAAAGGGGTCGACTTGTGACCTTCGTGATAAGCTGAATTAAAGCGTATTGAATCCAGGATATGTTTTGGTCCCACGACGTCTGATCGTTCGCATGATAGGCGATTAACGCAGATTTGAGGTTTCGTAGATACCTTTCAGCAATATTGCCTTGCGGTCGATACTCCGTAGTAGTTATATGGTCTATTCCTAACTTGAAACACATATTCCTAAATTCTTTCGCTTTAAACTGTGGTCCATTATCTGATACTAAACGTACAGGTGTACCGTAGTCTTTAAATAATCTTTCCTGTAATATTTTTACAGTCGTCGACGCTAATGCTCGTCGCATGGGATACATCCAAACAAATTTGGTGAAAGAATCTACACAGATGAGTAACATTGTATTACCTGATTTGGATCGTGGATATGGACCTGAAAAGTCTGGATAAAGTTTAGAAAAAGGGGTCTTAGGGATTTCTGAAATCAGTTGGCTTACTTGATTATTTCTGGCTGGTTTACTGAGGGCACATAATGTACATTTCTTTACGAAACTGGCTATTTCGCTGTTCATATTGTTCCAATGATATTCCTTTCGAACACGATGTATTGTCTTATTGTTTCCCATATGGGCTCCTATGGTAGATGAATGGAAGTATTCCATCAGCATGGGCTTAATTACATCAGGGGCTATTATTCTTAGTTCCTTTCCGCTTCTTATTTTGTGACATAGTACATTTTTACTCAATATGTATTTCTCGGATTTAATACCTTGCGTAAGTTGTTCTATAATAGGCTTCAATAAGGGGTCTTGTTGTTGATACAGAGCAATGTTTGTAAAGGCAAGGGGGAACTCAGTAATTACGGCGTTAGCAAGTGCTATTTCCGGATTCTCCTTGCTTTCGGGAGTTTTAGTGGGCGACTGGAACATACGGGACAGGGTATCAGCGACTACGTTTTGGGTACCTTTTATATGCTGCACTCTAAATTTGTAGCAGTTTAACTTCAATATCCATCTTCCAATACGTCCTAACTGTTTAGGGTGATTCAATAACCAAGATAACGCTTGATTGTCAGTTTCCAAAAGGAATTCTTTATGTTCTAGGAAGGGTTTAAACTTCTCGAATGCAAAAACAATTGCTAAACATTCCAATTCATATGCGGAATACTTTCTTTCTTGATCGCTCAGTGTTCGCGATGCATAACTAATAGGTAGTCTACAGTTTTCTATCTCTTGATATATCACTGCACCTAACGCTACACTGGAACTGTCGGTCTGCACTACGAAAGGTTTCGTGAAATCCGCTAGTTGCAAAACTGGGGGAGATATAATACTTTCTTTAAGTTGCTCAAACGCGTTTTGATGTAGTGAGCTCCATTCAAACTTCGTTCCCTTCTTTCGTAATGAATTTAGGGGTGCTGATATTTCGGCTAGATGGGGAATATATTTGTGGAAATAGTTTACCATTCCCAAAAATCGGGCTATACCTTTTGCATCTCGTGGGGGTGAAAATTCTCTAATAGCGCGGGTTCGTTCGGGGTCAATGCTTACCTTTCTATTCGCTTTCAAGATGTGACCTAAGAATGAAAACTGTGGCACGGCAAAACTTACCTTCTTTGGGTTAACAGTTAATCCTGCTCTTAGTAACCGAGATAATACTTCGCGTAGGTGTTTGAGATGTAGTTCCATAGATTCGCTGTATATAACGATGTCGTCCAAATAGTGATACACATATTTAAATTTAATATCGTGAAATATCCTTTCTAATAGTCTACTACATACGGAACTTCCTTGAGATATTCCAAAGGGTACTCTAGTAAATTGGTACAAGTTAAAAGAACTGCAAACGCGGTTAGACGTTTTGATTCTTCAGAAAGGGGTATTTGGTGAAAAGCTTGATTCAGATCCATAACCGTAAGGATCATAGCTTTAGTGAAGTAATGGAAAGCACTATGGATGTCTGGAAGAGGGATAGATTCAAATTTTATTCTTTTGTTTAATTACCTGTAGTCCACAACTAGTCTGTGTTTATCGTGACCTTTTGGTACTAAAAAGGAGGGTCAAGAATATGGGGACGTAGAGGGTTCAATGACTCCTTGCTCCAACAACTTGTTGATATGGTTTCTCATCACTTCCATCTTGGGAGGCGACAACTTGTACGGAGGTAGGCGTATTACTTTCTGATCGCTCAGATTAATTTTATACTCTATTAGTTTAGTGAGTCCTAGTTTTGGTGTAAGAACTGAGGAAAATTCTTTTATTAATTTCAGTATTCGCACTCTATCTCTACTTTCTAGATGAGATAAATCTGACTCTTGGTGTATTACGTGTGCAGTAGATGAACAATATTTTTTCTTATTATTACTATCAAATCTATATTTCCGTGTACGGTCAAATCGGAAATAATATTTTTGCTCATAGATGTCAAGAATCATTCCCGTTTTACTAATAAAGTCTGCTCCTAATATTAAATCGGGTCCTAATTCCTTACATACTAACATTGTAAACATCCAGGTTAGGTTCTTGAGTTTAACCTTAACGGTAATGCTCAGGTTTATGATTATATTACGTTTATCGGCGGTAGCACACTTTATATTCACCGGTTGACTCCGTTTTACTAGATGGTGTTTCGCTAATTTGTCCGCTAATTCTTGGCTGATTAAAGTTCTACTAGATCCCGAATCAATTAAGGCGATGGTGGAGGTAACGCCTAAGTCAACTCGTATTAATGGTAATAGATTTTTAGTCCAGTTACATTTATTAATCGCGTTACATTTTTCACGAAATTCTCTCACATAGGGATCTATTTCTCTCGAACTTCTTTTCCTTCCACGTTGGTTACAAAATATTTTATTATTATTTTTTTTTTATTATAAGTTTCTTTGCGTTCACCAGATTTCGAGTAGCTGCGGAAGACACAGGATTCGGGTCTCCCTGCCTTACATGTTTTTTGGAGTTGCGTGATTCCGTTCCAATGGCTTACTCTTGCAGTCTTTTCTTATGTGCCCATATTTGCCGCAATTATAACAGATGGGTTTACTGCGAGGTGGGTACTTTGTTTCCGCTTTATATGGTGTTACACTTAACTTACCAGATTTGCGCTCATTGTGAGGTCTACTGAAAACTTGCCTTTCATGCGAGGTTGTTACATCAGGCTCTAGTGCTCGCAATTCATTTCTATGAGTTCCAGCGGTTTTCATTGCTTGTCTATTTTGATCGGAGTACCATACATTTGACGAATGGATACTGCACTGTTCTAGATCAGCAATTGTGTTGGGTCTATTTATCAACGATAAACGAGATCTTTCTTCAGGTGACAGTCCTATTAAAATGGTGTCGACCATTTGTGTCTCATTCCAGTCTACACGTAGTAGTCGAGATGACTCCCTGATATCAGAGATGTAATGAGCTAATCTCTCCTGATTTCCTTGTACTCGGAGTACAGTCTTTCTTTTAATTTCTTCGTAAATACCGGTTGGGATAAAGTACTTTACTATCGAGCTATGTAGCTCTTCTACTGGAAATGTAGAGGTTAGAGCTTCTATGACACGATTCTTTAACGGGGGTTTACATTTCGGTAGCAGAACTTGCAAAATTTGCCAGTCATTCAGCTGCTGTAGATCTTTTATCTGCAGGAGATAGCTAATGAAAGTTAGTAGTTTGGAGACATTTAATCCATCTGTGTAAGGGATTTCAGTTAAGATTTTCTCCACAGGATGAGTCATTTTACCGTATAGGTCCGCGTTATGGTTCATGGTTGGCATTCCTTTAGGAGAACGATTTGATTCATTCGGGGTGGTCAATTCATGATTTCCGGGACGAAACTGAAAACGCTCGTGAGGAGGGGCATTTAAATCTCTATCAGTATTTTGCTCTTGGTTCGCTTGTATTTGCGATACGGCGGGTGAGTTCCGATCAGTGTTAGGCGGAGGTAGATCAGTAGTAGGTGATTGTACTGGGGAGATGTGTAATTTCTTTAAGGACTTCTCTATTTCGTCCATCCTGAATGAGTCGGATCTTCTTCTTAAGTCATTAATAATTGTGGGTAAGCGGCGTAGAGCTTCGTCAGCTAGGTTTTGTACTTCAAGAGGTATTTCCGTGAGATTAGGCCAGATCAACAAATTTTTCATTCGCCGGGTTAAATGCTCTATTCTCTGGGTAGTCCGCAAAATTATCGCCGGGGATTTCTCGTCTTGGAGGGTTTGAGACAATAAGGTAAGCTCACTATACTTGGCATTACAAATTTCTCTCTCGCTCTCATATTCGAGTTCGCTTAGGTTGTTTAATTGCACGGGTGTATCAAATCCACATTCGCGAATTGACCTACGTAATTCCGCGACTGTTACATTCGCATGGGGTAGTCCACGCAAAAGAGCTTTGTAAGACAGCTCGTCTTTTAATAACAAATCCGGATTGAATTGGGCCATTTTTATCTTAGTTCTAACACATTAAAACGTACTTAAAACTAATTCTACAACACTACACATATATTACACATATATAAGATAAATTCTTGAGTAAATAATTTGCATAATTCAGAACAATTTCTCTTCTAAGGGAGAGACAGAAATTCCACACACATATTTTTCAAAGTTAAATAGCCGATCAGCTGTTTTCTGGAATGTAGGTCACCCTCTTTATTTAGTAAACAAAGTGTGACGATTTAAATTGTACCAATAATCAAGAAAATAAAAAATTTAAAAAAAAAATTAAGGTTGCGAGCTCTTAAGCCATTTAAATCTCACTGTATTAATATAAAATACCTGTATGTACTCAGTATGAGAGGAAGCAGTAATTAATTAGTTATAAGATACTCTAATAAAAAGATAAATTGTAAAGAGTTATTAATATCGTATTTAACCCTTTGCTTGTAAGCAGGCGCTGTCCTGTTGATTCCAGACTCGACATGCTTTCCGAGTCTTGTGTGAGTAAGAATAAGATAAAAAAATTAATGTTAATAATAAAAAAATCTGAAGACATAAATAGTCGCTAAAACAACTGATTTAAATTATGTATAGTTGTTTAGGGATAGTTTGTATAAATAAAAATGTTAACTTAAATATAGTTAGGAACTATATTCTCGCGCGGAAATTGCCCCACTAACTTTTGCCCAGTACCAGGCGAAGGGAGCAGAATTTCTCTCTCTTGCAATGGTGACTTCGTACAGTATAGACGTAGGAGCTGTGCGCTTAAAATATGTTAACGATATTTTGCTTCACCTTAAGATGGTGTACCAGATGTAGCTGTTTAAAGCATCTGGATGTGTTAATTAATATAGTCATGTAAATAGACAAGAAATTTGAGTGTAACACAAGATGACATCGTGCTTGAACAAATAACAACAATTCCAAAGTCATACCCGGACATGTGAATCATCAGAAGCCACAAATTCTACTGCACGTGACAGAAGATGCAGATCGGGACTTCCGATAATCTACAAGATCATCTGAGATATCTACTCTGCATATTGTTCAACCTGCGAACTTTTGGAGCCCTTTACAGAGGAAGGCCAGAGCGAGATGACGACGTAGCTGTTCCTGTTTCCCAAGACGGATACACCAGGACGAGTCTTCAGTATACCAATTAAAAGGTGACTCGATAGCCTGTCTATCGAGGGTTACTAATATTTGTTACACAACACTTCTTGAAAGAGACTTTTCAGAAACTATTAACTTTGTAAAGACTTATAAATTAAATATAAGAATTTCATGTAACTATTCTAACTTCATACGTTGTAACAGTTTATATGATGATGTAGAGCATTATAATTCAAGCTATAATACCATTCTTCCAATGGTTGAGTAAAAGAAAGTCTTGCAAGCTAATATCATGAAATGAGTATAATTAAAAGTTTTAATTGCAGAAATACAGAAAGTTGACCCGGATCCGAGGTGTAGCTATGTAAAATCAAGTTGATCTCAAAGTTAAAGAAACCTTTCAAATAACTTAATAATTGAATTAGTAAAGTCATGGGATCTGTCAGTATATATTTTCTTTTAAATGTTAAATAAAGAAAAGTCTTCGTGTTACACACATATGATGAGTGCTTAAATCAATTGTATACCTTCCCATTGTTTCCTTACACAGTTAGTAAGTAATTTGTTATATCAATTATTGGTGATCAATTCTGTTACAACGTAGGCAGCCCATCTAATTAACGGAGTTTAATTACGAGGGGTTCCCTGGATTTGTAACGCGGCGAAAAGACGTTACAAAACTGCGCCACTGCTTACTTGTAAAAAAAAAAATAAAAGGGTAATTGTTTACAGAGTGTCACAAAAGTGCGCCACTATGCTAAATTTTATAAAGGTGTTTTAAGCAAACAAAATTGCGTCATTCAAAAATAAAGGAAACAAAGGAAAGAGTTTTAATTGTGTATATAGTGTCACAAACAAAATTGCATTCACTATGCGTGGATACATTGTAAGATCAATAACTAAATATATAATATTGATATATGCACTCAGAAAGTTACTTTAACAAATGTAATGTTCAAAACATATTTAATAGTGTATTAAGTTACGTAGATGGTAGTAGGTATAAGTAAAATATCCTTAGCGTCATATAATGCATGTAGCTTTTGCATTCTATAGGCCAGTAGGAACCTGCATAATTCGATGTAAGTACTTGCACACATGAGTTGTGACCAAGCATAACAATTTTGGTCAACCGAACAATCTGTAACAGGTTTGTTTACGACAATCTATGACCTGTTGTTTCCTGAATCATTCTGCACAGTGTATGTCCAACTATCTAGCTTACATACACTAGTATGTGTTATAAAAAAAAATTTTTGATGAAAAATAACTTTGTTAATAATAATAAAGTAAGTAAGTAGAAGTTCGTGATTTAAAACTTGTGAACAAAATAAGTAATTATTTAATTGAGAAAAGTTTATGAATGAACGGAGCCAAAGTGTTGTCTAAGCGGAATAATAATAATAGAATCAAGCGTCTGTGCTCCCCTTCTCTTGTTTAGAGTACGTATACAGTAGTTATGTTATTCAGTCGAATTGTGGAGAACAATAAGAGTAGAACCCCCTCTCTCTCTGACACGCTCACCCTCCTTTGTTAACTAAATATGTAGGCCACCCTCTGACCTACATTCCAGTAAACAGCTGATCGGCTATTTAACCTTGAAAGATATGTGTGTGTGATTTCTGTCTCTCCCTTAGAAGAGAAATTGTTCTTTTCTAATTTGTGTAAATTTATTACTTATGAATTTATTATATGTATATGTAATATATGTGTAATATACTAGTATTAATTAAGTACGTGCTAATGTGTTAGAACAAAATGGCCCAATTTAACCCGGATTTGTTACTAAAAGACGAGCTGTCTTACGAAGCCCTTTTGCGTGGACTACCCCATGCTGATGTAACAGTCGCGGAATTACGAAGTTCAATTCGCGAATGTGGATTTGATGCGCCCGTGCAATTAAACAATCTAAGCCAACTCGATTATGAAAGCGAGAAAGAAATTTGTAATGCCAAGTATAGTGAACTATACTTATTGTCCCAAACACTCCAAGACGAGAAATCTCCGGCAAAAATTTTGCGGACTACCCAGAGAATAGAGCATTTAACCAGGCGAATAAAAAATTTGTCGATCTGGCCGAATCTCACAGAAATACCCGTTGATGTACAAAAGCTAGCAGACGAAGCTCTACGCCGCTTACCTTCAATTATCAATGATTTAAGACGAAAATCCGACTCATTCAGGATGGACGAAATAGAGAAATCATTAATGAAATTACACATCTCCCCAGTACAATCCCCCACCACTGGTTTACCTCCGCCTAACTCGGATCGGAACTCACCTATCGTATCGCAAGTGCAAGCGAACCCAGAACAAAATACTGATACAGATGTAAATGTCCCTCCTCCCGAGCATTTTCAGTTTCGTCCCGGAAATAATGAATTGACCAACACCCCCAATGAATCTAATCACCCTCATCGAGGAATTACCCCTATGAACTATAACGCAGATCTATACGGAAAAATGACTCTCCCTGTGGAGAAGATTTTATCCGAAATCCCTTATACAGATGGCTTAAATGTTTCCAAATTACTAACATTTATTAGTTATCTTCTTCAGATAAAGGATCTACAGCAGCTGAATGACTGGCAAATTTTACAAGTTCTGTTACCCAAGTGTAAACCCCCGTTAAAAAATCGTGTGCTAGAAGCCCTAACCTCTACTTTCCCAGTAGAAGAGCTACATAGCTCTTTAATAAAATACTTTATTCCCACCGGCATCTATGAAGAAATAAAAAGGAAGACAGTACTCCGAGTACAAGGACATCAGGAGAGATTAGCTCACTACATCTCCGATATTAGGGAGTCCTCTCGACTACTACGTGTAAGCTGGAATGAAACACAACTGGTGGACACCATTTTAATAGGAGTGTCACCCGAAGAAAGATCTCGACTATCATTGATGAATAGACCCAATACTATTGCTGATCTAGAACAGTGCAGTATCCATTCTTCAAATGTATGGTACTCAGATCAAAATAGAGAAGCAATGAAAACCTCTGGAACTAATAGACATCAATTGCGAGCACTACTGCCTGATGTAACAACCTCGTATGAAAGACAAGTTTCTAGTAGACCTCACCATGTGCGCAAAGCTGGTAAGTTAACTGTAAACCCAGATAAAGCGGAAACCAAGTACCCACCTCGCAGAAAACCCACCTGTTATAATTGTGGCAAAATGGGGCACATAAGAAGAGAGTGCAAAAGTAAGCCATTGGAACGGAATAACCCCAATTCAAAAAACATGTAAGGCAGGGAGACCCGAAAACCTGTGTCTTCCGCAGCTACTCGAAACTGGGTAAACTAAAAGAAACCAGTAATAATAATAAGAATGAATTATTCTGTAACCAAGTGAAAAACAAAAAAGGTGCGAAAGATATCGACCCCTATGTGCGAGAATTTCGTGAAAAGTGTAATGCGATTAATAGATGTAAATGGAAAAAAAATCTACTACCCTTAATACGAGTCGACTTAGGCGTTACATCCCCCATCGCCTTAATTGATTCGGGATCTAGTAGAAGTTTAATCAGCCAAGAATTAGCGGACATGTTAGCTAAACATCATCTAGTAAAACGGAACCAACCTGTGAATATAAAGTGTGCTACCGCTGATAAACGTAAAATAAATATAAACCTGAGCATTACCGTTAAGGTTAAAATAAAAAACCTAAGTTGGATATTTACAATGTTAGTATGTAAAGAATTAGGACCTGATTTAATATTAGGTGCAGATTTTATTAGTAAGACAGGAATGATTCTTGACATCTACGAGCGAGAATTTTATTTCAGATTTGACCGTGCAAGAAAACATAAATTTGATAGTAATGAAGATAAACGTTGTTCATCTACTGCCCATGTAATACACCAAGATTCAGATTTATCTCACCTAGAACGAAGAGATAGAGTCAAAATAGTAAAACTAATAAAAGAATTTTCCTCGGTTCTTACACCAAAACTAGGACTTACGGACCTAATAGAGTATAAAATTAATCTGAGTGATCAGAAAGTAATACGACTACCCCCGTACAAGTTGTCGCCCCCCAAGATGGAAGTCATGCGAAACCATATCAATAAGTTATTGGATCAAGGAGTCATAGAACCCTCTACGTCCCCATATTCTTCACCCTCCTTTTTAGTACCGAAAGGACCAGATAAACACCGACTAGTTGTAGACTACAGGCAATTAAATAAAAGAATAGAATTTGAATCAATCCCTCTTCCAGACATCCATAGTGCGTTTCATTATTTTACTAAAGCAATGGTTTTTACGGTAATGGATCTAAATCAAGCTTTTCACCAAATACCTCTTTCAGAAGAATCCAAACGTCTAACCGCGTTTGCAGTTCCTTTTAACTTGTACCAATTTACTAGGGTACCCTTTGGAATATCTCAAGGAAGTTCCGTATGTAGTAGACTATTGGAGAAGATATTTCACGACATTAAATTTAAATATGTGTACCACTATTTGGACGACATCGTAATATACAGTGAATCAATGGAACAACATCTCAGACATTTGCGTGAAGTGTTATCTCGTTTACTAAGAGCAGGATTAACGGTGAACCCAAATAAGGTAAGTTTTGCTGTCCCTCAGTTTTCTTTCTTAGGACACATAGTGAAAGCGAATGGAAAGGTAAGCATTGACCCCGAACGTACCCGTGCTATTAGAGAATTTGCACCTCCACGAGATGCAAAAGGTATAGCCCGATTTTTAGGTATGGTGAATTATTTCCACAAATATATTCCCCATTTTGCCGAAATAGCAGCACCCCTAAACTCCTTACGAAAGAAGGGAACAAAGTTCGAATGGAGCTCAATACATCAAAACGCGTTTGAGCAACTTAAAGAAAGCATTATATCTCCCCCAGTTTTGCAATTAGCTGATTTCACAAAACCATTCGTCGTGCAAACCGACAGTTCCAGTGTAGCGTTAGGTGCAGTGATATACCAAGAGATAGATAACTGTAGACTACCAATTAGTTATGCATCACGAACACTGAGCGATCAAGAAAGAAAGTATTCTGCATATGAATTGGAATGTTTAGCAATTGTTTTTGCATTCGAAAAGTTTAAACCCTTCCTAGATCATAAAGAATTTCTTTTAGAAACCGACAATCAGGCGTTATCATGGTTATTGAATCACCCTAAACAATTAGGACGAATTGGCAGATGGATATTGAAATTAAACTGCTACAAATTCAGAGTGCAGCATATTAAAGGTACTCAAAATGTAGTCGCCGATACCCTGTCCCGTATGTTCCAGTCACCCACTAAAACTTCCGAAAACATAGTGAAGCCGGAAATAGCAAGTGCGAACGCTGTAATTACTGAATTCCCTCTTGCCTTTACAAACATTGCCCTGTATCAACAACAAGACCCCTTACTGAAGCCTATTATAGAACAACTTACCCAAGGTATTAAATCCGAGAAGTACTTATTGAGTAAGAATGTACTGTGTCTCAAAATAAGAGACGGAAAGGAATTAAGAATAATAGCCCCGGATGTAATTAAGCCCATGCTAATGGAATACTTCCATTCATCTACCATAGAAGCCCATATGGGAATCAATAAGACGATACATCGTATTCGAAAGGAATATCATTGGAACAATATGAACTGCGAAATAGCTACCTTCGTAAAGAAATGTTCATTATGCGCCCTTAGCAAACCCGCCAGAAATACTCAAGTAAGCCAATTGATATCAGAAATCCCAAAGACCCCTTTTTCGAAACTTTATCTAGATTTCTCAGGTCCGTATCCACGATCCAAATCAGGAAATACCATGTTACTGATATGTGTAGATTCGTTCACCAAATTTGTTTGGATGTATCCCATGCGACGAGCATTAGCGTCGACAACAGTTAAAATACTACAGGAAAGATTATTTAAAGATTACGGTACTCCAGTACGTATAGTATCTGATAACGGCCCGCAGTTTAAAGCAAAAGAATTTAGGAATATGTGTTTCAAGTTAGGGATAGACCATATAACCACTACAGAGTATCGACCGCAAGGCAATATTGTTGAAAGGTATCTACAAAACCTCAAATCTGCGCTAATAGCCTATCATGCAAACGATCACACGTCGTGGGACCAAAATCTATCCTGGATTCAATACGCCTTTAATTCAGCTTACCACGAAGGTCACAAGTCGACCCCGTTCGAGTTACTATACAACTATCGACCAAACCACCCTTTGTCCACAAGATGGAATATACACGATCTGCTGCCTCCGCAAATAACGGATAAGCAGATAAAGCGAATATGGAACAAAGCCCGCTATAACTTGAGAGCAAGCTTGGAAAAATCCAGAAGATACCACGAGAAAGGTAATCATAGCAACTCAGTCAGGTACCAAGTAGGTGACTTAGTAATGTACAAGACTCACCCCATTAGTAGTGCGATTGATAAGACCACCTCGAAACTATCATTCAGATGGTGTGGCCCTTACCAAATCCAAAAGTACCTAACTCCAGTTACAGTAGCCCTGTGCGAACCTGCAACTCAGAAATATGTGCGGAGAACGCATATTTCGCAACTAAAGTTGTATAAGAAGAAGTGACGGTATAGTATAACCCAAAAAGAAAAGGAATACTAGGCAGTAAAGAAAATTATATTTCTGAATCCACGTAAGAAATGTAAAACGTAGAGTTTGGAAACGAGGCCTGATCAACCTGAGTTCCAGTTCTGCGAAGCATGCATTAATGAATAATCATTAACTAGATGGGTACTAACACTCATTAACTACATGAGTTATATAGGACTCACAGAAGAAAAGATAGAATTCTAAATAGTAAAGATTTAGAAAGTTACTCTATAGAAGAGAGAGTAAGACAAACCAAAAAAAACCGGTAGTAAAATTAAGTGATAGAGATAAGAAAGAGTTTTGTGTTTTAATTGTGTAAATATTTAGTGTAAATAGTATGTAAAAAAAAAGGTAGTTCATAAGAATATAAAGTGTACTGTGTTGTAACTATAGGTAATAACTATGTGGACAACGTTGTAAAGTGTACGACAACTATGTGAAAGAAATTACACACACTAACCCCATTCAATATCCCAGTGCCCAATTTTGAGTTAGACTCAAAAAACCAAAAACCGTAGCGTGCAATTTAAGCGGTGGGGTCTGTGACGATTTAAATTGTACCAATAATCAAGAAAATAAAAAATTAAAAAAAAAAATTAAGGTTGCGAGCTCTTAAGCCATTTAAATCTCACTGTATTAATATAAAATACCTGTATGTACTCAGTATGAGAGGAAGCAGTAATTAATTAGTTATAAGATACTCTAATAAAAAGATAAATTGTAAAGAGTTATTAATATCGTATTTAACCCTTTGCTTGTAAGCAGGCGCTGTCCTGTTGATTCCAGACTCGACATGCTTTCCGAGTCTTGTGTGAGTAAGAATAAGATAAAAAAATTAATGTTAATAATAAAAAAATCTGAAGACATATATAGTCGCTAAAACAACTGATTTAAATTATGTATAGTTGTTTAGGGATAGTTTGTATAAATAAAAATGTTAACTTAAATATAGTTAGGAACTATATTCTCGCGCGGAAATTGCCCCACTAACTTTTGCCCAGTACCAGGCGAAGGGAGCAGAATTTCTCTCTCTTGCAATGGTGACTTCGTACAGTATAGACGTAGGAGCTGTGCGCTTAAAATATGTTAACGATATTTTGCTTCACCTTAAGATGGTGTACCAGATGTAGCTGTTTAAAGCATCTGGATGTGTTAATTAATATAGTCATGTAAATAGACAAGAAATTTGAGTGTAACACAAGATGACATCGTGCTTGAACAAATAACAACAATTCCAAAGTCATACCCGGACATGTGAATCATCAGAAGCCACAAATTCTACTGCACGTGACAGAAGATGCAGATCGGGACTTCCGATAATCTACAAGATCATCTGAGATATCTACTCTGCATATTGTTCAACCTGCGAACTTTTGGAGCCCTTTACAGAGGAAGGCCAGAGCGAGATGACGACGTAGCTGTTCCTGTTTCCCAAGACGGATACACCAGGACGAGTCTTCAGTATACCAATTAAAAGGTGACTCGATAGCCTGTCTATCGAGGGTTACTAATATTTGTTACACAACACTTCTTGAAAGAGACTTTTCAGAAACTATTAACTTTGTAAAGACTTATAAATTAAATATAAGAATTTCATGTAACTATTCTAACTTCATACGTTGTAACAGTTTATATGATGATGTAGAGCATTATAATTCAAGCTATAATACCATTCTTCCAATGGTTGAGTAAAAGAAAGTCTTGCAAGCTAATATCATGAAATGAGTATAATTAAAAGTTTTAATTGCAGAAATACAGAAAGTTGACCCGGATCCGAGGTGTAGCTATGTAAAATCAAGTTGATCTCAAAGTTAAAGAAACCTTTCAAATAACTTAATAATTGAATTAGTAAAGTCATGGGATCTGTCAGTATATATTTTCTTTTAAATGTTAAATAAAGAAAAGTCTTCGTGTTACACACATATGATGAGTGCTTAAATCAATTGTATACCTTCCCATTGTTTCCTTACACAGTTAGTAAGTAATTTGTTATATCAATTATTGGTGATCAATTCTGTTACAACGTAGGCAGCCCATCTAATTAACGGAGTTTAATTACGAGGGGTTCCCTGGATTTGTAACGCGTAAAAAAGCAGTTACAAAAGGTAGGGTCAGTGTGTCCGTGAGAATGCGGGGGGGGGGGGTTTGACGCTCACGTATTGTTCTCTACACAATGCCACCGTTTAACTTCCCTAACAGGTCATAACTGGAGGAGACAGCTGGCACGCATAGGGTGAATCTTATTCAACAATGCACACCTCTTCAATTTACACTAGTATTACGCTTTATAACAGTTTGACTTTATTCATTCATGTACTTTCCCCAATTTAAATTAATTATTTATTTTGGTCACAATTTCAAGTTACGAAATTCTTTCCACGTAATTAACTGGGTCTACTTTACACAGGAGCATTATTATTAACAAAGTTTTTTTTTACCGTGACAACAGACATACACTAACATACACTATGCAGATTGAATAATTATAATGCAGGATTATTCAAGAAACAACAGGTCTTGGATTGTAATAATACAAACCTGTTAAAGACTGATCAGTCGACCAAACATTACAATTCATGTATGCAAGTAGGTACATGCATATATCTTCCTACAATGGTATTTCAATTTATACAGACTATCTTTTACGTATGTCAAAACAAATTCATTTTTTTGAAAGTTAAAGTTCCATTAATTACATTCTCTGAGTGCATAGCTCAATAACTGAATGCCGTGAGTTATTTAATTTACTAATAAATTAAGTTAGCAGAGTGGCGCAATTTTGTAACGTATTGCCGCGTTACAAATCCAGGGAACCCATCTTAACTGACCTCTGCCAATTACATGGGCTGCCTACGTTGTAACGAACTGTATTCAAATCAAATTAATTGAATAAATTACTCATTATCACTGTAAGGAAACAAGGGAAGGTATTTTACTGATTTATGCACTCATTTTCATGTGTAACAAGACGACTTCTCTTTATTTAGTAACAGTTACTGACAGATCCCATGACATCATTATTTAAACTAAAATGTTTAAATGCTTTTCATAAAACTATGGGATCAAATTGATTATATATTCTTATACCTCGGATCCGGGTTTACTTTCTGTATATTTATAGTAAAGACTTCTAATTATTTTCAGTTCATTTTAGAAGCTTGCAAGACTTCTTTAACCATTTGAAGAATGGTACTATTACTCGGAACGATAATAAGTTACATTAACATTTAAAGCGTTACAACGTATGATAATTGAATTTTTACAGTAAACTCTTAGATTTTCTCATTATAATGTTTACATGAAATTAATAGTCTTTGAAAAGTCTCTTTTAGAAGTGAGTAGTGTAACAAATATGATTAACTCTCGATAGCAAGGCTATCGAGTCACCTTTACAACTGAACGTAGAAACCTCGTCCTGGGGTGTCCGTCTTGGGAATCCTTGTAGTCGGCGTCATCATCTGGGTCGTGTCTTCGGCAAGGATAGGTCGGTTGTTCACAGAGGAGATTGAAGCTTCTTTGGTGTAAGTATATGTAGATTCTCGGATGTCCTAAGCAACGTCTTAAGCATGGTAAACGTGTCTTTATGAAGTTTCTGCAGATCACATCTTCAGGAGTGATGTTGTAAATGGAGTTACCTCTTGAAGGGAGTCGTCATCTTGATTACCACTAGTTCTGTTTTTGTGTTACATCTTATATCTTCTTCTTACCACATATTTATGTTATTGATACATGACATACGCTTTCCACTTTTTTTCAGTGGTAGTTAATATACTACATTTAAATAAACAAACAAATTAAAAACATTTAGGTAGAGCTTTCGCTCGTACGTCTGTACTGCGTGAAGGCAACATAGCGAGAGAGTTTTTGCTCGCTTCAACTGGTACTTAACAAAAGGAGAGGGGCAACTACTCCGCGAGAATATAGTCCCTATTTTTATTTAAGTTAACATTCTTATTACCAAAAACTATACCTTAATTATACATATATAATTTAACTGAGTTATTTTAACTACTATTTGTGTCTTCAGATTTCTAATTATAACCATTATGATTTTTATATCTTCCTAAATTACAGACGACTCGGTAAACACGTCGAGTCCGGAACTAACAGGTCACCGCATGATGACAAGCAAAGGGTTAATTATGATAATAATAACCTTTTTTACAATTCGCCCTTTTTATTAGTGTTTCTTTGGATCTCTTAATTACTTCTCATTCTCATACTGAGTAAATACAGGGGTTTTAGGTATTATAGTGAGATTTAAAATTACTTAATCGCTCGCAAACTTAATTTTTTTTTTATTTACGATTACAGTTAGAATTTAAATCGTCACAATTGTTGCTCGGAGTGCCGATAGATGTGAAAACCAGACTGATGTTAAAGATTTTAATTTACAAAAAATTTTAATTTTTGATACTACAATTAATTTGAATATCCAAAAAAACCACTGTTATTTCATAGTTTTAAGTTTTCACTTCTGTCGGCAGTCCTCAATGACTGGCTACTTTTAAATTTTGTCTTCTATGGGTAAGGCCATTTTAGGTCTAAGTATATTTATCAATTTATTATTGGTTCTGAATGACATGGTAAAACCAATATTGTTCATCAATGAAGACAAAATTTTTGGCATAACATACGTGTATTTCGCAGATATAAACTTTTTCTGTGTTTCATTAGGTGAACGGGGCTTAAGTTGAATGTTATTATGTTTTTTTAATAATTTATCAATGATGGAGCTACTGTAACCATTGGAAACTGCGATAAATCTTATAGTATTTAGCTCAGCCTGAAAATCATTATTGTCAAGGGGGACTGTCAGCAATCTGTGGATTAAACTATTATATGCTGCCATTTTTTGTGAATATGGGTGGTGGGCGTCTGCATGTACAGTATTGTATGGCTAGTGGCAGTAGGCTTCCTATAAATATTGAATTTTAATGTGTCCATTCGTCTAGTGAGGGTCAGATCTAAAAAGCTGATTGTGTTAAACCACAAAGCTGACTGAGCATGATAACGCAATCAGCTTTTTAGACCTGACCCTCACTAGACGAATGGACATTCAACTTAAGCCCCGTTCACATAATGAAACACAGAAAAAGTTTATATCTGCGAAATACACGTATGTTATGCCAAAAATTTTGTCTTCATTGATGAACAATATTGGTTTGACCATGTCATTCAGAACCAATAATAAGTTGATAAATATACTTAGACCTAAAACCCATAGAAGAAACCATACTTAGACCCTTACCCATAGAAGAAAAAACAGGTATTTATAAACTGGTCTGTAATGATTGCAACAGATTCTATATCGGTCAGACCGGAAGAGGTTTTTATAAACGCTTCCGTGAACACATACCAAAAAAGACATATAATTACAATTATATAAAATCTAATTACACTCGACATCTGACCCTACATAATCACAACTATACAGACTTTAAGTCTAATCTGATGCCATTGCACATATGTAACAAGGGCCGATTTATGAATGCCTTGGAAGAGCTTGAAATTTGTAATGAATACAGTAATGATAGCAGTCGCGAGTTTGTTTTGAATGAACAATTGAACTTTGAATCTAACCGCCTGTATGATACCGACTTGAGACTTCTCAACAATACCCGATCAGTAGCAGACAGTACCTGAACGGGTGCACACCCAACAACAAGTGCACATAATGTGCCAATAATCTGCAATTTTATTTTTGACAAACACGTTTCTTGTGTGATGTGTGTGTTTCAAAGTTTTTAAATTTTAACGTCTGATGATGAGGCATATGCCTTTAATCGCGTAACGTTTAACTTTTGACGTAAACCAAATTGAGAAGTCACACGGCGGACCGAATATAAGGTAATAATTTACTATGAAGGTGTGTTTGTCGTGTTTGCTGATTTGTAGTAGCGACAGTCATCACATTCTATAGGGGGGGGGGGGAGCTTCTTAATTATTATTGCTTAATGGCTACGACAAAGATCACTAAATCCACATTCATTCTACGTTCCCAACCGTTATTTCTGAAGTTCCATTAGTTCAACCGTTAGTTATTAGTTAAGATAAAGAAGTGCCGCTCCCATAAAGAATTACATCATGGTATTTAAAGGATTATAGGCTGTGTATACTTGGTGCTGTAAGTATCTGGGAATTCAACTGATAACGGACTAGCAGCGTTTTGTTAACCATCCTATAACGTCTAGAGTAAAATAAAAAAAATAATCGATTTATCTAATATTTTTATTCCTGAACTTTGGCTCAAGAAATTCAATTCAACATTTATTTGTACTCAAAAGTAATGTGTAAAAAATTAATCGATTATTTATAAATTCCTTCCAGTTAACGAAAATTTTAATTACACATGTTCGACTTAACGAAGTGGAACCGATTAACTGATTAACTCACTGTATAATTGATTTTATAAACTGTAATACGTTGACAATGTCGGTGTGCAGATGGGCGCCTTACAGTTACTGACGAGAAATTATTATTATATAATTACTTAATGATCTAATATTATGTAAATTATGTAATTACTATAAATTAAGTAATTAATTTCGTACTATTAAGTTCGATAAGAAGAACACTGAGTAGAAAAGTTAGAAGAGATATTATTTTGAAATTTTATAAAGTGATGGCAGTGCCATGCGGCCTTTATGACAGTAACACTTAGACACTGAACGGAAAGACCCAAAGCCGGATACAGGCTAGTGAGATGAGATTTTTACGATCAGTACTAGGATTATCACGGAGGGATCGGCTAAGAAATGATGATATAAGGAATATCCTTAGAATATACAACACAGAGGAAAGGATTAACCAATATAAACAGGATTGGACTGGCCATGTTGAAAGGATGGATAAGAATAGGATACCAAAACAAATTTGGTTTAAAATCCGAAAGGACGACGGAATATTGGAAGACTAAAGAAAATATGGGCGGACCAAGGAGTGAGCAACAGATCGTAAAGTCCATAGAAGAAGAAGAAGAAGAAGAAGAAGAAGAAGAAGAAGAAAAGAAGAAGAAGAAGAAGAAGAAGAAGAAGAAGAAGAAGAAGAAGAAGAAGAAGACGAAAAAGAAGAAGAAGAAGAAGAAGAAGAAGAAGAAGAAGAAGAAGAAGAAGAAGAAGAAGAAGATTATTCAGTTCGTTCTATGACTTGTGCTGTCGTGTTCTGTGACATGTAGAATCACAAGATCGACAAGAGTCTAGTTAACTATCCGTTTTTGATGCCAGCGTTCTGGTAAGACTTCAGTGTGTAAACAGCTTCTAGTTGAGTGACCCTACTTAGTAGCAGTAGCGATGATTGTACTCTTTGCAGCACATTATCACCAGTTTGAGTTTGACTTGGATTTCCAGTAAACTTAGAACCACATTTTCATTCATAGGTTGCTCAGGCAACGGTGTAGTATACGTTGTCTGTAGGTTCCAAAGCAAAAAAAAAAAAATTGGTTAATCTTTCTTCGAATTTAATTATCTGAGGCAGTGGTAGTAGAACTGTGTTTTCTCCTTGAAGAAATTGATTCTAATTAAACAATCAAATCTACGAATGCGTAAATCATAAATAGCATGTAACTTATAAAAGTAAAATATACAGGATTTAGAACTCAAGCAGGCTACCATTGGGATCTCTTAAACTGGAATAGGCACGAAGAACAACGTTATATGGGAGACGTTGCGAATTTTCAACCTATTGTTTAAAATTTATGAAATTTTTGTCAGTTTTCCAATATAGCAGCAAATTTTCTTTTCTTTTTTAAAGTAACCTCTACTTTTTATGGTACTTTCAGAAGAACATACAATTTAAAGATATCTTATAGGCATATTGTCTTAAGATTTACTTTAAAAGCTATGGACTACCAAATTTTGAAAATTAATTTTTCAAGTTTCGGTGGATTGCCTTTTGAAGTCGGCTTCTGGCTTTTGTTATTTATTTTCCGTAAAAAATCTATACTACTTCCCAACATGGTAATTTTTAAACAATTGTTTATGTAATAAATCCTTTGATAACATGCAAATAATACTGCAAATTGCTTCTCTTAACTTTAAGAAATCATTACTGAACAACGATAAGTTTTGTATGCTGTATAATTGGATCTAATGTATTTACATCACTTTATTTAATGTTACTTTACGACCTTTCACATTCACTTTTTGCCTCTGGGATAGGGCCGTTTTCAAAAGAAATCATGTACAGTCGAGCACCCGTAATGAAGATATAAAACATTACGAATACACCTTAAGTAGAATCTGTGAGATAACGTATTAAACATAAAAAATGTTTGTTTTTTATTTTGACACAGTTCTTGTTTATTTTTCGAATTAAAACTCGTTTCAGGGAGTCAGAACAAATTTGTAATTAATACTCGTCTGCGTAGAAGCTTCAAAGAAAAACAAAATTGCTTCAGAAAGAGATGACAGAAAGTTTGATAATTTATTTGTATAGCACACTAATTTAGTTACTTGTACTGTCAGTTTCGAGGAGAGGGCCTTTTTGAAACATTAATGCTTGCGTTACGATATTGGTTTAACTGACAACGGGTAAACATCTAACGACTCTATTGTTTACCTTATGAAATAAATGAAATAAGGAAAAGGATACAGGCAGCAAATAGAGCATATGCTTCGTTGACAACTATATTTAAGACAAGGAATATCCACCGTCAAGGAAAAATGGAGGCTAAGGTTCGACTCCGAACTGTGACGCCATAGAAGAAGAAGAAGAAGAAGAAGAAGAAGAAGAAGAACAACAACAACAACAACAACAACAACAACAACAACAACAAAATTTGTCGCTCATAATTCATGATATTATTACGAGTAGCCACAGACTGTGAAGACTTGCCATCCTTTTAGCCAGTGAGACAGTAAACATTTATATAAACGTGTGTGTGTGCGCGCGCGCGCGCGCGATAAATGGCGTCAGAGAATACGACTTGTTATTTCTTTAAAAAGTACGTTGGCCATTCACGATACGCTACAATTGAGTGAGTACAATGTTGTAACTTTACAAATTTTTGTTGTCTTCTCTTTCTAGAACCTAAGTGTCGTTTACAACTCTCGCAGAGTGTAAGCAGTGTGTAAACCTCCTTATAAACACTTTCAGTACATTGCCAGTATAATGTAACGTGTATTAAAACATTAAGTAATAAAATATTAAACACATTTTTGGTTTCCTACTTATTCTTGTGTGTATGAAAATTTATGTTTATACCTATACAAAGAGGCGGCTCAGTAGAGTAGTGGGTATGGCACCTGGCTACTAATCTAGAGGTTCAATTTCCGGGCCCACACCATAAAATCAAGGTGCGTTTTTCAGCCCCCAGGTCGACTCAGCCTGTTGAAAATGAGTACCTGGGATAACATCCTGGGGATAATAATGGGCGGCTGAAGCGTAGTGCTGGCCACACGGTGGCCTTGGCCACACGGTGGCATTCCTTGTATGCCGCACGGCTCACATTAGACAGTCTAACCTACCTACTCCTAAGCTACTTCGGTGGTATACATGGGAACCATTATTATTATTATTATTACCTATACAAAGAATTGAGGAAGCAGCACACAGTGGACAGTAGCATAGGAAAGTACAACTCAGAATTTTTAATTATCTGGTAGAAGACAAGGCAAAGCTAAATACACGAATGTGCTAAAACAGATAAAGAGAAATCAAAAAATAATAAAGTTTATCGCTACAAAGAAAACAACATGTCTCAACAATAATATTAAAACCTACATTTATAGAGAGAAATATTTTAAAGCGTATATTTTTCTAGTTAATACATTGTAACCATTCCACACTCACAGAGACAAAACAAGAATACATCAATGGCGAGAGCCTTTTGTGGGATTTTGCAGAGACTAATGAGACACTAAGGGACATAATCATAACTATAATACATCCCACAAAGGGGTAAAATTTGCAGGTAGAAAAATCCTTTTTGACAGTATAGTCTACCTAAAGTAAATTATCCAATATAATATATTTTATTGTAACCCTACATTTCAAAATTACTAACTTTAATTTTATTTTAAAGGCAGAAAGGCTTCACACATTTCATTAATTGATTTTTGTTTTATTCCAATCGATAAATGCCTAATAATGGTATTGTGCAGTTCATGTATGAACACAATTTTTTATTGCGATACATTCTCTTAATTCTTACCGTGTAATTATTCAGGGCGTTGTATTAAAAAACGTATCGTATAAAAAATCGCAATTTAAGGTAAATGTATATTTATCTATATGATTCCAATAACATTTGTTTAATTCCTGCTTTAATACTGATCAAATGAGAAGTAAAAATTACAGACTTATACAAAACTTGTTTTATCTACCGACCAAGCTGATGCAAAACACGCTTTCTCCTAAACATTTAGTTAATTATGTACTAAAATATTTAGTTAATTGTCTTTCAAAATGTCTTATTCAGTTAACGTGACTTACGTGTTTTGATTATATTACAGTTAAATACACATCTCGGATGTTAAATTTTTAACATCCAATTATTTATTTTCTTCTTGTTTTATCAAAATATGACTCAACATTTAGTTAATGTTCTGTATTTTATTTTATTTTAATTTTTAATAAAAAAATTGAAGTTACTTGAAGTTGCAAAATTCAATATTGCATTACCTCCACAATAAATATGTCAAATCCACATCCTGTATTTACAAAACAAGTGTTATCCACATTTTGGAACCAAACTTTGCCTTATACAGAATGTATGATTTAATTAAAAGTAAACTATGAATGACATTTTTCCAAGTAATTTTTCGTGTCAGATAGTAATGAACTAATGTTTAGTAGTCTAGATAATCAACAATTAAAAATAAATAGTATATAAGTAATGTGTTTTTTGTTATGCCTAATGAAGAATAAGATAAGTTTTGTAATTTAATGCCTCATTTATATTATTAAAATGACTATCTTAATTTCATGCAGATATACAATTGGCTTAATCCAGTTAAGTCTCAGTTGTCGCTGTATTTAAAGCAAATGTATTACACGAAGTCTGTATATTCAAAACATTTCAGGACACATGTAACCACCACATTAGCTCTCGTTATTAAGTGTTTCTGTACTTTTCGACGTCTGTAGAATATAATAACAAAATAATTGAAATTTAACACTTGTCATGTACTGAAATAAAGTACAATTTAGCAACTGAAATAACATGTTTTTCTTACAGATAATATCTATTGAATATTTTTAATTAACTTAGCTGAAAGGAAAATTTAGTTCAAAATACATAATACTGTGCTAAAAACCTGTTAAAACAGAAAGAAATGTACTATTATTTCAGAAATTTATATTATTTAAGTTAAAAGTCTTACTAAAAGAAACATAGGAAACGAGCAAATATATTCTTACACATAATGTTAAATTAAATTTTACTGTAGGCATTATCACTGGGACACATATAAACAGGGGACTTACATCTCACTGCAACACCAGTGAGTCCCTAAAATGTGCTTGCAAATGAAACAAACAACGCCTTGTTGAATTAACATCCTAAAAATCTGTAGAAAGTTAATTTAAACACATTTATTATATTTCATTTAACAAACGTTGAACAAAAATTAAATAGGGTCAAGTGTTCTGCAATACAAACTATAAACGTTCTCTTTGAATTCTCTTGTTTTAGCCCGAAAGTTGGTATTTTTTAAAGTTAAAAATAACATGAATTACGTACAATGTGAATTTCTTTCTGAACGGTGTCAACAACTAGTAACGAATATTTAGTATTTAATATTAGTAGTATTATTATTATTCCAGTTGTACAATGTTTACACATTTTCCGGAACCAAAGATTACAGAAGTGATTGAATTCTCATTTTCCACTGCTGCTTGTCCATCCAAAATCTTCTTCAATTTCTAGTTGCCTCAATACAGTCTGAATTTTTTCTATCCAGGTGGTCTTCTTCCATTCCATAACTCTCCTTGGCTGAGTATAAGGAAATGGAGGCTAAAGAACAAGCAGGTTTCAAAGCTGGCAGATCAACTATAGATCGTATTTTCTTCTTACAGCAAATAATTGAAAAGAAAACAGTTCAATCACAACCTCTTCATTTAGTTTTTATTGACATTGTAAAAAAGCCTATGACAATGTACCGTTAGCTAATCTGTGGACAGCTTTAAGATCAACTAGTATCAACCCCATTAACATAAAAGTTATACAAAATTTCTATAACAATTCAATATCGAGAATAAAAATGGGAAAAAATTTGTCACCAGGATTTTAAGTGACCAAAGGTGTACGTCAGTAATGTTGTCTATCACCCACGCTTGTCAAAATTTGTACGGAGAAAGCAATAGAGACTTGGAGAAATATGTGCAGGAACATGGGTATTCCACTTGATGGTGATACACTTTATTCATTACAGTTTGCTGATTACCAATTACTTTTGGCTCTAGATTTTGAAGACACAGAGTACATGACTAGAAAAGTGATAAAGGAATATCCAAAATGGGGACTAAAGGTAAATATGAATAAAACAAAATACATGGCAATAGGTGACCTTCATCAAGACTTGATATTGGAGGAAGACATGGGGAAGTATTAAAAACAAACTCTGTTAAAGCTGTTACTCATTGTTGGGCTATTAGGGCGTGGTATAATGCTGTTAATTATTAGAACAGACGTTTCGACCCCAACATTGGAGGCCACCTTACCAGTAAACCTTTCAAGCCTATACACTAAAGATGGCCTCCAATGTTGGAACCGAAACGTGTGCTCTAATTAACAGCAATAGACCACGCCCTAATAGCCCAACAATGAGCAACAACTTTAACAGAGCTGGGTCGCCAGCCATGAGAGCTCAAGACATCAATTAAAAACAAAGTTGGGGCATTTGTAGAACTATATTTGTTACGTAGTTATGGTGCCAGTAACAGCCATTTTATAATAAAGTGACTCACGAGAAGATGTGACTCATGAGAGAACACTGCACTTTGTAAGGGCATGTTAGGTTATGTCGTTTCTGCGCGGACCTCGATTAAAGTACCTGAAGGAAACGTGTAGTAAAGAGCTATCGCTGTGTTGAAAACACATTAGACTACGTAGTGTAAAACATAGTTATGAGGAAGGATAATGAATGCTCTGCGAAGTTCGTACTCGGCAATTAAAACTAGTCAAAGCATAATTGTAGTTGACAGGTTAAAACGTGACCAACAGGTATACGTTTTCTAAAAATACTGTCAAAGCAGACAACATAGTTCAGGATCGCATGCCTCATGTAGGCCTATTACTCGTACGATTATTCTTTGTATCAACGAATAGGCCTAAACACTGCTTACGTTGATAACGTTACTGTGCTTTCTTGTCACAGTATCTCTGATAGTAGTTAGGTTAGTATAACAGGTAATGATACTACGTGTTAAAATGTGTCGAAAAATGGTAAAATTTAATCAAATAGTTTGAAATTACTAGTTAACTGTGGCAACAAATAACTTCTGTCTCTCATTTTGTTTCTTTGTACACACACGCATACGAGCGTGTGTTTACTTAATGGCTTACAGAAAGTAGTAGATTTGATGGAATCCTCAAACTTTCATATTTTTTTCAGATTGCTGAAGATGTAGTCATATTCAAGCGGGGTTCCGCGTGTTTCTTATTAAATTAAAAGAAGACATTGGAATTATATACTTTTGAGTTGCTAGTAATGGCAAGGGAAGGGATTCCACAACATCTAATTAGAGCAATACAGAGTCTGTACATGGAGAAAAAAATCTTAATAGAAGCGGGGAGACCAAGAACAGCTCCTAGAGTTGGCCTGATCAATTGTATGACAAGGGTGTCCATTATCACTTTCTCTTTTTAATTTACATATTAACAATGTCATACAAAACTGGCGGACTTTCAGGCTATTCTGTCGGACTCTGGAAATAGATTGCAGATGGGAATAGATTTGTTAAATGGAATCTGGAAGTGATGGCTTTTTGTGGAACTGATCCCGTACAGGCAAAAATTGTTATAGATGGTATTGTCCTGGAACAAGTCAGCAGTTTTGAATACCTGGGCTACAGTGTGTCTTATGATGCAAGCAACAACGTGGTGAATAAGTTGCACAAGTTCAACCTTACGTGCGGGACCATCAGGCGAACCATTAAGTCAGCAAGCAAAGGAACACGCCTAAAATTCTACAAGGTGATGGATCTTCCCACACTTCTTTATGAGTCTGAAAATTGGGCTTTAACGGAAGGCCAGGCCAGTCGCATCCAAGCGGCTGAAATGAGATTTCTCAGGCACGTGGCAGGGTTTACTCTTCGTGATCATAGAAGAAACACAGATATACGGGAGGGCCTGAATATTATGAGTATACTCGTCAGGATCGCCCAGTATCGGCTGAATTGGTGGGAACATCTTTGCCGAATGGATGACTGCCGCATCCCCAAACAACTATGGAACTATAAGCCGAGAGGACGGAGAGGTGTGGGAAGCCCGAGGAAGCGCTGGAGTGACCAGCTGTAATTTTTGCCTATTTGAGACCGAAACAAACCATTCTTGGTTTAAACCTTGGTGTAAGCCTTTAAATGATGATGATGAGTTGCTAGTCTGGGACATGGCGGGTTCATAGATGATGGATAATGAAATGCCCTCGTCTGACAGGTAGGGAAGAACGGGAGGACAACATCCCTTCCGAACCAAAACTGGCATATCGACTATCTGTGAAGGGCGCCATGTTTTCATCGTGCCTATAGCGTCACTGACCTCCTAGGCACAAAGGAAGAAATATGTTTAGTGTGCCTATCGAAATCTATCAATATAAAATACAAACTATTTTGTCAGACTTTAAATAACAAGAACAATTAATACAATTTTCCAGGCTGTTAAGCCGTGGTCTCAGATAAACAAGAATAGTACTTTATCGTTTCGCCTGGAGCCACATTTGTAGTCTAAGAGCGACAGAAACACGGGGTTTTTATGAAGCTTGCAATCCTGTTAAAATAACTCGGCGTTTTTGTCGCCTGAAATACAAGTGTTAAAAAAATAAAAACTTCAACAGTGATCACTTTGAATGGAAAACCTGCCGCTGTTCGTACAGTACTTTGTATTATTTCTGTTTATCATTCCCAGATTCGCATATTTTTTCTGTGAAGCCAGTGTTTTCCCAATCAGCTAGTTAGTTGGTCTCTTATGTTTTCACCACTGGTCGTTTTGGCCATGTTTAACCGTTAAGTTGTATACAGTAGATAGCTTCACCATGATGACAAGCAAGTTTTAGGATCATTAGTATCATTATATAAATTTGTATATTATGATGTTATACTATCATTACAGAAAATTACATGCGGCCATCTGTATTCTGTATTCTGTATTTATTAAATCATTTGGGAGATACACTTAAACATCTTAACGATACAGACTATGGGCCATTGAAACATCCTGTTTAACTCAAAGTTTCTTTGTTAATTTTGTTAACTAATAGTGATAAAATCTTATAATTAATTTTTAACTGATAATCGATTTAGGTAAAATCTAATTATAACTTACTATTGTTTATGTCTTACACTCCTTTTTATGTTAACTAATTACGCAGCTGTAAAAACGGGTATATTTAGAATTTTAACAAGTGTTGCAATAATTATATTTAAATTTAACTTATAATGAATTCAGGTGTTACTAAAATCGTGTTCTTCACGTAGACGTCTGTTATTCTGTCGGCCAATGTTTGTCAAGTTGCTTTGGCGAACGCTTGAGGGACGCGTTTAATTGATTTTGTCATAACAATTTATTTCAATCGCTTGAGGAGAAAATCTGTTTTAACGACGTTACACCCCGTTATTGTAGGTGTAAAATGAATGCTCGTGTCTAAGATGCAAGTTTGCAAAAGTATTGAACAAATTTACCTACCTAAACTTTTGAGGTTATGTATGAACGTTTTATGTATTTACATGCTTCAGTAAACATACAAACATCATTCGCATCATTTATTTCAAAATATAAATATACTAATACGTTTGTGTTATTATAATTATATATAACGCAATTATTATAAAAATTATCATATATTTTGTACAAATTAGTTGACATTTTCAGACGCTGATGTCATATTTCTATAAAACGTGCTTTAGATAAACTATTTTATAGTGTTAAAGAAGCTATGAATATGATGTTTATAATAGATCATAAAAAGGATTTAAATTTGGTACAGTGTAATTCATGCTTCTAATGTATTTTTGGGGGTATACGTATGTTTTAGGGGACAATGTTCGCATCTGAATTGTGATGTACTCTGAGAAAGTCAGGTCTTTCTCGAGACTAGGATACATAAAATATGGTAATTGTTATGTACTTAATCTGTTTGTTAATATAAATGTGTGCGGGAAGTCCGTGAAATTGAAACGGTGTGTAATTTGGTCCCCCTAAAAAGTTTACATTTGCAAGTTTGGTCACTAGGTACGTGAAGGCAACACGCTTGACGATAACATTCTCCTTGCAGGTAGTTTTGCTACAATTTTTATTATTGAGAAGAAGAGAAGAGAAGAAATTTATTGCTGAAATTTCTTTAATCTTATTCTGTGGTGACACTGAATGGTATAAACTTACTATTGGAATAAACAGAGCGTTTTGCATGGTCATGTATTAAGTACGTTCTGCTGAAGTTTCATTTATTTATTTAAATTGTTTTTATGTTATTTATTGTTAATTGTAATTTCCGCGCCGCGTATAATTTGGGCTGATAAAAGTCTCACGACCTCTGACATTGCAGGACAGCATGATGTTACTATGATGTAACTGCCATCTGTAATACTCACAAACTGCAGCTTTTGATATCTCCTTTTTCAAACCACTATTCACTTATATGTCTTCTTGTGTCTCAGACTAATTCTGAAAGAACCCTACGACCCACTACCTGACGTCACAGAATGTTGCTTTCTTAATGGTTGTGGCAATTACAGAGATTTTCAAGTGTAGGGTACATCTTTACAATTGTTCCAATGGAAAAGATCAGCCCACTGCCTTCTACGTCAGAAACTGGGCTTAATTAAAAGGCCAACAAAACGAGGTTGTGTCTGGTGGTTTTTTGACTAGGCCATTGGGACACTTATGCTTTCCCTAACCTCGACGTCTACTCTACTACTAACAAAAAAGAAACGCAAGGAGGAAGCTAGAAATTTTTTGTCGTTTTTGTGAGAGGAGCTATGATGATGACCCAATTTAGCGAATTATTTGAAAAAATTGGGCGCATGAACATTCTACTAAAACTAGTGATGATTATTATTATTAGCCTTCAAAAGTAAAAGTAACATAAGTATCATAACATAACATAAGATTATTACTATAATGGCAAATTGCGATAACTTAAGATGTGTGTTACAAATGTTGATATGCTACGATGAATAGATAAATAAATAATGAATACGATGTAAATAAATAGTACCACTTAGCTGTTCCGTCGTTTGGAGGTCATTCACCGCGGCGAAGTTGTGTAGCATTCTGGATTCTTGGAGATTGTCCGTGCCCCTTCTAGACGTTTACTCGACTACTATAACAGCATCCAGGCCCGCTATCTCACTACAATGGAAGGCGGAATTCGAAGCGACCCATTTTAGTTACACGCCCGTGGGGATTTCAGAAGTGCTGTTCGGAGTTATTGTGGCGTTCGGAGAAGTGCGAGAATTGTTTAATTAGTACGATGCTGTAGTAAGGTGACATTTATTGTATATTCATACCGGATTTACTTTTAGTATGAATATAATATGTACTTCATAAGCGTCTACAAATGACTTTCCACCGGATTGGTTAAGAGTCAGTTCAACCTGCACCAGCTTAAACCAGTATTATTGACTTCATTACATTAAAATAAATCAGTATTACAATTCCGTAAAAACATGTTATCATACATGGCACATGCTACAGAGCAAGCATTGGATAAACGTATACAGTAGTATGTATGAATTCATTTTTAGGCAAGAAATATTTAGAAATTTGATTTTATTTTTAGTTTCTTTACTCGTTATTAACAAACAAATTCAATATTTTACAAAAAGTTATTTACTCGATCACATATTATAAAAATTTGCTGAAATGGCAATTAATAAATATATTAAGTGTATATATTGCGAAATAGCTGAAACACTAGTTAGCGACCAGAAAGGTTTGTTCTCGGTTTAATCAATCGGCCAGTTGCTTTTAGTTTTGGGACAATTGAATAAAAGACAGCTAATATTGAGACGAGATTGCGTTGACCAACGTCCTTATTTTAGATCTTTATTTGTATCATTGGGTTGTAGATAAAGTGTTAAATGTGGGTTTAAATAAGAACATTCTATTATTAACAAACTTTTAAAGTCCTTTGAACTGTCTTTAAAGCTTTGCAAACTGCCTTGGCCAACAGAAAAAGTAGTTAAAAATACGTGAGAACAGAAAATTCTAAGCAAAAGACGGTCGTGCGAACGTTTAACAACAATTGGTGACTGAAAAAGAAATTTTCCCTGGCGCCTGAGTGAATGGTGTCCGAACATTAAGTCCTCACAAAGACGAATTTCTCACGAGTTTTCCCGGTGCCATGTCTGTTGTGCCGTCTACTGTTGATATGTAGGACATTAGGAATGACTGTATACAATGATCTCAGTGTGTTTGGTTCTCATCAGCATGCTTTCATAAACGCTGCTCAAATGTTCTGTTGAACCTCTCAATCATTCCGTCAGACTGGAGATTGAGGGGAATTGTGCGGGTTCTTCGAATGGAACATGGTAAGAACATGTACTACAACGCATGCATTCCAGAGTGTACGTACGAGTATATGTAAAAGATACTTGTTATTATTACCGAACATACAGTTACTATTACATTACATTATATTAATTTAAATCTAATTCTTCTTATCTTCTTCTTCTTCTACTTCATAATTAGGACTCTGTCCTGTTGTATAACAACGGTTCTACGTGCTGTCATTCAACCTTTATATTGGCCGACAAATGCTCTTCTTCGTATTTAGTTGGCCATCTCTTGCCTTTCTCACAAGCCTTGTATCATCCATTCTTGATCTGTGTTCATTCCACAGCCTTCTTCTTTCCGCAATCTAAGAATTAATATCTGTTACATGACACGTTTCTCTTATACTGTTGTTTGGTAACCTATCGTACCTTATCTTTCCTAGTACCCTCTGTAATACAGTCATATATTCTGTAATCGAATTCTGTAATCGAATACTAAACATGTTTAAAAACATTTTGACTTTATTATTATTACGCCAGAAACTTAGGATACACAATAATAGAAATAATAACAACCAGGGTCACAAATTGTAATTATTATTTAATTAGAATGCTTTTAATATTCGGTAAATGTGTTAATTTGTGTATACACTCTATAATTTACATAGAAAGATGGCCAAATATTGAAGAACTAGTTACTGATCAATGTTATATTAAAACTATAATGATTATGTGTGATATAATAAATCTATAGATGTATTAAGATATAATAAATTCTGTTTTGAATATAATTATGATAATTTATTATGATTGTTATATTATCAATATGTTATGTTATAATTAAGGAACAAATTTTTGGGTGCTAAAAAATTAAAATATTAATTTTTTATATCTTAAAAGATAAAATATATTTGTTAAAAAGTTAAAAACATTTTCTTTTAGCTTAACATAATCATCAAACAGGTTGTAACAAGAAAAAGGTTATATGTACTCACCAGATTTGCTGGTCATCTCGTCAATTCCTTCTTGAAAATGTAATTGGAGTTGCAGTGCACAATAATCACCATCTCTAAATTGTCCATTACAAATCTCTGCCGATTCTCATGAAACAAAGCTTCATATTGGGAAAAGAACCATTCTACGACACTTGAACTCAGTTTGGCATACTTAAAAAGAGGAACATCGCTTAAAGTTACGTTTTCATTGTTTACTTGCTGACATTATAGAACTTGGGCAACTTTATTTACAATTTCAAATCCAGTGTTTTTTCCAAACACAACTTTGATTTTATATCTTAAAATTGCCATTTTGGATCCTGTGGGAGAACTGAATTTGCTTTCAAAAAACGTATTTTATTAACAGTTTCTGTTAAGAGGTATGTTGTTTTTTAGAGTTATTTATCGAATCGCACAAGAAACTCAAATTAGCAGAAATATATGCCAACTAATTTCTTACACTTCTTTTTTTAACAGATTTTTAAGAATATCTGTTGGCGAAGTATCTTCTTTGTTCATTTTGTCAACAACTAATTTAAAACTATCAAAATTTGTTATATAATGTAACACTGCAGAAAGCCAAGTAGCGAGTGACAATGGGTGCTGGTGGTAATGGAAGGTTAGGATTTTTGTTTACGAAAAGATCAGTTCTCGCAGGGTACTTAACAAACACTTTATTTCCATTTGATAGCAGTATTTCCATATTAGGATACAACGATCGGATAATTTCACACACTCTGTGTAGAGCATGCACTTCGGATAGCTGACACAAAGGGCTTCCGCTGCTTTCTTCATATATACAACGCTGCATCAGTAATAAAAAACAATGAATTATCGTACTTAATACCCTTTGGATACCAAAGAGGCAGCGTGAGTCACTGACGCTCCAAATGGACGCCACTGGGTAAGTTTGAATTGATTTTATGTTTGTTTACTATTTGTGGGAGGGCAGCAAGCTCTCCTCGAGTGGTGGGTTATACCACCAGGGCTAACAAACGGGCTAGCTTCCAAGACTCACCTGGTCTTGGAGTGTCTGAGTGCGGAGATCAGGGGATTGTGGGTAACTCGGGACGCCCGACCATAGAATCTACGCGCCAGACGTATGAAGGTGTCATCAAGACAGCAGACATCCAGTTCTCTTCGAAGTGCACGTGAAGAGAACCTGCGGAGGACTTTACATGCGAGTTTAAGGCACGGTAGAGAACGCTCTGGAGTGACTTTCTATGGCAGGCGGCCAGGTATACCAAAACGAGACAGGCATAAGTAATCATCGGCAACACATATGTGTTGACTATGAGCTTATTCAACCGTGGCCTCATCGCCAGATTCGAAAGCATGGACCAAAGTTTACTGAGTTGTGTCGAAGCGCGTTGCCGGATCTTGTGTGTGCGGGTTTGCCAGGTGAGTCGGGAGTCTAGTGAAGCCCAAGGTACTTCACGCTGTTGGTGGAGGGCAACTCGATCGACACGGTTAACGGCAACTCAAGAGTTCGTCGCGTTAACGGCAACTCTCATTTATCGGTCCACCCAACATACGCGTCGAGTTGGGCGTTTGAGTGTGACGGCCGCAAAATTTGCATTGTAATCTGCAGCAAAAGTCGCTGTGTCATCTGCAAATAGAGACAGACTAACTCCAGCCGCTCGGGTCGTGTTGTTGACGAACACCGAGAACAGAAAAATCCCAAGATTGCTGTCCAGAGAGACACCAGCGGTAATACGCCTGTCCGAAGAGAGAGCGTGTGCTAACCTCACTCGGAAGCCACGGTCTCGCAGCTACCTATCAATCTAACGCAGCAATCTGGGAGAAGGCTTCTGTTAGCTTGTAAACGACACCCTCGTGCCGAAAAAGCGGTCTACCTCGCGGCAGATTTGCTCAATGAAAGCCGGGTTCTTGGATGGATTGAAGTGAACTGTCGCTCAAAATAGTCAGCCAAGAAGTTTGCCTTTTCATTGGGGCGGCCGAGGGGTTGACCACCGGATCCGTCCTCCTTCCAGTGCAGGGAGCGGCGCGCGTCTGCGCTTTCCCGTTAGAGCACTAGGAATCCACCAGACTACGGTCCTCGGCAGGGCCATCCATCTGTGCTACAGCTAGTTCCCGTCGCAAGCATATCACGATGCAACTTGCCGGTCATTCTGTTGAAGCAGCCTTATCGGCATGGGTTATGGGTCCTCTGCCAGCGTCTCCGGAGGCGATTTCTCTCACAAGCGAGCTGAATCACATCGTCAGGAAAACGCTGGTAATCGGATGTGAACCCGGGCTTTATTCGGAAGGACACGTCCATCCCCTAGAAGATGGCCTCGTTGATTTGCTGGACAGTCTGAAGCGGTACTTGCTCGGGCAGGCGGGGAAAAACGGAAGAAGGAAGAAGGAAGACTAATTAAAACTATTACTACAGAGGAAAGAAGAAAGAAGACTAATTAAGACTACCAATACTGAAGAAAGAAGAAAGAAGACTAATTAAAACTACTACTACAGAAGAAGGAAGAAAGAAGAACAACCAAAGCTACTGAAGAAAGAAGAAGGAAGACTAATTAAAACTATTACTACAGAAGAAGGAAGAAGGAAGACTAATTAAAACTATTACTACAGAGGAAAGAAGAAAGAAGACTAATTAAGACTACCAATACTGAAGAAAGAAGAAAGAAGAACAATCAAAGCTACTGAAGAAAGAAGAGAGAAGAATAATTAAAACTAGAGAAGAAAGAAGAACAACCAAATCTACTACTACTGAACAATGAAGAAAGAAGAACAATCAAAGCTACTGAAGAAAGAAGAAGGAAGACTAATTAAAACTATTACTACAGAAGAAGGAAGAAGGAAGACTAATTAAAACTATTACTACAGAGGAAAGAAGAAAGAAGACTAATTAAGACTACCAATACTGAAGAAAGAAGAAAGAAGAACAATCAAATACTGAAGAAAGAAGAGAGAAGAATAATTAAAACTAGAGAAGAAAGAAGAACAACCAAATCTACTACTACTGAACAATGAAGAAAGAAGAACAATCAAAGCTACTGAAGAAAGAAGAAGGAAGACTAATTAAAACTACTACAGAAGAAAGAAGAAAGAAGAACAACCAAATCTACTACTACTGAACAATGAAGAAAGAAGAACAATCAAAGCTACTGAAGAAAGAAGAAAGAAGAATAATTAAAACTAAAGAAGAAAGAAGACTAATTAAAACTACTACTACAGAAGAAGGAAGAAAGAAGAACAATCAAAGCTACTGAAGAAAGAAGAAGGAAGATTAATTAAAACTACTACAGAAGAAAGAAGAAAGAAGAACGACCAAATCTACTACTACTGAACAATGAAGAAAGAAGAACAATCAAAGCTACTGAAGAAAGAAGAATAATTAAAACTAGAGAAGAAAGAAGAAAAACCAAACTACTATTACGGAAGAAGGAAGAAAGAAGAATAATCAAAACTAATACTATTGAAGAAAGAAGAACAACCAAACTACTATTTCAGAAGAAGGAAGAAAGAAGAATAATTAAAACCAAACTTACAGAAGAAAGAAGAATAATCATAAATACATAAGAAAGAAGAAAGAAGAATAATTAAAACCAAACTTACAGAAGAGGGAAGAAAGAAGAATAATCAAAACTAATACTATTGAAGAAAGAAGAACGACCAAACTACTATTTCAGAAGAAGGAAAAAAGAAGAATAATTAAAACCAAATCTACGGAAGAAAGAAGAAAGAAGTATAATAAAAATAAAGAAGAAAGAAGAAGGAAGCGAGACGACCCATATAAAACAAAAACCCCATAGGGAAAGAACCCCAAAAACCCCAAAACCAATAAATGCCCAAAAAAGAAAGTATAACACATTAAAAAACCATATCACTGTAAAACTGACAAAAAACTAAAAGTGTTAGCAGTAGTAAATATTAGTGCATTCAAAAAGTTATTGTGTAATGTGTATGAACAAATCTTCACAGTTCCCCCATGGTTGAATATTTCATATTAAAAACTAGAAAAAGACTAGTAAATATAGTAATAATTCACCATGGAAAAGTGTAAGTGATCAAATTATAACTAATAAACTTTAAGAAAGGTGCATGAGTAGCAGTACAAAGTAACAAACTTTAAGTTTTGTGAACAGTGTCTACTTTGATAATGAAGTAGTAATTTTACTAATAAAAAGCTACTAAAACTGTATGAACATTCCATAGAATGGAATATAACTTAGATAGCCAGGGTTATACTTTAAGAGGGGGCATAAATCTTATAAAATGGGGAATTACAGAACTAACTGTTTATGATGAAGTTGTAGAAGGTATTAACAATTATATATGGATCCAAATGTTGGGTTCCAATTAAATATAGCATTTAGATAAGTAAGGGTTAGTCATAAGAAATATTAGTATTATAATTGTTATTTTATTGTTCATGTTAATTTAGGAATGCATTATCTAAAATTAGATATCATTCCAATGTTGTAGAAATACTTTTTATTATATTATTAGGTGATATACCAAAACAATGTTATTAAGAACACCAGTTTTATATATCTGGGTGTTATATTTTAATTGTATAATCTATAATTACTGTTATGCCAGATCAGAGAACTAATTTTTAATCAAATATATCAGAGTCAGAAGTCAGAGAAGGAAATAAAATAATTACATTAGTAAAACATTCTGCAAATAGCCACAATTCAAATCTAGGCAATATAATAAAGTTAAAATGCAGAATAATTAATAAACCTAATCTTATAAACCAGTCAAACTGACAATATTTAGGCAAGATACACCCAACATATTAAATACTATGTAAATAAGGCTTTCTAAAGATATGGTCATTCTATGAGTAAAATTATTTATTTGTATAATGAAATACCATTTGAAACTGAAATAGATTCACTAACGTTATCATAAGGGGAGTCATATACAACTGAATTGTATGAAAAAACCATCATTAATATACTAAATTGCCATAAAATAAGTGAGAATTGACAATTATAACAATTTCAGATTTTATAGAATAATAATTATATTAGGTAAAATGGCTATTATTTACTTAGAAGACAGGAAGTATAAATTTAGGCCGACCTTCCCAAAAAATATAAGAAATATGATTTTCTGATAAAACTTTGTAATACTAACTTAATTACTATCAAAATAAGTAGAATAGAATAGTGAAAACGAATATGTATTTTATATTTCAAACAGTTAACTAATAACGAATTTATTTTATGAACATAATGTACATTTTTAAAGTGTATCGGAAGTTATGGCAATTTTAAACAATGTCTGAAATATATTATATAGGCTAAGATTTTCATGAGATGAAGGAAATACAGACAGTTAATTATTATACATGGTAGAGAACACTTGAACGAGGTTTTGCTCCTATTAACCTATATAAGAAGCAGAAATGGCGTGCGGTATATAAAAACCTAGTCTTCAGTGAAAATTTTTAACTTTTTCAATTTTGAGTTTAAATGTTAGAATCAGTGAGCACAAACCATAACACGATTAAAATACAGTAAAACAGAACAATATAGGACTAAATTATTAAATTAACACCATCACTAATAATTATTACTAACGAAACGAAAAGTGTTAGTTACAACCCATTTAACCAAAGTGAAGTTAGACATTATCACACACATTTAAACAAAGTGAACTACGAAACACTGAACCTGGAACACTCAATTAACACCAGAAGGAAGATCCACAATTGCTGAGACGAGGAAACGGTGAAAAGGCAGCATTTATTACAAGAAATATTCGTCGAGGCAACTACGTACAACCTACTCAGTCGGCAGGCGGCCATCTTCGTCTTCTCAGCCTTCTATGCGAGTTTGACCAACTGAACATTGAATCGTCACTGGTTCGAATTTTATAATATATAAACATTCAATATTATTTAATAACATTGTAATTTTTAATTTTAAGACCTTTAACTGTAAGTGTTATACTTTCATGACCCTGACCTTCTCTGGCTTTTTATATAATTAATCGTTAAAAGAACCTATTTTTATAATACCAATATAAAATTCATAGATCGACCGGCCCTGAGCGAGTCGATACGGCATGGTAACATTGTTTTCAATTGAGCAAATTCCTTATTTTGTTGAATAAACGTTTGTTATCTAGTAAATTGAATTTGATTTCTCTAATAAAAGGACATAACCATTAATTATTAAAGAAAACTCGACAACCTTTAAAGGCAGTATATGCGAACTACTACATTTCAAGAGTAAGAAGAAGAGAGCCGTTCGCGCCTAATTTGAAGTTAACTGGATTGTCTTTTTAATAAATTTACAGAAGGGAAGATTATTACTAGAATACACACCATACCATCCTATTTATAATTACAATCAACAATCTCAATTTATTTCTAAATTTTAAGAATATAAACACATCGAAAACAATTTTTTCAGAATTTATTTTTTTGTATAAATATAAATTTTAAATTTATATCACCTTTCAAATTGCTGCAACAACAACATACACCTAGAATATTTGATAACAACATTATCCAGGAACATTACCAAATCGACGTCTCCCAGAGCGGAACGTCACTACTACACATACGCACCATAAAAATTATTCTGGGTAATATTATACCAGAACACCATTACAATTACCATTATATATTACAAAAGTGAAGACCAGTAGTGAGAGCCGAACGAAGATTAGAAGACATTAGCTACATTACTACACACAATAGTGAGAGTACAATTCTCATACATCAACTATTTATTTATTTTTATATTTAATATTTATCGTATTATTACAAAATTGGCGAGTCCAACTTGTGGGGCTCGATTACCGCAGAATACCAGAACAAGCAACACTTTCTAAATTTAATTATAATTTGTAATAAATAAAATATATTACAAATTTGGCGTCCAACTAAAGGGCTGTAATTAGGGGTTGAAAGGCGGTAATTACTTACCCAATTCCTAATTCAGCTTGGCAGCGGTTACCCAGCCAGGGAATCAGGGAAAATAATGCGTCGTGCCACATCAAAGAAGAGAGCGGCGGAGGCCGAGAAAGAACTCGATATGGATAATAAGGAGGCGACCCCAGTGGAGGACGTGGAAAGGATATTAGAACGGGTGGAACGTAAAAAACCAGTACCACCAGAGGAACAACCCGAAGCGCACACACAAACAGGGGAAATCGATGTCCGGGAGGAACGAATAGGACAACCCGAGAAACCACCACGAGAAGAGAATGGTAACATGCAGGAGATGTTCAGGATAATGATGGAGAAGATGGAAGAAAACAGCAAGAAGATGGAAGAAAACAGCAAGAAGATGGAAGAAAACTTGAAGAAGGACAACCAAGCAACCAAGGAAGAATTAAGCAAGAAAATGGATTCCACCGAAGAAAACTTGAACAAGAAAATGGATTCTACCACAGAAGAAAATAATAAAAGATTAGAAGATTTGAAGAATGATAACCAATCTTTAAGGGAAGAATTGAAGAAGGACAACCAAGAAACAAAAGAAGAATTGGGCCGTAAAATAGAAAGGACCAATAAGAGAATTGAGGAAACCAGTAAAAAGGTGGAAAAGAAAATGGAAGAAAATAAGAAGAATTTGGAAGAAAAGATGGAAGAAACCAATAAGAAAATCGAACGTGATCATCAACAATTAAGGGAAGAGTTAAGAGAAGATAACCAACGGTTAAGAGAAGAAATAAGGGAGGATAACCGACGATGGCATAAGGAAATGAAAGAAGACAGGGAAGAGGAAAGAAGGGATAGAAAAGAATACAGACAAATCTTGAAGGAAGGTTTGAGTGAAATAGATAAAAACGTCACATCCTTGGATGAAGAATTGGATAAGACACTGGGTAACAGCAAACCAGAACGAAAGGAAATACCAAACAATAAAACAATGGAGCCAGTGATAGTGTTACCTGAAAAGAAAACGAACGGGAAGAAAGAAAATACTAAGGATATGGAAGTGAAACAAAAGAGAATGAAAAGAAGGCATCCAAAGAAATTAATGAAAACAAGGGAAGAAATGGAAATGATGAACCATGGTTTATTTGAAAATGATAATATCCCTATTACCAACAATGAAGAAATCGTGAGTTCCAGAAATTATGGAAATAGATTGATGGTAATCTCAGAAATGGTTTACCAGCAGACAGTAGTTTACCACGGGGAAGTGATCAGAGGTAAATGGAATACAATAGGGATGGAGATATATGGTAGATTGTCAATGGTATCATTGATCATTGATGGACCAGAGACGTACTGGTATATAAAACACTATGATAGAGGGAGCCGAATAAGCTTAGCAGCAAACAAAGGAATAGCAGCTAGGAAAATGAAATACAAAACAAAGGCCAGAGATGTCACTAGTACCGGAACGATGATGAAGACTATGGTCATCCGGACAATGAGAGCAAATGAAGTGACAGACTACGGTTAAGTCTAATACCATACACCTCCACAAAAAGGGACTGATGTTATGATAACCGGCAACGGCAAAAAACTATGTCAAAGAAAAAGAAATTATGAGCAATTGTCCAACCTAATAAAAATCTTCAACCTGGGTATTTAAAAGAAAAATAATTATAAGAAGTACATTTGAAATAAAGAAAAGAAGAGAGCTAATACCATATTTAGGGTAATAATATGATATGTTAACCATATTTATGAAAAAATATTATGAATAATCGAATGTATGGAAGAAAGAATTTAAAAGTAAAAATTCAAAAATGAAGTAATGACTACTTACTTACCTATTATTTAGAAAACAATTTATGAATCAAAAGAAAATGAATTTTGAATTAAACCACAAAATTCAGAAACCCAAGTAAGAACAACTTACTACCTTATTTTAAAAACAACTTTTAGAAATGAACAAGAAGAAAAAGAATTTGGATAACACATTACAAACAATTATATATGGCACCAATTCTGAAAAAACTTTCAAGAATAAAGAAATGGCAGTACAAACCACTGATACAATTTAAATGAATAAACTTATTGTGAAGTAAAATTAATGAGAATTTTATGTCAAATAAACAGAAATATTAAACATATGGCATTAATAATAAAGGAGTGCATTTGGATAAAAAGCAAGAGCAGAATAAAATTTTGAAAAAGAAAGAAAAAACCATATATAAATAAGTCCATAAGAAAATGATGATCATATATAAATGTCAGTTATAAGAAAGACAATTAAAAGAGTAATTGAAAAAACATAATACTAGTGGAACGATTCACAAGAATTAAGAAAGGAACAAAAATATAATACAAAATATATGCTACCAATGACCAGAAGGAGATTGTGATAACAGTCAAAAAATGACAGAGAATTAAAAACTTTACACTGAATAAGGAGTGATAATTATATTATACCAGCTTCCAATCACAAGGAGAAATAAAATGCCAGCAGAGCTAACCATTGAGAAAAATAACTGAGATAGAGATTCACTAAGATAGAAATATTAATAGATCTGTTCGTATACGAAGTGAAATATCCAAAGATATTTAATTTTTTTTTTATAGTCATAAGGTGGACTATTCTTATATAATTTTTATAAATGACTGTCTGAGATAAGTCCAGCAGTATTATTATGTATTGGTCAGAGATGATTTACCTCTGTTATCAATAAATGACGTAGCATGGCCAGCAGAGTGAGATGCCTACAGAGCCCCTCTGGACACTGCCCCAGCTAACGTATTAGGGAATGTTAGGGAATAAATATCCCAAGGATAAAGAAACAAGTTAAGAAGAAAATGGAAAAATAAAAAATAACGAACCTCAGATGACTATTACTATCAGTAAGAATCCAGTTAATAATGAAATATAGATAAGCTCAAAAATATGGGAGAAAAATTTTTTAGAAATGTGAAGGAAGTAAAGAAATATAATTTATAATATAATGTCATAAGCAATTACTTCAGACAAACTAAGTATGATCTGAACTAATCACTTCTGGAAGAGAGCAATCTGTAGCGTGACAGATAATCCACACAAATGCATTACTCAATGATCATTAATAAAGCTCTAATATATGGAATATCCAGATGAGAATCAATTAAAATGCACTATTTAATAATATATTCACAAGAAAGGTTAAATAAAGAAAAATTCTGCAAATAATATAATAATACAAATTTAAAAACCCAGAAGACTAAAAATAATAATAACAAAATTACCCAGGTAAGATAGAAGCAGGCAATTAATATACCCCGTCAAAGAAACCAGAACAGAAAAAACAAAGATACAGAAGACAGAAGAAGGAAGACTAATTAAAACTACTACTACTGAAGAAGGAAGAAAGAAGAACAATCAAAGCTACTGAAGACAGAAGAAACAAAACTAATTAAAACTCAAAGAAGAAAGAAGAACAAACTAAATCTACTGAAGAAAGAAGAAGGAAGACTAATTAAAACTATTACTACAGAAGAAGGAAGAAGGAAGACTAATTAAAACTATTACTACAGAGGAAAGAAGAAAGAAGACTAATTAAGACTACCAATACTGAAGAAAGAAGAAAGAAGACTAATTAAAACTACTACTACAGAAGAAGGAAGAAAGAAGAACAATCAAAGCTACTGAAGAAAGAAGAAGGAAGACTAATTAAAACTATTACTACAGAAGAAGGAAGAAGGAAGACTAATTAAAACTATTACTACAGAGGAAAGAAGAAAGAAGACTAATTAAGACTACCAATACTGAAGAAAGAAGAAAGAAGAACAATCAAAGCTACTGAAGAAAGAAGAGAGAAGAATAATTAAAACTAGAGAAGAAAGAAGAACAACCAAATCTACTACTACTGAACAATGAAGAAAGAAGAACAATCAAAGCTACTGAAGAAAGAAGAAGGAAGACTAATTAAAACTATTACTACAGAAGAAGGAAGAAGGAAGACTAATTAAAACTATTACTACAGAGGAAAGAAGAAAGAAGACTAATTAAGACTACCAATACTGAAGAAAGAAGAAAGAAGAACAATCAAATACTGAAGAAAGAAGAGAGAAGAATAATTAAAACTAGAGAAGAAAGAAGAACAACAAAATCTACTACTACTGAACAATGAAGAAAGAAGAACAATCAAAGCTACTGAAGAAAGAAGAAGGAAGACTAATTAAAACTACTACAGAAGAAAGAAGAAAGAAGAACAACCAAATCTACTACTACTGAACAATGAAGAAAGAAGAACAATCAAAGCTACTGAAGAAAGAAGAAAGAAGAATAATTAAAACTAAAGAAGAAAGAAGACTAATTAAAACTACTACTACAGAAGAAGGAAGAAAGAAGAACAATCAAAGCTACTGAAGAAAGAAGAAGGAAGATTAATTAAAACTACTACAGAAGAAAGAAGAAAGAAGAACGACCAAATCTACTACTACTGAACAATGAAGAAAGAAGAACAATCAAAGCTACTGAAGAAAGAAGAATAATTAAAACTAGAGAAGAAAGAAGAAAAACCAAACTACTATTACGGAAGAAGGAAGAAAGAAGAATAATCAAAACTAATACTATTGAAGAAAGAAGAACAACCAAACTACTATTTCAGAAGAAGGAAGAAAGAAGAATAATTAAAACCAAACTTACAGAAGAAAGAAGAATAATCATAAATACAGAAGAAAGAAGAAAGAAGAATAATTAAAACCAAACTTACAGAAGAGGGAAGAAATAAGAATAATCAAAACTAATACTATTGAAGAAAGAAGAACGACCAAACTACTATTTCAGAAGAAGGAAAAAAGAAGAATAATTAAAACCAAATCTACGGAAGAAAGAAGAAAGAAGTATAATAAAAATAAAGAAGAAAGAAGAAGGAAGCGAGACGACCCATATAAAACAAAAACCCCATAGGGAAAGAACCCCAAAAACCCCAAAACCAATAAATGCCCAAAAAAGAAAGTATAACACATTAAAAAACCATATCACTGTAAAACTGACAAAAAACTAAAAGTGTTAGCAGTAGTAAATATTAGTGCATTCAAAAAGTTATTGTGTAATGTGTATGAACAAATCTTCACAGTTCCCCCATGGTTGAATATTTCATATTAAAAACTAGAAAAAGACTAGTAAATATAGTAATAATTCACCATGGAAAAGTGTAAGTGATCAAATTATAACTAATAAACTTTAAGAAAGGTGCATGAGTAGCAGTACAAAGTAACAAACTTTAAGTTTTGTGAACAGTGTCTACTTTGATAATGAAGTAGTAATTTTACTAATAAAAAGCTACTAAAACTGTATGAACATTCCATAGAATGGAATATAACTTAGATAGCCAGGGTTATACTTTAAGAGGGGGCATAAATCTTATAAAATGGGGAATTACAGAACTAACTGTTTATGATGAAGTTGTAGAAGGTATTAACAATTATATATGGATCCAAATGTTGGGTTCCAATTAAATATAGCATTTAGATAAGTAAGGGTTAGTCATAAGAAATATTAGTATTATAATTGTTATTTTATTGTTCATGTTAATTTAGGAATGCATTATCTAAAATTAGATATCATTCCAATGTTGTAGAAATACTTTTTATTATATTATTAGGTGATATACCAAAACAATGTTATTAAGAACACCAGTTTTATATATCTGGGTGTTATATTTTAATTGTATAATCTATAATTACTGTTATGCCAGATCAGAGAACTAATTTTTAATCAAATATATCAGAGTCAGAAGTCAGAGAAGGAAATAAAATAATTACATTAGTAAAACATTCTGCAAATAGCCACAATTCAAATCTAGGCAATATAATAAAGTTAAAATGCAGAATAATTAATAAACCTAATCTTATAAACCAGTCAAACTGACAATATTTAGGCAAGATACACCCAACATATTAAATACTATGTAAATAAGGCTTTCTAAAGATATGGTCATTCTATGAGTAAAATTATTTATTTGTATAATGAAATACCATTTGAAACTGAAATAGATTCACTAACGTTATCATAAGGGGAGTCATATACAACTGAATTGTATGAAAAAACCATCATTAATATACTAAATTGCCATAAAATAAGTGAGAATTGACAATTATAACAATTTCAGATTTTATAGAATAATAATTATATTAGGTAAAATGGCTATTATTTACTTAGAAGACAGGAAGTATAAATTTAGGCCGACCTTCCCAAAAAATATAAGAAATATGATTTTCTGATAAAACTTTGTAATACTAACTTAATTACTATCAAAATAAGTAGAATAGAATAGTGAAAACGAATATGTATTTTATATTTCAAACAGTTAACTAATAACGAATTTATTTTATGAACATAATGTACATTTTTAAAGTGTATCGGAAGTTATGGCAATTTTAAACAATGTCTGAAATATATTATATAGGCTAAGATTTTCATGAGATGAAGGAAATACAGACAGTTAATTATTATACATGGTAGAGAACACTTGAACGAGGTTTTGCTCCTATTAACCTATATAAGAAGCAGAAATGGCGTGCGGTATATAAAAACCTAGTCTTCAGTGAAAATTTTTAACTTTTTCAATTTTGAGTTTAAATGTTAGAATCAGTGAGCACAAACCATAACACGATTAAAATACAGTAAAACAGAACAATATAGGACTAAATTATTAAATTAACACCATCACTAATAATTATTACTAACGAAACGAAAAGTGTTAGTTACAACCCATTTAACCAAAGTGAAGTTAGACATTATCACACACATTTAAACAAAGTGAACTACGAAACACTGAACCTGGAACACTCAATTAACACCAGAAGGAAGATCCACAATTGCTGAGACGAGGAAACGGTGAAAAGGCAGCATTTATTACAAGAAATATTCGTCGAGGCAACTACGTACAACCTACTCAGTCGGCAGGCGGCCATCTTTGTCTTCTCAGCCTTCTATGCGAGTTTGACCAACTGAACATTGAATCGTCACTGGTTCGAATTTTATAATATATAAACATTCAATATTATTTAATAACATTGTAATTTTTAATTTTAAGACCTTTAACTGTAAGTGTTATACTTTCATGACCCTGACCTTCTCTGGCTTTTTATATAATTAATCGTTAAAAGAACCTATTTTTATAATACCAATATAAAATTCATAGATCGACCGGCCCTGAGCGAGTCGATACGGCATGGTAACATTGTTTTCAATTGAGCAAATTCCTTATTTTGTTGAATAAACGTTTGTTATCTAGTAAATTGAATTTGATTTCTCTAATAAAAGGACATAACCATTAATTATTAAAGAAAACTCGACAACCTTTAAAGGCAGTATATGCGAACTACTACATTTCAAGAGTAAGAAGAAGAGAGCCGTTCGCGCCTAATTTGAAGTTAACTGGATTGTCTTTTTAATAAATTTACAGAAGGGAAGATTATTACTAGAATACACACCATACCATCCTATTTATAATTACAATCAACAATCTCAATTTATTTCTAAATTTTAAGAATATAAACACATCGAAAACAATTTTTTCAGAATTTATTTTTTTGTATAAATATAAATTTTAAATTTATATCACCTTTCAAATTGCTGCAACAACAACATACACCTAGAATATTTGATAACAACATTATCCAGGAACATTACCAAATCGACGTCTCCCAGAGCGGAACGTCACTACTACACATACGCACCATAAAAATTATTCTGGGTAATATTATACCAGAACACCATTACAATTACCATTATATATTACAAAAGTGAAGACCAGTAGTGAGAGCCGAACGAAGATTAGAAGACATTAGCTACATTACTACACACAATAGTGAGAGTACAATTCTCATACATCAACTATTTATTTATTTTTATATTTAATATTTATCGTATTATTACAAAATTGGCGAGTCCAACTTGTGGGGTTCGATTACCGCAGAATACCAGAACAAGCAACACTTTCTAAATTTAATTATAATTTGTAATAAATAAAATATATTACAAATTTGGCGTCCAACTAAAGGGCTGTAATTAGGGGTTGAAAGGCGGTAATTACTTACCCAATTCCTAATTCAGCTTGGCAGCGGTTACCCAGCCAGGGAATCAGGGAAAATAATGCGTCGTGCCACATCAAAGAAGAGAGCGGCGGAGGCCGAGAAAGAACTCGATATGGATAATAAGGAGGCGACCCCAGTGGAGGACGTGGAAAGGATATTAGAACGGGTGGAACGTAAAAAACCAGTACCACCAGAGGAACAACCCGAAGCGCACACACAAACAGGGGAAATCGATGTCCGGGAGGAACGAATAGGACAACCCGAGAAACCACCACGAGAAGAGAATGGTAACATGCAGGAGATGTTCAGGATAATGATGGAGAAGATGGAAGAAAACAGCAAGAAGATGGAAGAAAACAGCAAGAAGATGGAAGAAAACTTGAAGAAGGACAACCAAGCAACCAAGGAAGAATTAAGCAAGAAAATGGATTCCACCGAAGAAAACTTGAACAAGAAAATGGATTCTACCACAGAAGAAAATAATAAAAGATTAGAAGATTTGAAGAATGATAACCAATCTTTAAGGGAAGAATTGAAGAAGGACAACCAAGAAACAAAAGAAGAATTGGGCCGTAAAATAGAAAGGACCAATAAGAGAATTGAGGAAACCAGTAAAAAGGTGGAAAAGAAAATGGAAGAAAATAAGAAGAATTTGGAAGAAAAGATGGAAGAAACCAATAAGAAAATCGAACGTGATCATCAACAATTAAGGGAAGAGTTAAGAGAAGATAACCAACGGTTAAGAGAAGAAATAAGGGAGGATAACCGACGATGGCATAAGGAAATGAAAGAAGACAGGGAAGAGGAAAGAAGGGATAGAAAAGAATACAGACAAATCTTGAAGGAAGGTTTGAGTGAAATAGATAAAAACGTCACATCCTTGGATGAAGAATTGGATAAGACACTGGGTAACAGCAAACCAGAACGAAAGGAAATACCAAACAATAAAACAATGGAGCCAGTGATAGTGTTACCTGAAAAGAAAACGAACGGGAAGAAAGAAAATACTAAGGATATGGAAGTGAAACAAAAGAGAATGAAAAGAAGGCATCCAAAGAAATTAATGAAAACAAGGGAAGAAATGGAAATGATGAACCATGGTTTATTTGAAAATGATAATATCCCTATTACCAACAATGAAGAAATCGTGAGTTCCAGAAATTATGGAAATAGATTGATGGTAATCTCAGAAATGGTTTACCAGCAGACAGTAGTTTACCACGGGGAAGTGATCAGAGGTAAATGGAATACAATAGGGATGGAGATATATGGTAGATTGTCAATGGTATCATTGATCATTGATGGACCAGAGACGTACTGGTATATAAAACACTATGATAGAGGGAGCCGAATAAGCTTAGCAGCAAACAAAGGAATAGCAGCTAGGAAAATGAAATACAAAACAAAGGCCAGAGATGTCACTAGTACCGGAACGATGATGAAGACTATGGTCATCCGGACAATGAGAGCAAATGAAGTGACAGACTACGGTTAAGTCTAATACCATACACCTCCACAAAAAGGGACTGATGTTATGATAACCGGCAACGGCAAAAAACTATGTCAAAGAAAAAGAAATTATGAGCAATTGTCCAACCTAATAAAAATCTTCAACCTGGGTATTTAAAAGAAAAATAATTATAAGAAGTACATTTGAAATAAAGAAAAGAAGAGAGCTAATACCATATTTAGGGTAATAATATGATATGTTAACCATATTTATGAAAAAATATTATGAATAATCGAATGTATGGAAGAAAGAATTTAAAAGTAAAAATTCAAAAATGAAGTAATGACTACTTACTTACCTATTATTTAGAAAACAATTTATGAATCAAAAGAAAATGAATTTTGAATTAAACCACAAAATTCAGAAACCCAAGTAAGAACAACTTACTACCTTATTTTAAAAACAACTTTTAGAAATGAACAAGAAGAAAAAGAATTTGGATAACACATTACAAACAATTATATATGGCACCAATTCTGAAAAAACTTTCAAGAATAAAGAAATGGCAGTACAAACCACTGATACAATTTAAATGAATAAACTTATTGTGAAGTAAAATTAATGAGAATTTTATGTCAAATAAACAGAAATATTAAACATATGGCATTAATAATAAAGGAGTGCATTTGGATAAAAAGCAAGAGCAGAATAAAATTTTGAAAAAGAAAGAAAAAACCATATATAAATAAGTCCATAAGAAAATGATGATCATATATAAATGTCAGTTATAAGAAAGACAATTAAAAGAGTAATTGAAAAAACATAATACTAGTGGAACGATTCACAAGAATTAAGAAAGGAACAAAAATATAATACAAAATATATGCTACCAATGACCAGAAGGAGATTGTGATAACAGTCAAAAAATGACAGAGAATTAAAAACTTTACACTGAATAAGGAGTGATAATTATATTATACCAGCTTCCAATCACAAGGAGAAATAAAATGCCAGCAGAGCTAACCATTGAGAAAAATAACTGAGATAGAGATTCACTAAGATAGAAATATTAATAGATCTGTTCGTATACGAAGTGAAATATCCAAAGATATTTAATTTTTTTTTTATAGTCATAAGGTGGACTATTCTTATATAATTTTTATAAATGACTGTCTGAGATAAGTCCAGCAGTATTATTATGTATTGGTCAGAGATGATTTACCTCTGTTATCAATAAATGACGTAGCATGGCCAGCAGAGTGAGATGCCTACAGAGCCCCTCTGGACACTGCCCCAGCTAACGTATTAGGGAATGTTAGGGAATAAATATCCCAAGGATAAAGAAACAAGTTAAGAAGAAAATGGAAAAATAAAAAATAACGAACCTCAGATGACTATTACTATCAGTAAGAATCCAGTTAATAATGAAATATAGATAAGCTCAAAAATATGGGAGAAAAAATTTTTAGAAATGTGAAGGAAGTAAAGAAATATAATTTATAATATAATGTCATAAGCAATTACTTCAGACAAACTAAGTATGATCTGAACTAATCACTTCTGGAAGAGAGCAATCTGTAGCGTGACAGATAATCCACACAAATGCATTACTCAATGATCATTAATAAAGCTCTAATATATGGAATATCCAGATGAGAATCAATTAAAATGCACTATTTAATAATATATTCACAAGAAAGGTTAAATAAAGAAAAATTCTGCAAATAATATAATAATACAAATTTAAAAACCCAGAAGACTAAAAATAATAATAACAAAATTACCCAGGTAAGATAGAAGCAGGCAATTAATATACCCCGTCAAAGAAACCAGAACAGAAAAAACAAAGATACAGAAGACAGAAGAAGGAAGACTAATTAAAACTACTACTACTGAAGAAGGAAGAAAGAAGAACAATCAAAGCTACTGAAGACAGAAGAAACAAAACTAATTAAAACTCAAAGAAGAAAGAAGAACAAACTAAATCTACTGAAGAAAGAAGAAGGAAGACTAATTAAAACTATTACTACAGAAGAAGGAAGAAGGAAGACTAATTAAAACTATTACTACAGAGGAAAGAAGAAAGAAGACTAATTAAGACTACCAATACTGAAGAAAGAAGAAAGAAGAACAATCAAATACTGAAGAAAGAAGAGAGAAGAATAATTAAAACTAGAGAAGAAAGAAGAACAACAAAATCTACTACTACTGAACAATGAAGAAAGAAGAACAATCAAAGCTACTGAAGAAAGAAGAAGGAAGACTAATTAAAACTACTACAGAAGAAAGAAGAAAGAAGAACAACCAAATCTACTACTACTGAACAATGAAGAAAGAAGAACAATCAAAGCTACTGAAGAAAGAAGAAAGAAGAATAATTAAAACTAAAGAAGAAAGAAGACTAATTAAAACTACTACTACAGAAGAAGGAAGAAAGAAGAACAATCAAAGCTACTGAAGAAAGAAGAAGGAAGATTAATTAAAACTACTACAGAAGAAAGAAGAAAGAAGATCGACCAAATCTACTACTACTGAACAATGAAGAAAGAAGAACAATCAAAGCTACTGAAGAAAGAAGAATAATTAAAACTAGAGAAGAAAGAAGAAAAACCAAACTACTATTACGGAAGAAGGAAGAAAGAAGAATAATCAAAACTAATACTATTGAAGAAAGAAGAACAACCAAACTACTATTTCAGAAGAAGGAAGAAAGAAGAATAATTAAAACCAAACTTACAGAAGAAAGAAGAATAATCATAAATACAGAAGAAAGAAGAAAGAAGAATAATTAAAACCAAACTTACAGAAGAGGGAAGAAAGAAGAATAATCAAAACTAATACTATTGAAGAAAGAAGAACGACCAAACTACTATTTCAGAAGAAGGAAAAAAGAAGAATAATTAAAACCAAATCTACGGAAGAAAGAAGAAAGAAGTATAATAAAAATAAAGAAGAAAGAAGAAGGAAGCGAGACGACCCATATAAAACAAAAACCCCATAGGGAAAGAACCCCAAAAACCCCAAAACCAATAAATGCCCAAAAAAGAAAGTATAACACATTAAAAAACCATATCACTGTAAAACTGACAAAAAACTAAAAGTGTTAGCAGTAGTAAATATTAGTGCATTCAAAAAGTTATTGTGTAATGTGTATGAACAAATCTTCACAGTTCCCCCATGGTTGAATATTTCATATTAAAAACTAGAAAAAGACTAGTAAATATAGTAATAATTCACCATGGAAAAGTGTAAGTGATCAAATTATAACTAATAAACTTTAAGAAAGGTGCATGAGTAGCAGTACAAAGTAACAAACTTTAAGTTTTGTGAACAGTGTCTACTTTGATAATGAAGTAGTAATTTTACTAATAAAAAGCTACTAAAACTGTATGAACATTCCATAGAATGGAATATAACTTAGATAGCCAGGGTTATACTTTAAGAGGGGGCATAAATCTTATAAAATGGGGAATTACAGAACTAACTGTTTATGATGAAGTTGTAGAAGGTATTAACAATTATATATGGATCCAAATGTTGGGTTCCAATTAAATATAGCATTTAGATAAGTAAGGGTTAGTCATAAGAAATATTAGTATTATAATTGTTATTTTATTGTTCATGTTAATTTAGGAATGCATTATCTAAAATTAGATATCATTCCAATGTTGTAGAAATACTTTTTATTATATTATTAGGTGATATACCAAAACAATGTTATTAAGAACACCAGTTTTATATATCTGGGTGTTATATTTTAATTGTATAATCTATAATTACTGTTATGCCAGATCAGAGAACTAATTTTTAATCAAATATATCAGAGTCAGAAGTCAGAGAAGGAAATAAAATAATTACATTAGTAAAACATTCTGCAAATAGCCACAATTCAAATCTAGGCAATATAATAAAGTTAAAATGCAGAATAATTAATAAACCTAATCTTATAAACCAGTCAAACTGACAATATTTAGGCAAGATACACCCAACATATTAAATACTATGTAAATAAGGCTTTCTAAAGATATGGTCATTCTATGAGTAAAATTATTTATTTGTATAATGAAATACCATTTGAAACTGAAACAGATTCACTAACGTTATCATAAGGGGAGTCATATACAACTGAATTGTATGAAAAAACCATCATTAATATACTAAATTGCCATAAAATAAGTGAGAATTGACAATTATAACAATTTCAGATTTTATAGAATAATAATTATATTAGGTAAAATGGCTATTATTTACTTAGAAGACAGGAAGTATAAATTTAGTCCGACCTTCCCAAAAAATATAAGAAATATGATTTTCTGATAAAACTTTGTAATACTAACTTAATTACTATCAAAATAAGTAGAATAGAATAGTGAAAACGAATATGTATTTTATATTTCAAACAGTTAACTAATAACGAATTTATTTTATGAACATAATGTACATTTTTAAAGTGTATCGGAAGTTATGGCAATTTTAAACAATGTCTGAAATATATTATATAGGCTAAGATTTTCATGAGATGAAGGAAATACAGACAGTTAATTATTATACATGGTAGAGAACACTTGAACGAGGTTTTGCTCCTATTAACCTATATAAGAAGCAGAAATGGCGTGCGGTATATAAAAACCTAGTCTTCAGTGAAAATTTTTAACTTTTTCAATTTTGAGTTTAAATGTTAGAATCAGTGAGCACAAACCATAACACGATTAAAATACAGTAAAACAGAACAATATAGGACTAAAATTATTAAATTAACACCATCACTAATAATTATTACTAACGAAACGAAAAGTGTTAGTTACAACCCATTTAACCAAAGTGAAGTTAGACATTATCACACACATTTAAACAAAGTGAACTACGAAACACTGAACCTGGAACACTCAATTAACACCAGAAGGAAGATCCACAATTGCTGAGACGAGGAAACGGTGAAAAGGCAGCATTTATTACAAGAAATATTCGTCGAGGCAACTACGTACAACCTACTCAGTCGGCAGGCGGCCATCTTTGTCTTCTCAGCCTTCTATGCGAGTTTGACCAACTGAACATTGAATCGTCACTGGTTCGAATTTTATAATATATAAACATTCAATATTATTTAATAACATTGTAATTTTTAATTTTAAGACCTTTAACTGTAAGTGTTATACTTTCATGACCCTGACCTTCTCTGGCTTTTTATATAATTAATCGTTAAAAGAACCTATTTTTATAATACCAATATAAAATTCATAGATCGACCGGCCCTGAGCGAGTCGATACGGCATGGTAACATTGTTTTCAATTGAGCAAATTCCTTATTTTGTTGAATAAACGTTTGTTATCTAGTAAATTGAATTTGATTTCTCTAATAAAAGGACATAACCATTAATTATTAAAGAAAACTCGACAACCTTTAAAGGCAGTATATGCGAACTACTACATTTCAAGAGTAAGAAGAAGAGAGCCGTTCGCGCCTAATTTGAAGTTAACTGGATTGTCTTTTTAATAAATTTACAGAAGGGAAGATTATTACTAGAATACACACCATACCATCCTATTTATAATTACAATCAACAATCTCAATTTATTTCTAAATTTTAAGAATATAAACACATCGAAAACAATTTTTTCAGAATTTATTTTTTTGTATAAATATAAATTTTAAATTTATATCACCTTTCAAATTGCTGCAACAACAACATACACCTAGAATATTTGATAACAACATTACCCAGGAACATTACCAAATCGACGTCTCCCAGAGCGGAACGTCACTACTACACATACGCACCATAAAAATTATTCTGGGTAATATTATACCAGAACACCATTACAATTACCATTATATATTACAAAAGTGAAGACCAGTAGTGAGAGCCGAACGAAGATTAGAAGACATTAGCTACATTACTACACACAATAGTGAGAGTACAATTCTCATACATCAACTATTTATTTATTTTTATATTTAATATTTATCGTATTATTACAAAATTGGCGAGTCCAACTTGTGGGGCTCGATTACCGCAGAATACCAGAACAAGCAACACTTTCTAAATTTAATTATAATTTGTAATAAATAAAATATATTACAAATTTGGCGTCCAACTAAAGGGCTGTAATTAGGGGTTGAAAGGCGGTAATTACTTACCCAATTCCTAATTCAGCTTGGCAGCGGTTACCCAGCCAGGGAATCAGGGAAAATAATGCGTCGTGCCACATCAAAGAAGAGAGCGGCGGAGGCCGAGAAAGAACTCGATATGGATAATAAGGAGGCGACCCCCAGTGGAGGACGTGGAAAGGATATTAGAACGGGTGGAACGTAAAAAACCAGTACCACCAGAGGAACAACCCGAAGCGCACACACAAACAGGGGAAATCGATGTCCGGGAGGAACGAATAGGACAACCCGAGAAACCACCACGAGAAGAGAATGGTAACATGCAGGAGATGTTCAGGATAATGATGGAGAAGATGGAAGAAAACAGCAAGAAGATGGAAGAAAACAGCAAGAAGATGGAAGAAAACTTGAAGAAGGACAACCAAGCAACCAAGGAAGAATTAAGCAAGAAAATGGATTCCACCGAAGAAAACTTGAACAAGAAAATGGATTCTACCACAGAAGAAAATAATAAAAGATTAGAAGATTTGAAGAATGATAACCAATCTTTAAGGGAAGAATTGAAGAAGGACAACCAAGAAACAAAAGAAGAATTGGGCCGTAAAATAGAAAGGACCAATAAGAGAATTGAGGAAACCAGTAAAAAGGTGGAAAAGAAAATGGAAGAAAATAAGAAGATTTGGAAGAAAAGATGGAAGAAACCAATAAGAAAATCGAACGTGATCATCAACAATTAAGGGAAGAGTTAAGAGAAGATAACCAACGGTTAAGAGAAGAAATAAGGGAGGATAACCGACGATGGCATAAGGAAATGAAAGAAGACAGGGAAGAGGAAAGAAGGGATAGAAAAGAATACAGACAAATCTTGAAGGAAGGTTTGAGTGAAATAGATAAAAACGTCACATCCTTGGATGAAGAATTGGATAAGACACTGGGTAACAGCAAACCAGAACGAAAGGAAATACCAAACAATAAAACAATGGAGCCAGTGATAGTGTTACCTGAAAAGAAAACGAACGGGAAGAAAGAAAATACTAAGGATATGGAAGTGAAACAAAAGAGAATGAAAAGAAGGCATCCAAAGAAATTAATGAAAACAAGGGAAGAAATGGAAATGATGAACCATGGTTTATTTGATAATGATAATATCCCTATTACCAACAATGAAGAAATCGTGAGTTCCAGAAATTATGGAAATAGATTGATGGTAATCTCAGAAATGGTTTACCAGCAGACAGTAGTTTACCACGGGGAAGTGATCAGAGGTAAATGGAATACAATAGGGATGGAGATATATGGTAGATTGTCAATGGTATCATTGATCATTGATGGACCAGAGACGTACTGGTATATAAAACACTATGATAGAGGGAGCCGAATAAGCTTAGCAGCAAACAAAGGAATAGCAGCTAGGAAAATGAAATACAAAACAAAGGCCAGAGATGTCACTAGTACCGGAACGATGATGAAGACTATGGTCATCCGGACAATGAGAGCAAATGAAGTGACAGACTACGGTTAAGTCTAATACCATACACCTCCACAAAAAGGGACTGATGTTATGATAACCGGCAACGGCAAAAAACTATGTCAAAGAAAAAGAAATTATGAGCAATTGTCCAACCTAATAAAAATCTTCAACCTGGGTATTTAAAAGAAAAATAATTATAAGAAGTACATTTGAAATAAAGAAAAGAAGAGAGCTAATACCATATTTAGGGTAATAATATGATATGTTAACCATATTTATGAAAAAATATTATGAATAATCGAATGTATGGAAGAAAGAATTTAAAAGTAAAAATTCAAAAATGAAGTAATGACTACTTACTTACCTATTATTTAGAAAACAATTTATGAATCAAAAGAAAATGAATTTTGAATTAAACCACAAAATTCAGAAACCCAAGTAAGAACAACTTACTACCTTATTTTAAAAACAACTTTTAGAAATGAACAAGAAGAAAAAGAATTTGGATAACACATTACAAACAATTATATATGGCACCAATTCTGAAAAAACTTTCAAGAATAAAGAAATGGCAGTACAAATCACTGATACAATTTAAATGAATAAACTTATTGTGAAGTAAAATTAATGAGAATTTTATGTCAAATAAACAGAAATATTAAACATATGGCATTAATAATAAAGGAGTGCATTTGGATAAAAAGCAAGAGCAGAATAAAATTTTGAAAAAGAAAGAAAAAACCATATATAAATAAGTCCATAAGAAAAAGATGATCATATATAAATGTCAGTTATAAGAAAGACAATTAAAAGAGTAATTGAAAAAACATAATACTAGTGGAACGATTCACAAGAATTAAGAAAGGAACAAAAATATAATACAAAATATATGCTACCAATGACCAGAAGGAGATTGTGATAACAGTCAAAAAATGACAGAGAATTAAAAACTTTACACTGAATAAGGAGTGATAATTATATTATACCAGCTTCCAATCACAAGGAGAAATAAAATGCCAGCAGAGCTAACCATTGAGAAAAATAACTGAGATAGAGATTCACTAAGATAGAAATATTAATAGATCTGTTCGTATACGAAGTGAAATATCCAAAGATATTTAATTTTTTTTTTATAGTCATAAGGTGGACTATTCTTATATAATTTTTATAAATGACTGTCTGAGATAAGTCCAGCAGTATTATTATGTATTGGTCAGAGATGATTTACCTCTGTTATCAATAAATGACGTAGCATGGCCAGCAGAGTGAGATGCCTACAGAGCCCCTCTGGACACTGCCCCAGCTAACGTATTAGGGAATGTTAGGGAATAAATATCCCAAGGATAAAGAAACAAGTTAAGAAGAAAATGGAAAAATAAAAAATAACGAACCTCAGATGACTATTACTATCAGTAAGAATCCAGTTAATAATGAAATATAGATAAGCTCAAAAATATGGGAGAAAAATTTTTTAGAAATGTGAAGGAAGTAAAGAAATATAATTTATAATATAATGTCATAAGCAATTACTTCAGACAAACTAAGTATGATCTGAACTAATCACTTCTGGAAGAGAGCAATCTGTAGCGTGACAGATAATCCACACAAATGCATTACTCAATGATCATTAATAAAGCTCTAATATATGGAATATCCAGATGAGAATCAATTAAAATGCACTATTTAATAATATATTCACAAGAAAGGTTAAATAAAGAAAAATTCTGCAAATAATATAATAATACAAATTTAAAAACCCAGAAGACTAAAAATAATAATAACAAAATTACCCAGGTAAGATAGAAGCAGGCAATTAATATACCCCGTCAAAGAAACCAGAACAGAAAAAACAAAGATACAGAAGACAGAAGAAGGAAGACTAATTAAAACTACTACTACTGAAGAAGGAAGAAAGAAGAACAATCAAAGCTACTGAAGACAGAAGAAACAAAACTAATTAAAACTCAAAGAAGAAAGAAGAACAAACTAAATCTACTGAAGAAAGAAGAAGGAAGACTAATTAAAACTATTACTACAGAAGAAGGAAGAAGGAAGACTAATTAAAACTATTACTACAGAGGAAAGAAGAAAGAAGACTAATTAAGACTACCAATACTGAAGAAAGAAGAAAGAAGACTAATTAAAACTACTACTACAGAAGAAGGAAGAAAGAAGAACAATCAAAGCTACTGAAGAAAGAAGAAGGAAGACTAATTAAAACTATTACTACAGAAGAAGGAAGAAGGAAGACTAATTAAAACTATTACTACAGAGGAAAGAAGAAAGAAGACTAATTAAGACTACCAATACTGAAGAAAGAAGAAAGAAGAACAATCAAAGCTACTGAAGAAAGAAGAGAGAAGAATAATTAAAACTAGAGAAGAAAGAAGAACAACCAAATCTACTACTACTGAACAATGAAGAAAGAAGAACAATCAAAGCTACTGAAGAAAGAAGAAGGAAGACTAATTAAAACTATTACTACAGAAGAAGGAAGAAGGAAGACTAATTAAAACTATTACTACAGAGGAAAGAAGAAAGAAGACTAATTAAGACTACCAATACTGAAGAAAGAAGAAAGAAGAACAATCAAATACTGAAGAAAGAAGAGAGAAGAATAATTAAAACTAGAGAAGAAAGAAGAACAACCAAATCTACTACTACTGAACAATGAAGAAAGAAGAACAATCAAAGCTACTGAAGAAAGAAGAAGGAAGACTAATTAAAACTACTACAGAAGAAAGAAGAAAGAAGAACAACCAAATCTACTACTACTGAACAATGAAGAAAGAAGAACAATCAAAGCTACTGAAGAAAGAAGAAAGAAGAATAATTAAAACTAAAGAAGAAAGAAGACTAATTAAAACTACTACTACAGAAGAAGGAAGAAAGAAGAACAATCAAAGCTACTGAAGAAAGAAGAAGGAAGATTAATTAAAACTACTACAGAAGAAAGAAGAAAGAAGAACGACCAAATCTATTACTACTGAACAATGAAGAAAGAAGAACAATCAAAGCTACTGAAGAAAGAAGAATAATTAAAACTAGAGAAGAAAGAAGAAAAACCAAACTACTATTACGGAAGAAGGAAGAAAGAAGAATAATCAAAACTAATACTATTGAAGAAAGAAGAACAACCAAACTACTATTTCAGAAGAAGGAAGAAAGAAGAATAATTAAAACCAAACTTACAGAAGAAAGAAGAATAATCATAAATACAGAAGAAAGAAGAAAGAAGAATAATTAAAACCAAACTTACAGAAGAGGGAAGAAATAAGAATAATCAAAACTAATACTATTGAAGAAAGAAGAACGACCAAACTACTATTTCAGAAGAAGGAAAAAAGAAGAATAATTAAAACCAAATCTACGGAAGAAAGAAGAAAGAAGTATAATAAAAATAAAGAAGAAAGAAGAAGGAAGCGAGACGACCCATATAAAACAAAAACCCCATAGGGAAAGAACCCCAAAAACCCCAAAACCAATAAATGCCCAAAAAAGAAAGTATAACACATTAAAAAACCATATCACTGTAAAACTGACAAAAAACTAAAAGTGTTAGCAGTAGTAAATATTAGTGCATTCAAAAAGTTATTGTGTAATGTGTATGAACAAATCTTCACAGTTCCCCCATGGTTGAATATTTCATATTAAAAACTAGAAAAAGACTAGTAAATATAGTAATAATTCACCATGGAAAAGTGTAAGTGATCAAATTATAACTAATAAACTTTAAGAAAGGTGCATGAGTAGCAGTACAAAGTAACAAACTTTAAGTTTTGTGAACAGTGTCTACTTTGATAATGAAGTAGTAATTTTACTAATAAAAAGCTACTAAAACTGTATGAACATTCCATAGAATGGAATATAACTTAGATAGCCAGGGTTATACTTTAAGAGGGGGCATAAATCTTATAAAATGGGGAATTACAGAACTAACTGTTTATGATGAAGTTGTAGAAGGTATTAACAATTATATATGGATCCAAATGTTGGGTTCCAATTAAATATAGCATTTAGATAAGTAAGGGTTAGTCATAAGAAATATTAGTATTATAATTGTTATTTTATTGTTCATGTTAATTTAGGAATGCATTATCTAAAATTAGATATCATTCCAATGTTGTAGAAATACTTTTTATTATATTATTAGGTGATATACCAAAACAATGTTATTAAGAACACCAGTTTTATATATCTGGGTGTTATATTTTAATTGTATAATCTATAATTACTGTTATGCCAGATCAGAGAACTAATTTTTAATCAAATATATCAGAGTCAGAAGTCAGAGAAGGAAATAAAATAATTACATTAGTAAAACATTCTGCAAATAGCCACAATTCAAATCTAGGCAATATAATAAAGTTAAAATGCAGAATAATTAATAAACCTAATCTTATAAACCAGTCAAACTGACAATATTTAGGCAAGATACACCCAACATATTAAATACTATGTAAATAAGGCTTTCTAAAGATATGGTCATTCTATGAGTAAAATTATTTATTTGTATAATGAAATACCATTTGAAACTGAAATAGATTCACTAACGTTATCATAAGGGGAGTCATATACAACTGAATTGTATGAAAAAACCATCATTAATATACTAAATTGCCATAAAATAAGTGAGAATTGACAATTATAACAATTTCAGATTTTATAGAATAATAATTATATTAGGTAAAATGGCTATTATTTACTTAGAAGACAGGAAGTATAAATTTAGGCCGACCTTCCCAAAAAATATAAGAAATATGATTTTCTGATAAAACTTTGTAATACTAACTTAATTACTATCAAAATAAGTAGAATAGAATAGTGAAAACGAATATGTATTTTATATTTCAAACAGTTAACTAATAACGAATTTATTTTATGAACATAATGTACATTTTTAAAGTGTATCGGAAGTTATGGCAATTTTAAACAATGTCTGAAATATATTATATAGGCTAAGATTTTCATGAGATGAAGGAAATACAGACAGTTAATTATTATACATGGTAGAGAACACTTGAACGAGGTTTTGCTCCTATTAACCTATATAAGAAGCAGAAATGGCGTGCGGTATATAAAAACCTAGTCTTCAGTGAAAATTTTTAACTTTTTCAATTTTGAGTTTAAATGTTAGAATCAGTGAGCACAAACCATAACACGATTAAAATACAGTAAAACAGAACAATATAGGACTAAATTATTAAATTAACACCATCACTAATAATTATTACTAACGAAACGAAAAGTGTTAGTTACAACCCATTTAACCAAAGTGAAGTTAGACATTATCACACACATTTAAACAAAGTGAACTACGAAACACTGAACCTGGAACACTCAATTAACACCAGAAGGAAGATCCACAATTGCTGAGACGAGGAAACGGTGAAAAGGCAGCATTTATTACAAGAAATATTCGTCGAGGCAACTACGTACAACCTACTCAGTCGGCAGGCGGCCATCTTTGTCTTCTCAGCCTTCTATGCGAGTTTGACCAACTGAACATTGAATCGTCACTGGTTCGAATTTTATAATATATAAACATTCAATATTATTTAATAACATTGTAATTTTTAATTTTAAGACCTTTAACTGTAAGTGTTATACTTTCATGACCCTGACCTTCTCTGGCTTTTTATATAATTAATCGTTAAAAGAACCTATTTTTATAATACCAATATAAAATTCATAGATCGACCGGCCCTGAGCGAGTCGATACGGCATGGTAACATTGTTTTCAATTGAGCAAATTCCTTATTTTGTTGAATAAACGTTTGTTATCTAGTAAATTGAATTTGATTTCTCTAATAAAAGGACATAACCATTAATTATTAAAGAAAACTCGACAACCTTTAAAGGCAGTATATGCGAACTACTACATTTCAAGAGTAAGAAGAAGAGAGCCGTTCGCGCCTAATTTGAAGTTAACTGGATTGTCTTTTTAATAAATTTACAGAAGGGAAGATTATTACTAGAATACACACCATACCATCCTATTTATAATTACAATCAACAATCTCAATTTATTTCTAAATTTTAAGAATATAAACACATCGAAAACAATTTTTTCAGAATTTATTTTTTTGTATAAATATAAATTTTAAATTTATATCACCTTTCAAATTGCTGCAACAACAACATACACCTAGAATATTTGATAACAACATTATCCAGGAACATTACCAAATCGACGTCTCCCAGAGCGGAACGTCACTACTACACATACGCACCATAAAAATTATTCTGGGTAATATTATACCAGAACACCATTACAATTACCATTATATATTACAAAAGTGAAGACCAGTAGTGAGAGCCGAACGAAGATTAGAAGACATTAGCTACATTACTACACACAATAGTGAGAGTACAATTCTCATACATCAACTATTTATTTATTTTTATATTTAATATTTATCGTATTATTACAAAATTGGCGAGTCCAACTTGTGGGGCTCGATTACCGCAGAATACCAGAACAAGCAACACTTTCTAAATTTAATTATAATTTGTAATAAATAAGTTATATTACAATATTCATAGCATTGATTTATATTAAATCATTTACAGAAACAAGTTTTGTCGGTATGAGATAGACAAAACAAATTATAGATATGGTTTTTATTTTAGAGTACAAAAGAAATTATAGTGTATTTTAAGACGCTCTCTGTTTCTCTCTAAATATTATTACATTCTACATCGAGTACTAGGTTTAATTTAATTCACGAAGTAAACGGAGAATGGTTTAGTAAGCAAATTACAACTCCCGTCTTACCCAAGCCCAGCAGTGCATTTCGAAATGAAAACAGTAATTATACTAATATTCTTTCTTTATACTAAAATTCTATTCACAGATTCATTGTGTGTAACAGTAAAAATACCCACATATCGCCTACATATATAACAATAAAACGAAGTGAAATTTTAACATTCTTAAATTAATATATAACATGAATTTACAGTTCATTAAATTTTTATTTATGTTAGAAGAATATCATTACGCAACTTATTGTATCCATTGTTGCACTTCACCCATAAGAGTAAATATAATGAAAATTTGAAACTATAATTTGAGAAACGTCTGGACCTTTACAAAATAAATACAGCTAATAAAATCTAAACTATCTGTTTTAATTACGAAGGCCACTACGCTTTAATGAAGATATTACTTGCAGTCTAAGCTGAGATTTAACCGCATGTTTGAAACATGTCCTACAACGTTTCAGTTACATCTATGAATCTTGTTATCAATGTTAACTTTATGTTATTGTTGTTAATGCTATCAGTATTGTATAGAATTCCTTAGGGTTTCACGGCCGGCGTTAACACTGTTGGAACTATACTTTGCCAGGCTGTTAGGCCGTGGTCTACTGCAATGTGCAGCCAGACGTTTCGGCCCCATCATCGGAGTCATCTTCGGTGTCAGAACAGTTGGCATGGTGTCCGGGTGTCCGCCAATTACCACACAGTCTCTACCTCAGCACTGCGGTAACAGGCGGACATCGTGCCATTTGTTGTGACATTGAAGATGCCCTCCGATGGTGGGGCCGAAACGTCGGTCGTCTGTTCTGCACATAGCAGTAGACCACGGTCCGCTGTAATGTCTACTTTACGTAAAACATATAACAGTGTTAAGGATTATTTGATCATATTTATGATTGTTTTATCTATACGCTAAACGATATGGACCATTTCTACTCGGAAGGGAACATTTCGTTCCCATTGTGGGGAAAAAACTGTTACGTTACTTTGAGTGTGAGTTTTTACTTGTTTTTAGTAGAAACTTTAGCGATCACGTTTGTTTCGACAGGGTGATGGGAAATTTTTGTAATAACGTTGTTATAAACAAAACCCACAACAAGCTTTAATTTTTCAGGTATGATACTGTCAATAAAATTAAGCGAGGAATTCTTAATCGTTATGCCTAATACTCAACATGAAATACCTCACATCTTGTTGATATTTTGAAACGCACAGACTGCGTTGAGAGTACACGTTTCGGAATTGGCGAGAATTAGCAAAACTAGAACACATCTCCTGACAACTCGAATTTCACATAACTCTGTAGCTTCTGTAGCGTCAAGTCTAAAATGCGATCGCGACCGGCAAATTGTAACGTGTATATAATATTTGTTTTGGCAAAGATATAAATGGAAAGAATTAAATAATAATTATAAGTTATTAGTCATTTGCTTTACGTGTATCTTTTTTGCATTGATAATCTATAAAAATTAATATTCTTCGTCTCCTGTACTCGGTTCCTTTTACTGGATAGATTAGAAGGCCGAGTTTACCTCAAACGAATGTTCTAACAAAATTAAAGTTAAAAGGAAAGTGATATTAACAGTTTAACGAGTATTTAAATGTAATCATTAAGATTATATGTTTCTGACGAATATATTTTGATAAAGTTGAATCAGAAACCACAGGATTTATATTAAAAAAAAAAACAGGTAGTCATCTTTTTTTGATAAATTAAGATTAATAATAAATATATAACACACTAGCACACACTAAATAAATAGAAAGAATCACTTTAACAGTTTTTTCTACAGTTTAATCTTCTTGATTCAATTGCAGTAAACAAATTTCCATTTTTCTAGTATTTGTTTAACACTCATTTAATAATCCTCCGAAACGGCCCGATCAATCCTACATAAAATCGTTCATAAAAATCTATAAAATAGCATTATAAATTTCGGTATTTAATTATTTCGCCTAAGTAAATTCAAGCCTTTTTGTAATGTGTGGCATCTGAAGTTAATAATATGACACTGAAATAATAATGTGCTTTGAACATCGTATCTGTCATCGTTATAGCTGACAAAAAAAGTATTCAAGACATTTTCTCTAACTTCCGTGTCTTTTTTATAATAAATTATTGCAGGTTTATGTTATGATAAACTAAAAAGACAACAGGAAGATAATAGGGAATTATTGACGTTTTTAAGTCTTAAGAGTCCATCTTGTGCGAAAATGGCTGTGAATTATTTGTAGAATTACATGAATGGCAGTGGCGGCGATGTAACTTTATTGTAGAATTAACCGCTTCATTAACTCATTAACTCATTAACTCATCATTAACCTGATTGGTCTTAACTCACGTAGCTAGACATTAATTATGTTACGATTAGTGATAAACACATAAACAAAGGGAAAACTAGAAGTAACATGTTTATGTACAATTTAAAAAGATATCGTGTTCTTTAGAAACATCTAATATCTGATATTTGGTAATAACAGTTCTTTTAGAGCTGATCGATCAACTGTGGCAGACTGAGGCCACCTGTTGATTGGGGTACATTACATGATTTACGAGCGACTACCACAGCATGAATGAGTCTTTATTTACAACAGTTGCCATTAATACTAACCATTAGCATACCGCGTTAATCGTAATTAATACAAATTACAATGTCCGTATCGATTTCTCTGTACTTTGACTTCACTCGCTTTTAAATTTTAAGCTAATTAACGTACTTACGAATGTATTTACTTGTTTCCGATGAAAAAGGAAATGCGTTTTGTTCGCCAATTTAGACTTTCATGAATTACTTATTCAAAAAAGGTTTTTATTCGCATTTTTAACATTAAGCATCCGTTCCAATTTATAAAAAATGTACAGCTGTTTTTTAATCTTAATTTTGATAATGCAAATTGCAATGTGACTGAAATTTCATCAAAAGTATCGTAAAAGAATTCAGATTTGTCATTGTATATAAACCTAAATATAGTATTTATGGGTAGACACCCCATTATTTTTGACGAAAGAGTGAATGACAAAGAACTTATCGTCAGTAAATTAAGGACTTAGATTTGGAGTATTAAGACGTTAAGGATATAAACTATGTGTCGTGTTTGTGAAAATAGTATGAGATAGATATACGCGCAATATATATGGGCGTATCGGTAAAAACGTGTGCTCAAGTGCAATAACATTCTATCCATTAAGAAGGACACGCTATCACGTTATTGTGAAGAATGATAAAAGATATATATGTGTGTATATATTTTTTAATTATATTTTAATAATTTTAATGTAAATGTAGGCCTACATTTTAATCCATAATTGAGATTTATAATATTTTATTTTATTAAAGTTTAATAAAACTTTAAGCTAATAAGTTTAATAAAAGTTTAATGAATTAAGCTAAAATTTTTTACTGGTATAAAGTAGAAAAAATGAAATTTTTTAAGAAAGTTTTTAATTTTTGTAATTGCCAATCCGCTACACTACTAGAAATTTGTGAATGTATTGGCAACAAAGCATTAGGGCATTTAACAGCGAAACTGAATAATTAAACGATATCTGTAAGTAAGAGTAACTCATAATCATAACATTATTTGGCACCCCCTACAAAATTGTAAGATAACTAGAAACAAAATTTTTTTTAACCTAAAACTAATCAACTAATCAATATTCAGTCAAACTACATCTACATGGTACCAGTTTTGACAGTCACTTGAAACGGCATAAAACAATTCTGCTAAATTGTCCATTCAATTTTCTAATATTATGAAGCAATTTTACAAGGATTTTGTTACAAGTAAAATTTGATTATATTATGTCGATATATACTTTTCTTTACTTTGACCAAATTTTAGATGAAACGCTCTTTCATAGCAACTTCAGGGTAAAGGATAGGAAACTGAAGAACTGATGAATTATGTGAGGTACAAATTACTTAAACTTATTCATTCAGTTCTAAAGTTTGTCTAAAATAATTTATAGCAAACCTTTTCCACTACTAGAGCAAACATAAATTTTAGTAGAATGCAGACAAAAATAGATTCTACTAGTATCCGACTAAACGTGAGTCTCAGCTAGTTAAATAGTCAATTGTCGATTTTAAATGTGTAATATATTTTAATAAGTTGTAATTAATGGATTGACACTGGACTAACACTTTATAAAATTCAAGATGAAAATTGTCGGTGTGACATAAATTGTATCTGTGGTTGTATCTATCTCGTCGTTTATAATCTGCGTGAAATTGAACTGCTTTGTGGGACACAGACTGTCAGTAGTTCACCACGCATGTCCTCTACTTGCACATGTATTTGTTTTGTTTGCACAAGTATTCATATTATATCTACCCTCTATATTCAGAAAATATTTCTTTCCAATCGTATAGTTAGGCTGCCGCATGTATTATTCGTTATATTAAATTAAAACTCAAAAAAGGCAAATCTTTTAACGCAAAAATAAATTTTAACGCTGACTTCAAACGCGGAGTTGAAGGTTAAACAATTTTTTGCTATAATTTTGGTAACGATGAGAGTGTAAGTGGATAAAAATTGACGCGATTTTAAGAGAGTGAAAACAATATTTTGAGTCAATAGGAATTAAACTGGAAATTAATGGGAAAATGGGAAAATAAATAGGAAAGAAATGGGAAAATGGTTACACTCCCTTATTATAACGTGTCACTGACTTGTGCTGACTGCTGTTGACTCAGAATATATATTATGTTATCCTATTTATAAACTCAATCAGTTTTGAACAAATTTTTTGATTAGAGTACAGAGCCCCATTAAACGAGACACGCGTATCTTTGGTATTACATAAATTTTTAATATGACGCTGTTGAAAACAATAATCACCAGTTCATGTAGTACGATAAGGAAAGCTCTCAAAGATAGGCAATAAAACGCATTAAAATTTTATAAGACTATAGCGATTCAAGTTCTGCTATAAGATAGTTAATCTTACGGGTCCGACCGATAGAGAGATAGAGATAGAGAAAGAGACGGAGAGGGAGAGAGAGAGAGAGAGAGAGAGAGAGAGAAAGTCGTATCCATTCAAATGTGTTTCTGGCCTTTATTATTCTTGTAGATTGTATGTCCTTTCATGCTTCTCTGTGCAGTCTACAAATTTTTTGTGTAATCTCTCTATCTTGTCCAGTGACAATGTTTGTGATAGTAAGTTCACTGTAGAATTAAAATGTAAATGCGTTTAATGAATCGCTGTCGTCAAATACTGAACACTGAATAATAAAGACAAGATATTACTACAATTAGAAGTAGTCAGTCAATCAATAGGCAATCAGTTTTGTAAACATGTACAACTGGTATAAAGAAAAACAGGTATCTTTAGAATATGAGAATATATATGGGGTCGCAACGGAGAGAGTTCACCCTCGCATGTATTCATATTGTGTGCGGAAGCTTCTGATTATCTCCTTCGTAATAGCATCATAGAAGCTTTTCTCTACGCCTCTACGTATTATCCTGATATAGGCTCAAACGAGAATGTTGAATTCAGTTTATACTAACACTGTTACAATAAAGTATGTTACCTCTGAATAGTGTGATCAGACCAGATCTTTAATCGTCTTAAAATTATGACAAAAACATTTAATTACTCGCTTTACTCACAAACCGATATTTGCACTTAATTTGTGACCGATCCGTCTCCAAACCACCTAATCGGTCGAACCAGATACAGTATACGTAAACACGTATTTCCTATTTCCCTCTCTGATTTAAAAATGTTTACTTTCTTATTTATTGTTTATTCGTAAGATCGCATATTAATAATTATAACTCAACAATTCCATAATAGTACCTTTATGGGAAATCACAATTAGTTCTTTCAAAACGGTTAACCTGACGAACGCTCGCGTGCTCAAACAGGCATCCCCAATATATAGCGTGTATGCACGGCGTGTCTATAATGAATCTCAATTGACATGAAATTTGCTAATATTCGTGGAATGTAATTTGAATAGACTATTTGCTTACTACTCAAATACGAGTAGTTTAGAATTACACGCGATCAGACGTATCGTAATAATGTAAATTGTTATGATAAAATACTTATAAATCTTGAAAGAGAAACACCTTTCAAGTTATATTTTTTAGTTATAATCAGGTCATGCGACTTGATTGAACTTGTTTTCTGAACGTAATATCGTTACTAACAAAGAGAATATCCAGCGACTCATATTAGCATAATTTAAAGCCTCTTGATGTGAACGTCGAGTCATGTTTCATATTATCAAGGGACAGTACAACAGATGCAACTCATGCTGGGAATGAGGGTTTGACTAACTACGTTACAGACTAACTAAGATACATCAGAGGAACGGTTTAGTATTGGGTAAATGTCCACTTCACTCTAGTCACTGTTTGACTTGCAAATAACATTTGGGCACAGAATAATATTTCACACAGTCGTATATTGAAATGTCTCCGGCACATAGATTCTAGTCTGACACTAAACCACTTAACGTAGTTTAGTATTTTTTACGTTTGACGAAAGTAATTATTAACATGAGAAATTTGACAAATGATATAAATAATACAAAATCTATGTATGTCATGAACTTTTTCTGGTTTGACAATTAACATACAATTATGTATTAATTAACCAAATGCATTTTTGTATTATAGTCTACATTTTGAATCGTAATACAAATACAGATTTATGTGTGTGTGTGAAATTTGTTTAATCAAAATTGCTAAGCTGTCTTTGTAAATAAAACAACAATGGAATTTTTGATCATTGTTGGTGTACACAACTGCTGCGATAAACGATTCAGTTACATCACATTTTAAGACGAACGAATAAGATTAGAATAGAAGAGTTTTAGTTTGGGCAATACTATCACACAATTGGTAAATATTTTGTGGATTTGTATAAAACGTGTCGCGGAATGAGACTATTAAGGAGAAAGTGTAAGCCACAGTACAGTTTTACTTTAAGTAAAGGTATAATTTTACTTACTCGGCAGTTTTTCAAACAACCTGTGAAAGCTAGAATGAAAAGTGTAAAAGAAAATTTAATATGATATTTAAAACATTAAGTGTTGTCTGATTTTTACCGTTTCAACTGAACTGGTTTCAAAAATATTAAAAAAAGTGTAATTTCTGTTAAACAATACAATTTTATAAATATTGATTACGTATTAAGCGTTTTCTTACATATTGATTGATTTCTTATGAGCGTTTTGTGTATTGACTACAAATTAAGACACTAAAAATCTATTTAAAACACCTGATGATCAACACGTCTAATGTTTGGTGGTAAATAAAACTTTTTAGGTTGTTAACCATAAATATGATCGTTAACAAAAAAGGAAAGAGAAATAGATTATAATTAGAGATAACTGAAAAATTACTTTTCAATTAATTAATGTCCTTTTGGTTTACCTCTCTAAATCTCAAACGCATATACGAGACATGCATACTTTGATACTGATTAATTAACATTTTAAAAATATTAGCTATCAAGATGTACATCTATAAGCCAGTCTGCTGACTATTGTACAAGCATAAGTACTGTCCTACTAAATGCCGTTATGAGACTTTCATCTGACTCGTGATCCTTAATGGTCGGATGGCCGAAGACTTCATAACCTCTGTTGAAGGGCGAGTTGTAAAACTGGCACAAGAAACGCGTTAGGCATTTAACGTGGTGTCTGATGTCTCGTTTGTGAACGACTTCACAGACAGGTGTTTGTTAAATATTAATTAATACATAAAATTTTACTTTTGGTAAGTTATTCCTTTCTACGGCGTCTGAACTGCGTAGGGTTCATCACTCACTCCTTCGATTAATGATGTCATTGAAGGTACGTATCTCATCTCGTGGTTTATCCTTGTACACACACTTCACTTAGAATATCACACCCGGCATCTTCCGATATTGCAATAGAATACTGACAGGTAACCAGTTATAGTGTTAGATTTTTTGAAGTTCAATTTACGGTTTTCACAAGACTGTTATAGACACATATTGCGATCTTATTCATTTTATAAGTTATGTACTACTATATTCTTAGTTCGTACTTGTTAATCTCGATCGTATTGCATACGTTGTTGTCAACTTTGTTCTGTGAAATAACGTATAAGTGACACTGCTTTACAATCATTTATACATATCGGATTTTAGTACGTTTTCAGTTAATTCGCGGACTTTCACTATCAATGAATTCTGAACTTCCGTCACGACTCCTAACTGTTAAGTTACGCTTTTAAGAAACTTATATCATATTCGTCAACACTTCTGACTCTCTCACTCTTTCGAAAATGTATCTTAGACTCCTTGTTTGCGTTCTCGGCTTATTTTATATACTCAATCCACCGAATTCCCACTCTAGATTCTCTTCGCCCATCGGTTCCTTCCCATTGGTTATAGTTTGTCTCTTCCACGGGAATACCCTCCTATTTTCCCTCACTTGGTAATCTGTCAAATTCTCATTCGTTTTCGTTCTAGCTTTCTTAGAAACTTGCTATTAAAAACCCGCCTCCGTTGAGCTCTGGCTTCTGATAGGATATTTCATTTCCTACCCCCATCGGCTTCCTTTTTGGATACACCCTTCGTCCCTGGTGGTAGTCAGATTTCACGCATGTCAATCATCCTGACCTTTGTTCTTCTGTTCCTTTCAGACAAATTTCTCTAATTGCCACAGCTGCATCTGCTTAACAAGAACACTTAACTTACACTGACTTCTGCTACTCACAAGCGTGACCAATTTCTGCATTGTCTTATTCTTTCTATCTGCGTCCTTGTTAGTTCACACGCGCTTGGTGTGGTCGTTTCTAAGTAACGTCACCTCTGCTACTGTTCTCTGTGTCTTAGCTAGAAACCTCTTACTTTACTTCGCTCCCCGCCGTATTTGTTAATTGGTTCACCCATTGTACCCGTATCTCACCGGATATGTCCTTTGTTCGTAATACATCTGGTCGATCTCTTCCTTTCATTGAGAACAGTGTCTCGTTGCGTCGTTGATGGGTTCAGACATGTGGTGTGGTCTGTTTTTCGTTATTCTGTATCTGCTTCCCGCGACGATAGCTTTCTCAGTAATACTCCCGTGACTCTGATGTCTTTGTTTTCTTAGTTTACAGCTCGACACCCCTTAATTTCTTTAGGTGACCATCTGCTATCTCGGATTTATGGCTGTAACCATGCTCGGCCGTAGCTAAAGGATTTTACGCTCCTTTTGTCCTAACTGCATCTGGTAATGTCCTTTCATTCGTCATTGTCAAATCAACAGCTGCTAGGTGGCTCCTATCTTCTAAAAAAACATTTTTATTTTTCTACGTTTTGGCGTTACAGTAAGATATGGTTAGACAGTTGATTCCTTTGAATGTTAGGTCTAATTGTTTTCTTTTAGTTTAGATTCTATGTGGTTCAAGTGGTTCTATGCGGCTTGACTTCTATGTGGTTCTTGACTTCTCTATGTTGTCAAAGTGGACTGTGCGGTAGTGGTGTCTATTTAAGGTGAATGCCATATATGTGGTGGTTTGGATTCGTTAAGTTTGATCTTGACGATTGGTCGAGGCGATTATAATTGATAAACGGCCGTGTCGTCAGCAAGTGTACCAATTATTATTTCTCTGGTGATTGAAACATCATCTGTGTACAAGATGTATAATAGAGTGCCATCAGTACTCCCTTGAAATACTTCGATTATGTGTAGAAACGGCAAGAGTTTCCTGTTATCTTGATTTAAAATTTGCGTTTGCGTAGGTAAGAGTGTAGCTGGTTACAGTTAACTATGGAATTGATTCTTCTATTTTGTATAGTAGGTACGTACGCCATACTTTATCAAACGCCTGGACGATATCCATGAATGTCGTTGCGTAATTCTGTTTATTTCAAGTGTTTAGCAGATTATATTTGTTAGAGTGTGACGCTGTTGTATTGCTTGAGGGGAGTCGGAAGGCCCTGTGCTGATAATGTTCAATTGCGCAAATTTAGGTACGTTTTCCTGTGAAACATGATCAGATAAAATCTTAACATTTTTTAGCCGAGTAAGACTAATTTAAAAATAGCAAATTTCCAGAAACAGCATCTTTTAAGCTGATTTTTTTTAAACGATAGGTTTAGTGTTCACCTAAAAGTTTATCCAAGTTCCAGACTTCGGACCGCCCATTTTCCCCGACTTTTCACTTCCGGCAAACAGCGGAGCGCGAGTCGCTGAAGTTTTCCTCGATTTTTCCGATGATAACTTCACTAAATCAGAAAAATAAAAATACCAGCGTGTTCCCCGGAAAATTTTCTATCGATCTGTGTAAGCCATGCATTTTTTAAATGCAACATAATCTACAAAAAAATTGAAACTTGCAAAAATGTGCATTTTCAGATTTCCGTTAATAATGAGTGAAATAGTGATATTTTTCATCATAAAAAATTGTAGAATATAGTATTCAAATATACAAATTTCCATATTAATTTTTATCCCGAAATATTTTGTCATTAGGCCACAATAAATTTTTCAATTTGAGAACGGAAATTTTTCAAAATTTGGTCCAGTCATTACCCTGACATCACAGGACAAAGTGTTTTTTTTAAATACTCGTATTTTCATGCTCTATCAGATAGTGAAAAAAGTTTGTTCTTTCATAGCTTTCCAAATAAAAATTTAACTTTTTTATTGTGCGCGCATGTGCGCTTTAAATAGCGAATGGCCGCGCGGGTTGAATCCGCGCGTCTATACAAACCTTGGTTGTAAAGGTTTATATAGACCTTGGTTGAATCGAGTATACATATGCGCCGCCAAGCGGCAGTACCACGTACTTGCCAGAGCATCAGCTGATCTTAACGACTCATTAAATTAAAAACGAAAAGAAAAACACTTTCTCCACAGAATTCTAAAGTTGTGGAAGTATAAATAGATGTGGAAGTAGAAGTGCAAGTTCTGAATTAGGCTCCTGTAGGTAGTTTAAAAAATATATAAATATCATAATTAACAAAAACGCTTCATCACGTCACTATATTTACAATTAGTGTCCAATTGTGCAGTACGTAGTGCTGTCGCTTGGCGGCGCAAATCTATGCTCGATTCATCCCGCGCGGCCATTCGCTGTTTAAAAACGCTCATGGGCGCACAATAAAAAAGTTACAAATTATTTTTTGGAAAGCTATGAAAGAACAAACTTTTTTACTAGCTGATAGAGCATAAAAAATACGAGTATTTAAAAAAAACGTTGTCCTGTCCTGTCAGGGTGAGGATTGGACCGAATTTTGAAAAATTTACGTTTTCAAATTGAAAAATGTATTATGGCTTAATGACAAAATATTTCGGGATAAAAATTAATATAGAAATTTGTGTGTGTAATAGAAAATTCTACAATTTCTTTTTATGATGAAAAAGTCATTATTTCACTCATTATTAATGGAAATCTGAAAATGCACATGTTTGCAAGTTTAAATTTTTCTATAGGTTATGTTGCCTTTAAAAAACTGCAGGGCTAACACAGATCGATAGGACATTTTCCGGGGAACACGCTGGTATTTTTCTTTTTCTGATTTGGTGAAGTTATGATCTGAAAAATTGAGGAAAACTTCAGTGACTCGCTCTCCGCTGTTTGCCGGAAGTGAAAAGTCGGGGAAAATCGGGGAAAATGGGGGGTCCGAAGTCTGGAACTTGGATAAACTTTTAGGTAAACACTAAACCTATCGTTTAAAAGAAATCAGCTCAAAAGATGCTGTTTCTGGAAATTTGCCTTTTTTGCCCTTTTTTCGATAGTCTTACTCGGCTATTTAAATATATTTTATGTGCATGTTCTGTGTTTACTGAAGCAGAATTGTTTAATTTATATATCTGAGGAAATATTTATCTTTATTTAAATTTTATAAGCTTTTTTCAAGGGAAATTATTGAACACTTATTTTTACAGTACTTAAAGTATTCACTTAATTTTTTAATGTATATAAATGGAATTGGCAATTAATTATTTAATTGTGTTTGCCGTGCCCCACGATCTTGGAGCGCCATTTATATTTAATGCAATTATGCTAATTATTATGCATTATTAAATTATCCAATTATAAATTAATGAATGGGGTCTAATTAAATTCGTATGTCATTTATGTTTAACTCAATGGGGTTGTAATTGACATTTTTAAAGCCCCACTTTCCTTGGGTATCATTTATATTTAATACACATATGGAAAAGTAAATTATATTTGTCGGATTTGACTCAATATAGTTATCAAATCAATATGATTTACATGAGCATGTTAATCTGACATTTCAATGGTCGATTTGGGTGTGTCCATTGATAATTAGCATAACTCTTGAGACTCTTTGTAAGTTACAAAGTAAAATCACTTGAAACGTGATAAATTAGTTGTCAAGGTTAATCGCAATAATGAACGCAAGATATAATACTAAATATTATAATAAATATAATAATTACTTATTTATTATATCATTGATTAAGTAAATTACTGAACCACAAATGAAATTATGTCCTGTAAATACATAACAAAACACATAATAACAAAATCACAATAATATTCGTTCGTTGTTTCCTGAAAACAAGACATATAGTACAATCAAATACAACACAATAATATACATATACAAACAATAAGCAATCAAATATATTTTATCCCTAGCTAAATGCGTTTATTATGCTCAGATGAATGACTTTAATATTAACATTATTAGATTTATGATTTATATAGATTTATATAGATCTCTTGGGAATAGTTCTTTGAAAAGAAGAGACAGTGCAGTAGTATGTATCAACTAGCATTTAAGAAACATAAAGACTTATCTTGCAAAAGGCTTATCCACAAATTCCATCGGTGTAAGATTACATCCGTTGGTGGGTTCCTTATACATGGTAATCACTATTGATCGAAGAACACTTCACTTTCACTCACTGAATTTCCCCACTCTCGTTATGTATAGTGTGGTGTTGGACTCTCCGCTGGCGTTAAGTGTTTTATGGCTTCAAGTGTTAAGATGCAATCATCGTCATTGAAGTGGTTTGCTTTTAGAGTTTGCTGTGTGCGTGTTCATGTAGCTAACTATTCTGTCTACCTTGGACGTACTGTATGCAATGTGCGTATTAGTGTTCGTGTTAATTCACTCAGTTCAGATGCTTAAAATTGAGTATCATTATGGTTGAATAGTGTCTGAAATCGTCACCCAATGTTTACTCTCGGATTGTTACTCACTCGTATTGCATTATGTTGCGTGTCGGTCGTAGTCTAGAGTCACGTATACACTGGTATTCAACGATAGTTATGTCTATTCGCACTGTTGATCACTACGGTAAGTTCGGTAACTCATATAAACTATCGAACATACGTTTTGTAGAATTGCGATTGAGTTGAATGTCTAAGTCCGATTAAGACCGCGACATGGTTACAATTTCACTGATTGATTAACCGAGTTAAAAGTTGAGTAAGTCGTGTAAACTATTTCAATTACTCGTATTACTACTCCATTACTACCGTTATTCAATTACTCTTCTTCTACTACTACTGGGCTCCGCGTCCTCGCAAACAGTTTTTATCAATCATTCTCTCCCAGAAGACAATTTTCTCATCTCTACGCCTTCGGCCGTTGTTGATAGGTTCCTAAATTCCTACCACCTTGTAGATTTTTGTCATCGGTTTCCTGATTCGTCGTTCAAGTTGTCACTACTCTTACCACCAGTTCCTTTGGAAGATGCCAAACTCTGGTTGGCCGACGGGCATCCCCGGAATATCCCAGCGACGAACGTTGTGCTGATTCTCAGAAACTAGAGCAATTCCTCGCCTGTCTATCAACCTTTTGTTCCCACGTTGTCGAGGCACTCCGATATAGCTTTTGTTAAGAGTCTGCAGCGTCTTGGTCAATTGTTCATTTGCCCTTCGCTCGTTCCGCCAATTATCAACTCTTCGTTGGGTGTCATCCCTGGACGGGTCCCACGCTTTCTAGTTGTAAATTTGACTGGACGTCAGGGCGTGCTTTCCTGCTGGGCTGTGTATATTTCTAGTATTCATTGAATATCCGTCCTATTGTCTACATATTTGTCAAGATTTCTCTGCACCCTTTGTTACTGAGTGTTGCATTCATACATGTGCTCGTTACAACTTAACCCCACAGCATGTGTTCCATTTCACTTCTGCGTAACCAGGCATTGGACTATGTCTTTTTTTGTCTGGTTTGTTTTGGCGCTGTAAATCGTAGCTAACTTCGTGCTGTCAACGACGTACCCTATTTTCTATTGTAGCGTGTACTCAGACGTTTTTTCATTGTCTTCCCACTGGCGTCGGGTCTGACGTGTCCCTAATTCGTTCTTATTTACGACTCGGGCCTGGGTTTGTCAACTCGAGTGTGTGAGCGTGCCACTTGATCAAGAAATTATAAATTTTTTAAATTTTGATCACTATAATTTCTATAGTTCTAGGTAAAAAATGGTGTCATTCATCAGACCTGAAAATGTTAATACCTCACATAGCACTGTTACTGAGATGTATATGTAGGTAAGTGCTGAAAATATGGTTTTTCAAAAACGCGTTTAAAGTATATAATATGTAGAATTTACTGTTATATTCAACTTTACTTTTAAAGCAGCCTGGATTGTAGTCGGGGTCCTCTTCCTCTTCAATATTCTTATCTGTTAGCTTGCTTCTTCTAACTGCTCTGACTTCTTTGGTGTTTATTTCAGCTACATATTGAGATTTGCTGATATGGAGTTTATGTAATAGCTTCAGATTTTTCGTTGTATTACTCCAGGTTTAATTTTACGGATTCTAAAACTGTAATTGTTCCAATGTTTCTATTATTGAAGTATGAAACAACATCCATTGCATCTCAGTTTAAAGGTTTTATTCTTACGAACACATTTATTGGTACTCGGGTCCAGATAAGATTATTGAATGACTCGTTGGGATTCTGTGTACGCTCGTGTAAACATTTACTGAGAAGATCTGGTTGAGACAAATCACGATAGACGGTTTGATTGGTTCCTTAACAGCCTCAAAGATGAGGTATCGGTGTACATACACAGTTCCAGAGGTTTCAGCCTTACGGTATTTGCACCAGGTTTCAGGACCTGGTGGGTAGAGTGAATGGCTTTTCATCAGTGGATATCTGGAGGAAAAATGTTGCCCATACCGCTTTCCTCATTGCTGGTAGGTTGTTTACATTGTTCCTGATGACCATTCCATAATACTGCTGAAGCTCATCTATAAATTTATCTACCTAGTTATATACAATGGACCCCGGCTCCTAATAGAGTTTCCATCGGAGAGGTTTGTGCTCTTCAATTTTATTTTCATCAGTTTTCATAGACGAGAGCCCATCGTCCTCTGAACATGCCCCGCACAGACAACTTTACTCATTTTGTGGTCTCCATATAACTTTAAGTCTACTACACAATTGTAAGCTCTAGAATCTCTACCACCTAAGAACTGTGTGTAGAGAATGCCTGTTTCCGTCTCAGACGTCTTGAAGATTTTCACAGCTGCAGCTTTGCTCTCACGTGTGTTCACACGTGTTGTTTGTACATCCATAGCAATGTTTTGATAACACTTCAAAATCTATTACTTTCCCAGTATCAGTGGTGGTGACAGTAGCAACAGAATTTTTTTAAGTATGTCTCCTCTTCTGCCATGTACCATCAGAAGCAACTGCTACGTCACGCTTGCCGTCGTTTAATTCAACAGGCTCCTCATGCGCTGCTTTCATTGACGAAGACAATGTTGAAAACAAATTCAACTGCTTTACCTATTACTTCTGCGTATGTAATTGATTTAGCTGGATTTTGTGTGCAGACGTTTTGTGCTGCACTGTGTCCTTCACCAATGGCTCTCATTCCGTAAAACAGTCTAACATTGGGCTTAACGAGACCAGCAGTACGTTCACCTGATGTCCGGAACGACTTATTTTTCTTACTAATCTTGCTAGCTAATCAAAGTCTTGCTGATTTGAGACACACTTGACCACTACAAACATTGCAGCACAGAAACTCAATTACAAATTTTTTTTAAATCTTCAAGTCTAGCAAAATATAACCTAAATCTATACCATTTAGGTTAGATGTGTAAATATATGTACATTATGTTCCAATTTATTAAATTTTTTATGTGATTTAAATAGTCTTGATTTAGACGTATTGTTAGGTAGTTCTAGTTTACCCCCTTTGTTTTCACCAGTACTTTATGTTTCACCCTCAACACAAATATTTGAATCTGACACATGTTCATCACATAGCATTTATTTACTAATGTGTTAGTTTTCACAGAACTTACGTTTTTTGAAAGCACTCTTAATTCCAGGCATTATGAATTATGTATAAGTATAAGTTAATTACTATTTATTCTGAATTCAAATGCACTAAGTGATAACTAACAAAAACACAAACTCACGACCAAATAAAATTTTCATTCACAAAAGCAAAACATACATGCAATCATATTGCTGACTTCAGAGTTGCCAACACAAAGTAGAAAATATCCCTGTTTATATAGTGAAAACCATATTATTTTAGCTTAAGCTGTTTAGAAAATATGTGCTATTGAAGAGAATCGTGTACAGAATGGGAGTGATTTTATTGAGAGCAGACATACTTTTCATTATTCATAAAACGTGTTTCTAATAAAATGTGTTTCTGAATAAAATTATATATCATTTTATTCTGAAAAGTCCAAATTTTAATAAACAATCATTTTGAAACAAAGTCAAAATTTTTAATTTTTTGTTTTCAGACACGCCTTCAGTGGGCACGTCGAAAGCCAAACTGATGATTACTGATCCAGTCATGTTGCGTTAGACCTTTAGTAATTCTTCTGTACATAAAAATTTCAATAAGTTTGGAATTATTGGCAAGAGACTGATTACGCGATAGGCTGAAACGTCCGTGACATTTTTTCCGGTTTTTGGTATCTGTATTACCTGAGCAATTTGTATTGAATAAATTAACTTGAATATGTAATAAACACAACGAGTTAATTTTTTCTTAGCAATTCTTTCAACATCCTGGCAATAATTAGGTGTAGATTGCCTTTTACGGTGTAGATTGTGGTTAATGTAACAAGATAATGTCGTAATGTTGGCTGTTTGAAACTACTTATAGCCTATGAGTAGAGTTGCACTTAAAGTTTATATATAAAAAAAAATAGAATTCTTGTTTCTTTTGTTTAAACACTGTGTAAATATTTCGACACAAAACATCTTAAAATAGAATGCAGCTTATTGCATCTTTGGGTTCAGGATGATTTATTATTGTAGGCTGAAAACCTTACAATCAATTACCTATTAAAAGGCCTATGACTACCGAACGTAAGTTATTATAAATCATACATTATTTTATTAATACAAATCTTTAATTGTATATTTTACGTGTACTTAACTTTAACAAGCAATCATAAATTTAAATATAAACGTAGCGATAAGAACCAGCTATTAAAACTTCTTTCATGGCTCATAAAATTTGCAGCTACTCTGTGATATTAAGAAAGTTGGTAACATAACACATTTTACAACCATAATGCCGCTTTATGTTACCAAATTATCTACAGTCTAGTAAATTATCAATCACTTTCTACAAGTAGCCTACACGTGAAACAATATCTGACAAATAAGACAGTTAATTTCCTACTATAGTGATTACCTTTATTGTAAAGTTAAGAAAGTTAATACATTAATTTAAGATTTCTACTGACGGTTTTAGTGTTACAATTCTCCTATCTCTTATAATTATTATGATGTGCATTTTAAATCTAATAACTTTTTAAGAGCTATACATAAAAATTAACAACAAACAATACTTTTAAAATGTATTTCAAGAATCATCATCATCATCATCTTCACAACACAGCATAGGCAATGAATGTGTCACGCTGTCCGTTCCTCCTTAAAAAATTCTCCAGGTTTAAAAATCGTCCTGGGTCTACCCACACACCTGTGTTCTATAGGTTTGTATTCCCAGACTTGTTTGGCCAGTCTAGAATCTGACATTCTTTCTAAGTGAATTTCCATTATTGTTTGTAATTTTTTAATTTTCATTCAAGTTAAAAACTTGCAACTCTTCTCTTATGCCCTCATTCCTTACATGGTCAAGTTTAGAACACCTTTCAACTTCTGCCTTAAGAACGCCATTTCCGAGGCCTATATTTTATTGTCTTGTTTCTTGGTTGTTGTCCACAATTCACACCCATAGGTCAGTACAGGGACTGCCATAACATTGTAGAACTTTAACTTTGTATCTCGACGTTCATTGTTATTAAAAATACGGTTGATAGTCCCACAGATCGTCTGGAACTTACCTAACTTAACACCAATATCATAAATCCTGTCATAGCCAATATCGTTTCCCAGTGGCTCACCTGTTCTAGAATTCGATCTTCAATCATTATTTTTGTTCTTATTGGCACCTTGCCTTGAAATCCTATTACCTTAATTTTTATAGTGGAGACTTTTATATTGCATTGTTTACAAATCTGATGAAGCTTAAAAACAGATTTTTGCAAAGCAGATTCAAACAACAGCACATTCAGTCTTGCGATGTCTTAATACCAGAGTTTACTAGATGTTTCCAGATCGTCAATATAAATGTTAAAAAGAGTAGGTGACATAGAGTCTTCTTTACTGTAACCTCAGAAATAGTTAAGTAACATTAACAACTAACATTAGTTAGCAAAAAACAGTTTAGTAAATTTGAAATCAATTGTTTAATTGTAAAGAGAATAACTAAAAACACATAAATATAAATGTAGAACATTAAAAAAAAAAAAAAAAACATAGCATACTATAAGGCAATAATTAAAAATGAACAAGAACAAATAAAGCCAGAATTTCGTCACTTATAAATAAATAAACGGCTAAAGAATACGTGTATATCGTTTACATTAATATTAATAAATAATGGTGAAACGTACAGTGCTGATCAGAAGAGCAGCGGACAACTGCACACCTCATTGGGGTCTTAATTCCATTAGATTATATTAATCTCGTCACACAGTGACGTATTATCAAGTGATAATTCACTGCAGTGTTGTACTCGTTAATCCATGTAAGTATCACGTAATGTTCACTCTATTAACCAACAAATTACAATAGTTCTCCACGATAGTAGTCCGTTTCAGTCACTGTAATTTTGAAAACACTATCATAGTGATCATAGTGACATCAAATTTTCTTAATTCGAAACAGTGAGTCAGTAACCGTTTAGGGTGACATCTTGAGTGTGAGATTAAACATTCTCGTTTATTGCCTTTCTCTTCTTGACTTTTACCCAATATAACTTTTATATCTCTCTCTTCTGTTATTCTATGCCATCACCACTTATACTCAAGTAATTACCATAAATAGTGCCGACCATAAACCATTTTGGTTTAATTTATGCAAAAGCTGTGCCGGGTCTTCAGTATGTTGAACAAAAGGCTATCGTTTCATACCAGAATGAAAGGCCCCGAAACGCTCAAATCAACAGCATTGTTCTTTGAATCGAATTGTTGTCAACTCTGAAAGTTACAAAGTAATACACAACTGTCTTATAAGAATCATGTAAAATTAATAGTAAATGGCAAACAGTACAGTTTACGTAAAAGGAAGACTCTCCATAGAGATTTGTATTGACTGGACTACATTAACATACCTGTGTTATAGAAAGGGCAAGACTACAATGATTAAAATATTTCACATGTGGAATAATGATTGTACATCATAGAGCTGAAATAATATCGTTATTGAAGGGTACGTTGACGTTATGTAAGCCGAGTCCCTAAGTACATTTACTAATAGTGACAAAAGCATTTGTGTAGCTCCTAGCCCTTTTAATAGCATTATACAAGTTCTGCATTTATTTTAAGCAAGAAGTTAATTTAAAATTTGTAAAGTAAGAGTAAAACCAAAATCACCAAACAGTTCTCATTGTAACTAAAGTACATTTTAATAGCGGCGAAAAAGGCATTGTTTTCGAACTCAAGTGATGGAACGGTGTTGTGTATCGGAATTAACCCTGCTTGGGAAGCTCGTTGACAGCCAATGGAGTATAAAACGAGAGCGAGTCTCTGTGGCCTACTGATAGCGAGAAATATCTGACAAACCGTCAGTCACCCACCCCCACACTATACTGGCTGAATTAATACATTTCATTCAGCTACTCGTCGAATATTTAAAATTTGCTGCAGTCATGAACCAAACATTACATTTACTCTTTGCTGATCGTTACATTTAGTCACAGTTATACGCACAAAGATGCACATGTCACTTTGTACAAACTGTTGTAACAGTTGCCGTTACTAGTAGCTCAGTCTGCAAACAATATATAGGCTACATCAAATTGTTGCCAATTTTTTTTTTACTTGCGTAATGTTAATTTGTATTGCAAAAGTCAAAGGTATTTTTATTATTTATTTATCGTTTACAAGTTTATTAGCATTAAAAAATTTAACCTGAAACAGATGGTTCAAAACAAGTTAACGAAACGGTACAATGTAACGATAAGAACATGTTTTACATTAAACCTATAGTCGACCAAAGTTCCATTTATAAGTTGTTGTTCATAATAAGAAATAAAAGAATGAAAATTGCATTTTTATTTTTAGAAAAGTAATTTTTATGCATGTCCGCTTGTGCGAGTATTTAGTTAGATCCTTCAGCTTGTTTTGATACAGTTTGGTGCGAATTATTGCAAATATTGATATGACACACATAGAAAGCACAATAAATATGTCTATAATTAAGTAAAACGGTCCTATGTTTTGGAGTTTCTTAAGTTATTTATGAAGCCGAGTTTAAAAGTTGGAAGGCACAATTTCAAATCTCACCTTTAATAAGGTAATTGTTATAGGCCTACTTACCTTTTTATAAAGGTGTAAAAGTGGAGAAATTTATCCTACCTGTGTACTTGTAAAAGGCAATTTGACTTTTGTTTGTTCTTTACTCAATCTTACAGAAAGTAAGATTATTTACTTTCAAAGTTACCCTTTAAACTGGAATTATGTAACTTCCTTTTTTGTCACTAGACGAAGTTATACTTGTTTAAAAAAAATTACAGGGATAATTAATATTTCTCTTCAAACTGCTTTTTACTCTGTTTACATTAGCCTAAGTTACTTATTCTATTACCGTCATTTTCTCGAGTACACTGATTGGTCAAACACGTACTCATCGGAGTAGAAATACCATAGTTTGAATATATATAGGTATTATCAGGCCTATGCATCAAATTGTTCTCGACGTTACTAGAACATACAATTTGAACATACAATTCTCTATCATATCATATTTCACAACATTTAACATTCGTTTAACCAATTGATCTTTTCCTTATAATTGTAGAAAAGTTTCCATTTTGTTATGCAAGACAAAGTGTTATTACTCCATAATTTCTAGTAGTTGGCTGAGATGCAATACAGAAAACAGGAAAAGACGGACTGGTAATGTTCTCCGGTAAGCAACAAAGAAAACAATTATATTTGTAATGTAAATTCTTTGTACATTACTTTTATTTGTAAATCTATAGTGTCCTATAAGCAAACAAAATTACAAAAACAAGACACATGCGATCGCAATAGCCAGAATCTGGCAGGTATACGTAGTAGCAAGTTAAAATAATTATCACTTATAATTTATTTAGTTTCAAACTTCTGCAATTAGTAGATTAACACTTGCTTTATTGTAATTGTCTATTGTTTAAAATGTGTTTTTAACATATTAAAAATAATTTATCACCAAATTACTTTAAAAGTGCTCTGTAAATTACTACTTGCAACTACACATAGCGATAATACAATTACCACAAGAAATTATCGTTCTTTGAGTAACAAGGACACATCAGTCATGGATAATTTTACAAAGTACAATTCCAAAGCGTAAAGAATGGCATTCCCTAGCGAACCTGTGATTAATTATTTTCATTAGAAAAACTGAAGTGAAAGAACAGTCGGTTTGCACAAGCACTGAATAACGACTGAAGATCTAAGAGAACATTGCACAGACGGAGGAGTATTACCTCTTTAGCAAATCCAGATTCCATGAACGTCTTATCATTTTATATCGGTCTTTCCTCGTATCATACAGCTACATTCTTTTTGCAAGTAAGCATGCGTCTGCATACATACTTGTTTTTATTATAACTTTATTTCACTTTTCACGATTTCCTGACAGTGGATATATTACGATTGAATCAGACAGGTTAACTTTGTTAGCAGCTTCCGTTATTGCAATTTTGTCGTCACTTGTTGCAGAACTGCTACTTTCGTTGTACTGGACAGGGTCTTTCTGTACCAGGACTATTGTCACAGTCCTGAACAACGACCACAAGAAGTTGTGTGGATCGTTGCTTAGGTGGAGACACGTAGAGGCCTAGTTCAGGACAAACCGAGTAGCGTTCTGCAACAGGTAACAACAAAATTGGTATACGATGATCGCAGTTACGAGAAAAATAATTGGTTTCGTTTGTGACTCACAATCGGAACGGCTGTGCTGCGAATCAAGTGTCCCTACCAGCATGCCTCGGGTAGGTAAGTAACAAAGGCACATTTATACCCCGCACACATACAATTTTCCCCCCTTCCGTGAGGGTAGTGTGGTGGTTTTCTCGCTCGGCGATGGTGGAGGATGGGGGCATTAGTTATACCACGGTCAGGGGACTCAACAAGGCACAGACCAAAATACTTGAAGGAAGAATAAGACAATTATTTATGTTTTATTCTGAACATGTTGGGCGTACCCTAACTATCACACACACACACGCGCGCGCGCGCGCGAGCACGCAAGCACGCAGATCATTAATAGAATTTATAAAATATAAACTGTGTTGGAAGACATCAAACAGTACAATCTTTCTCAACACATTTAAAAACTGGTAACAATCATTGTTTCTCGGAATCGATTCGATTGCTAGAGAAGGCCTGACACCCACATAGTCAAACCTGTGATTGATGTGGTAAACAAATGGAGCTTACTGATAAACAGTATTTATTGACAAGGGGTATTTATCTTGCTATGAAACAAAGAAAAAATTCTTGATTTCGGTAAGAGATCCTCGATTATAAATGTTACCTAACCTAACTCATGAGTCAACATGAAAGTATTTTTTTCTGACAAATTCGCTGTTGAAGTGGTACTGACATGTCGATAAATTATAAATACGTATCTTAATATAAGAATGCCATTACAGACAATAATTTGGTAGTATCTTTGTACGAAGTCATTATAACTGTATTTAAGTAAAATAAAAAATCAAAATTTGAAACATGACTATGCTTAGTTAATGTATAGACATATGAAATAACTCCAAAAACATATTTTAAATAAGAGAATGTTTAAAAAGAAAATAGTTAGGGTGACATAAACGGTTTCAACTAATGCAAGAGTCCACAGTTCATTCATTATATGGGATGTACGACGTTAAGACACGACGTGCAAAAGAGACAATAGAAACAGAGAAACTGTAACGTTTTGGCCACGTTACAAATCCAGGGAACCCATCATAATTGACACTAGCCAATTATACGGGCTGCCTACGTTGTAACGAACTGAAATTAAGCTCAACACAATTAACAATAATAATTAAGCTAATTATTAGGAAACAAGGGAAGGTATTTCACTGATTTATGCACTCACTTCAATGTGTAATAAGATGACTTCTCTTTATTAACAAATGATATGAAAGGATCCCATAACATAATTATTTATACTAAAATATTCAAAAGGGTTTTCTGGAAAACTAGGGATCATATTGATCATGTACTTTTACCTCGGATCCGAGTTTACTTTAAATATTGTAAAGACGTCTGAGTAATACTATGCTCATCTAGGAGCTTGTAAGATTACATTTACCATTTGAAGAATGGTATTATTTACTAACGGGATTATAATTAACATTTACATATTAACGTTACAACGTATGATTTTCAATATTACAGTATACATCTATTTGATTTCATTTATTGTTTAAAGAAAATTATAGTCTTTGAAAAGTCTCTTTCATCTATAAGTTATGTCTCAGATGTAATTAACTCTCGATAGTCAAGCTATCGAGTCACCTTTACAATAAGTTGTGCTGTCCTCGTCCTGGGGTGTCACACTTGGGAATTCTGGTAGTCGGCGTCGTCATCTGGGTCGTGTCTTCGGCGAATACTTTATAGCTGGTTCACTGAGGAGATTGAAGTAATGCTGGTTAAACTTGGGGTAGATCCACGTAGGTCCTGGTCAGCGTCGTAGGGGTCGTAGACGTCCATATATGTACAGTACATATTCACATGTAGAGTTGTACTGGAGTTTACATCTCGAGTAGAGACGTCATCTTGCTTACGTGTTGTTAATTTTTCTTAACTTATTACTTTTCTTAACAAAACCTTTCTACATTTTATATATTAAGAACTTGCTCCCCACGTTTTGTAGTGGTAGCTAATAGTTACATTTAACTTTAATCAACACATTTCTGAAGAACTCTCGCTCGTAGGTGTGCACTGTCGTAGGCTGCATAGTAACTCTTAACTCGATTCGACTGGCACATTACAACCAAACGGAGCGAGTACTCCGCGATAATATAGTTCCTATTTTTATTTAAATTGACATTATTATAACAAGAAGAAACAAATTATTTATACTTATTTAATTTACGGGAATTATTTTAACTACTACTCGTGCCTTCAAATGACTAATTACAAACATTACGATTTTTATACATTTCTAAGTTACAGACGGTTCGCTAAGCACGTTGAGTCCGGAATTAAACAGGTCAACGCATGATGACTTACAAAAGGGTTAACTGTGATATTAATAGCTTTTTACAATTCGATTTTTTTTTTAATTAATTGTTTAGTTAGAATTTTCCATTTACATCTCATACTTATTCTGAGTTAGTACAGGGGCATTAGGTTTAATAGTGCGATTTAAAAATACTTAATTGCTTTTTAATTTTTTTTATTATTATTATTAAATATTTTATTATCAATTAAATCGTCACATACTCCGCCGCTTAAAATCCACATTAAGAATTTTAGTGAGCAGAACGCAAAATTGGGGACTTGGAGTATGCTTGGTGTCAATGTGTGGAATTTCTCTCACATTGTTATTGGCAAGTGTTATACCCATTTATTTCTTCTCTACAATACAACATACGTATATATTTTCTTATAAACTACCTTTTTTCATTACATAAATTTCACACTTAATATCTACATTTTAAAACACAAAACTCTTTCTTATGTCTACTACTTAAATCTACTACCGGTTTTTTCTTTGGGTTATAGTTACTCTCTTCATAGAGTAATTTTCTAAATATTTTGTTATTTAGAGCTCAGTTTAGTGGTCATTGAGTACTCATTTACTTATCTTTCGCTGAACTGGATCTCAGGTTGATCAGGCCTCATTTCCAAATTCTACGATTAACACTTAGCACGGTTACTGCGGTATAAGATAACTTCACTACCTAGTATTACCTTTTCTATTTTTGGCTATGCTATTTCCTCTTTTCTTCTTATACAATTTTATCTGCGAAATATGTGTTCTCCGCACATATTCTCGAGTCGCAGGTTTCGTACAGGGCTACTATAACTGGAGTTAAGTACTTCTGGATTTGGTAAGGACCACACCATCGGTATGATAATTTAGAGCTGGTCTTATCAATTGCACTACTAGTCGGGTGAGTCTTGTACATTACCAAGTCACCGACTTGGTACCTAACTGAATTGTTATGAATATTTCTCTCGTGGTATTATCTGGATTTCTCTAAGTTCGCTCTTAAATTAGCGCGAGCTTTATTCCATATTTGCTTAATCTGCTTATCCTTTATTTGCGGAGGTAGCAGGTCGTGTATTTTCCATTTAGTGGACAAGGGGTGGTTTGGTTTGTATTTATACAGTAACTCAAACGGGGTCGACTTGTGTCCTTCGTGATACGCTGAATTAAAGGCGTATTGTATCCAGGATAGGTTTTGGTCCCAAGACGTATGATCGTTCGCATGGTAGGCGATTAAAGCAGATTTGAGGTTTCGTAGATACCTTTCAGCAATATTGCCTTGCGGTCGATACTCCGTAGTGGTAATATGGTCTATTCCTAACTTGAAACACATATTCTTAAATTCTTTCGCTTTAAATTGTGGTCCGTTATCTGACACTATACGTACAGGTGTACCGTAATCTTTAAATAATCTTTCCTGTAATATTTTTACAGTCGTCGACGCTAATGCTCGCCGCATGGGATACATCCAAACAAATTTGGTGAACGAATCTACACAGATGAGTAACATAGTATTACCTGATTTCGATCGTGGGTAGGGACCTGAAAAGTCTAAATAAAGTTTAGAGAAAGGGGTCTTAGGGATTTATGAAATTAATTGGCTTACCTGATTATTTCTTGCCGGTTTACTGAGAGCACATAAATTACATTTTTTTACGAAACTAGCTATTTTGCTGTTCATATTGTTCCAATGATATTCCTTTCGAACACGATGTATTGTTTTATTGATTCCCATATGGGCTCCAATGGTAGATGAATGGAAGTACTCCATCAGCATGGGCTTAATCATATCAGGGGCGATTATTCTTAATTCCTTTCCATTTCTTATTTTGTGGCATAGTACACTTTTACTTAATACGTATTTCTCGGATTTAATACCTTGCGTAAGTTGTTCTATAATCGGTTTCAGAAGAGGGTCTTGTTGTTGATATAGGGCAATGTTTGTAAAGGCCAGGGGGAATTCAGTAATTACGGCGTTAGCAAGGGCTGTTTCCGGATTCTCCTTGTTTCCGGGAGTATTTGTGGGCGACTGGAACATACGGGACAGGGTATCAGCGACTACGTTTTGTGTACCTTTAATATGCTGCACTTTGAATTTGTAGCAGTTTAACCTCAATACCCATCTTCCAATACGTCCTAATTGTTTAGGGTGATTCAGTAACCAAGATAATGCTTGATTATCAGTTTCCAAAAGGAATTCTTTATGTTCTAGATCCGCAAAGGTGTTAGGTCGATTTATCAAAGCTAAACGAGATCTTTCCTCTGGTGACAATCCTACTAAAATGGTGTCAACCATCTGTGTCTCATTCCAATCTACTTGTAGTAGTCGAGATGACTCCCTGATGTCCGAGATGTAATGGGCTAATCTCTCGTGATTTCCTTGTACTCGTAGTACGGTCTTTCTTTTAAGTTCTTCATAAATTCCGGTTGGAATAAAGTACTTTATTATTGAGGTATGCAGGTCTTCTACTGGAAGGGTAGAGCTTAATGCTTCTGTCACACGATTCTTTAACGGGGGTTTACATTTCGGTAGGAGAACTTGCAAAATTTGCCAGTCATTCAGCTGCCGTAGATCTTTTATCTGCAGGAGATATTTGATGAAATTTAGTAGTTTGGTGACATTTAATCCATCAGTGTAAGGGATTTCAGTTAAAAGTTTCTCCACAGGATGAGTGATTTTTCCATAGAGGTCTGCGTTATAGTTCAAGTTTGGCATCGCTTTAGGAGGACGATATGATGCATTCGGGGTAGTCAATTCGTGCGTTTCGGGGCGAATCTGGAAACGATTGGGAGGAGGGGCTTCAAATATAGTCGGGGCATTTAAATCTCTATCAGGGTATTGCTCGTGAGTAGCTTGTATTTGCGATACGGCGGGTGAGTCGCGATCAGTGTTAGGTGGAGGTAGATCTGTAGTAGGGGATTGAACTGGGGAGATGTGTAGTTTCTTCAAGGACTTCTCAATTTCATCCCTTCAGAACGAGTCGGATTTTCTTCTTAACTCATTGATAATAGTGGGTAATGGACGTAAAGCTTCGTCAGCAAAATTTTGGACTTCAGGAGGTATTTCCGTAAGATTAGGCCAGCTCAATAAATTTTTCATTCGCCGGGTTAAATGCTCTATTCTTTGAGTAGTCCGCAATATTATCGCCGGAGATTTCTCGTCTTGGAGGGTTTGAGACAATAAGGTTAGCTCGCTGTACTTGGCATTACAAATTTCTCTCTCCCTCTCATAATCGAGTCCGCTTAGGTTGCTTAATTGCGCGGTATATCAAATCCACTTTCGCGTGTTGACTTACGCAATTCCGCGACTGTTACATTCGCATGGGGTAGACCACGCAAAAGAGCTTCATAAGACAGCTCGTCCTTTAATAGTAAATCCGGATTAAATTGTGCCATTTTTTTATCTTATTTCTAACACATTAAAACGTACTTAAAATAGATTTTACTACACTATACACTTACTACATAGACAAGTTCTTTCTTGGGTAAATCATTTGCATAATTCTCAAGAGAATAATTTCTCTTCTAAGGGAGAGACAGAAATTCCACACACACATACTTCAATGTTAAATCAACGATCAGCTGTTTGCTGGAATGTAGGTCACCCTCGTTTATTTAGTAAACAATGACAAGGTAGTTGTATGCGTGGGTACGCGAGGATTACGCACACGTATTGTTCTCTACACAATGCCTCAGCCTATCTTTCTCGACGGTTTTAACTGGACAGGCCAGTCGGAGTAACGGGTGAATCTAATTCAACAAAACACGCTTTACAAGTTACAGGTGTATTACGGTTATAACAGTCTGAGTTTAGTAATTAATTCTCTTGCTTTCCACCATTAACATTTTTTTATATTATTTTTAATTTTGGGTAACAAAATTAAGTTACGAATTTCTTTACACGTAATTAACCGGGTCTACTTTACGCAGGAGTTTATGTTTTTGTTTTTACCGTGACGACAGACATACACTTACATTCTATGCAGGCATATTCATGAAACTACAGGTCTTGAATTGTCACAATATAAACCTGTTAAAGACTGAACAGATTAACAAGCACTAAAATTCATGTGCGTACTTGCATTTGGCGTCATACAATGATATTTCAAGTTATACAGACTATCATGGTATTAAATTACGTATCTTAAAAAAATTAATTTTATGAAAATTAATGTTACATGAAATACAGTAACTGAGTGCATAGATCAGATAACGAGTGCAGAGAGTTATCTATTTTACTACATAACAATTATTTTAATTATTAGAGTGACGTATCTTTGTTAGCGTCACGATGCTTACAACCTTTTTTAACTCAAAGCAGAGTGTGGTCATTTTTTCGACATTCTGTACATGATCATTTCTTTAATAACGAAAGCATAGTCGCGCATTTTTGTAACGTTTTGGCCACGTTACAAATCCAGGGAACCCATCATAATTGACACTAGCCAATTATACGGGCTGCCTACGTTGTAACGAACTGAAATTAAGCTCAACACAATTAACAATAATAATTAAGCTAATTATTAGGAAACAAGGGAAGGTATTTCACTGATTTATGCACTCACTTCAATGTGTAATAAGATGACTTCTCTTTATTAACAAATGATATGAAAGGATCCCATAACATAATTATTTATACTAAAATATTCAAAAGGGTTTTCTGGAAAACTATGGATCATATTGATCATGTACTTTTACCTCGGATCCGAGTTTACTTTAAATATTGTAAAGACGTCTGAGTAATACTATGCTCATCTAGGAGCTTGCAAGATTACATTTACCATTTGAAGAATGGTATTATTTACTAACGGGATTATAATTAACATTTACATATTAACGTTACAACGTATGATTTTCAATATTACAGTATACATCTATTTGATTTCATTTATTGTTTAAAGAAAATTATAGTCTTTGAAAAGTCTCTTTCATCTATAAGTTATGTCTCAAATGTAATTAACTCTCGATAGTCAAGCTATCGAGTCACCTTTACAATAAGTTGTGCTGTCCTCGTCCTGGGGTGTCACACTTGGGAATTCTGGTAGTCGGCGTCGTCATCTGGGTCGTGTCTTCGGCGAATACTTTATAGCTGGTTCACTGAGGAGATTGAAGTAATGCTGGTTAAACTTGGGGTAGATCCACGTAGGTCCTGGTCAGCGTCGTAGGGGTCGTAGACGTCCATATATGTACAGTACATATTCACATGTAGAGTTGTACTGGAGTTTACATCTCGAGTAGAGACGTCATCTTGCTTACGTGTTGTTAATTTTTCTTAACTTATTACTTTTCTTAACAAAACCTTTCTACATTTTATATATTAAGAACTTGCTCCCCACGTTTTGTAGTGGTAGCTAATAGTTACATTTAACTTTAATCAACACATTTCTGAAGAACTCTCGCTCGTAGGTGTGCACTGTCGTAGGCTGCATAGTAACTCTTAACTCGATTCGACTGGCACATTACAACCAAACGGAGCGAGTACTCCGCGATAATATAGTTCCTATTTTTATTTAAATTGACATTATTATAACAAGAAGAAACAAATTATTTATACTTATTTAATTTACGGGAATTATTTTAACTACTACTCGTGCCTTCAAATTACTAATTACAAACATTACGATTTTTATACATTTCTAAGTTACAGACGGTTCGCTAAGCACGTTGAGTCCGGCATTAAACAGGTCAACGCATGATGACTTACAAAAGGGTTAACTGTGATATTAATAGCTTTTTACAATTCGATTTTTTTTTTATTAATTGTTTAGTTAGAATTTTCCATTCACATCTCATACTTATTCTGAGTTAGTACAGGGGCATTAGGTTTAATAGTGCGATTTAAAAATACTTAATTGCTTTTTAATTTTTTTTATTATTATTATTAAATATTTTATTATCAATTAAATCGTCACAAAACGACCCCTATTAAATTTCATAAACAAATACCAAAGTATGGTTTCGGCGCGGGAAACTTCAACGTGTTGCTGAAAACCTCTGAAAAGCAGCTGCAAATGACCGGGATAGATGTGGGTAAATGTTAAATTACATTACACCCGATTACATTGTACAAGAAAACGGAAAACTATAAAATATTTGTAAAAATAATAAGCAAAGATTACATACTAATGTTATTATGTGTATGTTTCATAATGAAATATTAAGATGTTTCATAATGTTTACACTTTGAACTGAGCTTTCAGCTTGTAAACAAAATATATTATCATATACTGCATCACAGAAAACTGATTTGCAGTCTACAACTCTTTGTTATATAGTGGGAAGTTATTTTTTATTGCCGTATAATTACGACAAAATCAAAATAAACTCATAATATTCAGCGTTTCTGTTTATTTGGAAGTGGTTATTTTTTAGTACTTAAAATAAAGGTTACATGATGTTTACATTAATATAGAAACTGAAATTAAAGGAGTGTAATTTGGTAAGGGCAATGACGAAAATTGATATTAAAACATCACCAGAAATATGAAAGAAAAATAAATAAATTATAACATTCCTTTGGCATGATCCAATAAATCCACTGACGAATTAAGGACTTCTTAGAATTATTAGTGACATGAAGGCAACGAACTTCGCTAAAATAAAATGTTATTTTAATGTTTAAGGTTAATTTGTGTTCATTGCTCACCTGTCAGTTAAATAGTTTGGAAGGGACAGGAACCCTCAAATGTTACTGCTTATGCATGAAAGGAAAATAATTACGCAGTGGAGAGTCCAATAACTTCGACA